>JAFIDM010000001.1:20204538-20253542 GCA_023159025.1 Thereuonema tuberculata
TAAAAATTCATGTTTACTTTCAATGATCAATAACATTTGTCAATAAGTAAATTAAAATTACTAATGATAAAAAAAAGCATTTTGTAACATAAAGAAACCTAATTACATATTATAATAAAAGCCCTTGTAATCGGTCTTAAGAAAATTCGTATCAACATTCGTGTAGATAAATGCTGGCAATTTTTCGTTTTTGAAAAATTTTATGAAGACTTGCAATTGTTCTGTTCTTTCCTATTTGCAAAGGCTAGGATTAACACGGTCAGTTTTTTTCCGAATCATTTCTATTATGTGCAAGATATTCTTTCCCTGCAATTACGCTTGGCACTGATTTGCTGATTTCACGGCTGCCTACGTTACAGGAACTCGGTCATCATCCATGATGGAATTCAGAACAACGCAAATAAAAGATAACATAATACGCGACAAATGACGCTCTGGCCTTGTTTTCCACTATTTTCGGTTTCCGTAAGTAGCGATTGAGAAGGTGAAAAAGGAAAACAAACTTCTCTGTTTCACATATTTTGTTTATAGGAAGTGAAGAATTGAAATTGTTTATATGCTTTTGGCTGATTCACCCCTTTTTTAAGGAGTTACTCATTTTACATAATCGTAGTGGTTACGGTATTATCAGTAACTCAGAAAAGTGTAGTTCATATAACTATAAACACAGTTTAGTTGTTAATTTCGTTTCTATTTCACAATGTATGTGTTGCAAACAAACTTAATCTCTATCCATAGTACAACTATTGATGTAAATATCTCCGCTATCTGAGATCCTTGTCAATTTTTCTAAATGCCTAAGGAAAGTGAATTAAAACATGTATGCATATATATATCTGTGTTTGTGTATAATGCATCTCCTTAAAAACCTTTTGAACTTATGAATGTATATTAGATATTTCTTAAAACTTAGCAAGTATTTTTAGTTCGACGTGATAACATGAAATTTTTGTATTTGAAAACATTTCCTGCATAGAAATTTGTACATAAGGTGGCAAAAAATTCATTATCGATATATTGTCGATACATAATCGATATACAATAGTGATAATTCAATGGCCGCAAGCTACGATGTTGCCATCGAATCATCAACTTCCGTATGACCAACGTATGACTAAAACCAACGTCTCTCTTCTTTTATCCCTACAGCCTATCTACTACGGTTGTTAGAAACTTACAAAAGCAATAAATAACTTACACTACGAGAAGGCTAAAATAATGTTCCATAAGATTTTTGTGTATGACTGTTTATTTAACGACCAGTGATTATTGGTGTCCACATTCCAAAATCTAAAATCGATTGAATGTTAAAATGAAAATATTACTAATATTTTTGCAGCATGAGGATTTCAATCTTGTTATTAAGATCTCCTTCTTTCCAAAAAATTAATTATTTTCATTTTTATTATTTGCAGATGCAAAAGATGAAGTTCCAGACATAGATGAAAAAGTTGACTTCACATGTCCTGACAACTTCGGGTACTTCGCCGATAACAACAACTGTAGCAGGTACTTCGTCTGTGTCTTCGGCCTGGCTGTCCATGAAAGCTGTACAGGAGGACTGTACTTTAGCACGGACCTACAGACCTGCGACTGGCCCAGGAACGTCATGTGTAACGAAGGCAGTGGTGCGGTCGTTCCATATTTTTGGGGTTTGAGGGAAGGGTAAAACAAATAGAGGAATAGACATTGATACAGCATTCTATAATCGTTTCAAAGTTCATATTGTTGAAATATCCTTATTCAAGGAACATTCTATTAGATGAATGATTATAATAAAGACAAATAAACAAAATGACTTGAAAACCTACAGCAAAAAAGATTGTTAAAACCAGAATAAAAATACGGTCATATTCATTCAATTTCTCTATTTTCATATCCTGGCTGATGCGTTTGTCTTGTGACTTGCAGATACTAATTCTCTTGGTGTCAAACTAAAAGATTTGTGTTAAACGTACTTAATATGTTTTGAGTAAATTATCAGTAATAATATTACTTTTTAAATACAGTATCTTATTCATTAAGTTTCGAGTGTGAGGTAATGGATTTTAATGCTAAGTTTTTAAATTCATTTGTTTAAGAAAAACACCTCTTCTTAACGAAAAGTATTATTTAACGTCTTTTCGATGGAAAACATAATTAGATCTTACGTGAAAATTGTTTTGTCTCAATAGAAAAAGAAAAAAAATCCCGAGTCATTGGATTATTTGTGAGCGGCTTTTCTTTGTGCAACCGACCGAAGCTCTTTGTCAACACTGACTGAAAAGAAGGTCGAGGGATTCCTTTTCAAAATCTGGAAAAATTGAAAACCGTGATAAAATGAGAAGTGGAGGCTTTGAGAAAAGCAAGATCATAGGGAGGCGTTTTTGAAAGAAAGTAGAATTAATTTTAAAGAAAAAAAATCTACACTTTTCTAATTAAGCTTTGTGTTGATACTTGACATGCTACTATACATTTCAAGCTTCTTCTTGATCATCAAGTAAGGTTATTCATTTGAGGAATAATCGACATCTCGGAACAGAGGTTAAAGAATCAGTGATGGAAATAATGTAGTACTTTTACTATTTCTTGTCTACAAGAAATGCAAAGAGATGAGATGAAAAAAATGAGATGCATTATTATTTTACTGGCTTTGAAAATTAACTAGAAACATTAAAACGACATCTAGCGGTGATCAAGTAGTTTAGTCGTTGGCTAGCCAGTTCAGAAATGTTTTACGAAAGTGTGGTATGAATCCCGTGTAAAGTAAGGACATTTCATTTGTTTTCTCAGGAAATTCGAAGATTGGAAACACCTGTATAAGTCCTCTTTAGTCTACTCTCGAATTCAATTCTTTTCAGCACTTTGGAAACTTTTGTTTTCTTTTTTTCTCAATTTTTTTAAAATCAAAGCTTGAACCCCAAAACATCAAGCTTTAATTATTAAATAAATAAAAAGAAATTCAACAGTTTATTTTGAATAAATAAGGTGGGAGGGATTAAATAAACATGTCAAGAAAATCCATAAGACTTAATTGGAATAATTTCCAAACTATTTAGAGAAGCCGGTTTTGAATTTAGCTTTATTAGTTTTTGACTTTTATTGTATCCTACGAGACCAGTTCAATCTAGATATTTTTGGGCAATTGGGACAATCAATTAACATTTTTCCTAGACATTGGAGCAAAGGCATTACAAGCGTGTGGACTTATTCTCCGGACATATTTAATAACAAAGTTATTTAGAATATTCAATGAGGATTTTCTTATGAACTAAAATCTAAATAAATGCAAAGTTCTTAAAGGCCTACTGAAATCATTTCAAATCATAAATATTTTATTGGATTTGAAATAAACTAAGTTTAAAGGATAAAAAGAATGGAAAATATTACAGAAAAAAAAAGAAAAAGACGTTGGTTTGCAGACTTTTGGAAGATGTTTCTGTAAAGATGGTTTTTCTCTCATTGACTCCAATTCTTTGCCAACAATGAATTAAAAGTAGAGAATGGATTGCTTAACTCTATGAAGTAATTTTAAATTCCATGGGATAATTTCTGTAGATTAACAACAAGTTAATAAATTGACAAATAGAAACAAAGCATGCCTAGAATTTTGAATAGGGGTGGGTTTTGATGGGATCTCTCGCCCTTCAACAAAAAAAAATAAATAAATACAAAAAATAATTAATCTTTTCTACAGATGGGGATAGTAAAAAAAAAAATGATTTCCTCTTGCACAAGAAACCATAGCAACCTCGTACATTTTTCATGTTCGATTACTTCCTGTAGATAGAAAATGACCGGAACTTGTATTTTTTTTACAACTTCTACAGATCATAAGGGCTCCAATAGAGTCATGTCTGTCCAACTTGTAGTTTAGTCTGCAGATGTGGTGACAGAACGTATAAGCTCCTTTACACTTTCGTATACGGGGTCGCTAATTAAGAAAAAAATCAAAATAGAAGAATAGAAAAATAATATCAAAGTAAGATTAAAATAAAAAAGAAGGAAGCCACGTCTCTTGTGATATTGCCGTGACCAGAATTGAACTTGGGTTATTGCGCCTGTAACGCAATGTTCTAACCCCTATATGATCATGGCTGTGAACACAAGCTGAGAAACTACTGCCTCTAAGCTGTTCAGAACACTCTTTCTTAAGTATTATCACGACACCGGAAAAGGAAATAACAGCGTATGGGACTCATATTTTATCCTACCTCTATAAGTCATAAGGATTTCAATAAGATTACGACTCATATTGTCCGACTTGCAGTTAGGCTACAGAGTTGATAACAGAAGGACGGAATAAACATAACACATGTCCCACCCATTATGTTTCTATGCGGTTGCTAAAAAAAAACCAATAGCTCTCCAACCAAAAAAAAAACCTTTCGGATTTCTTCTTTTTTCGTAACCGAGGGGGCAGATTACAATCCACTTTCCCCTCCGAATCCTACTCGAAACACCAGTGCATTTAATCTCGTTTATCTCACACATTATTTTCCTATGAGTCCAAACTACACCTCAACTATTAGGGTTCTAATTTTGCTGTCAATTAATACCAGATTAAGTATTATGATTAAAGTTATGTCGATTGCGATTATTAGTAAGAATAATAATTGCAATGGATCACTGCTTAGCCCAAAATTACAAAACATAAACTTACCATTGAAGTTCCAGGATAAATGCATTTTCAAGTTATTTCGACTACAGACTGATATGTAGTAATTGTACTGTTTGTTTTGTTTTTAGTCAAATCTGTTTAATTCCAAAATTCAGTAGAATCTGTTACGAAAATGAAGTAACTATAATATCCATATAACTGTATAAGATATATAGTTATAAAAAGGAAAATATTGAGTTAAAAGTAAAATTTATAAATAACAAAATAGTGTAGTCTTATATATATTATTTACAAACAAAAAATAACAAGCGAAACTTTCTATATATTTATCTAAAGATAACAAAATTCGACAACTAATTCAATGCAACGATGCCGTTATATTTACTTATGTTTTTATTTATTTACTTTTTGTGTGGGTAAAAATAGGTTTAATGAAAATAACACGGAAATGACAGTTAGACAGCAGCTGCATGTTCCTAGGATTAGTTTGAACAAAACAAGACCATGGTTCTGCATTGGGTACAGGGATTTTAAAGATGCCCTTAATACGAGTTTGGGGTCGTAATTAGTCCAACAAAATGGAGGCACTTTCACTGTCTAACGCCCTTCTTTTCTACGAAGAAATTACTTGTACTATTTTGATAATTGCAGCTGTCATTCACTCTATTGATGTTATTTTGTTTTAATAACAACGAGAATGACAAGATATAACTTAGCGTGTAAATATACTCCCATTTTATTCTATTTTTATTTTTATAGTGAGTGCCGCTTATTTAAAAAAAAAAATCAGCAAAGATTTAAACCAATCGTAGTAAATAATAAAAGGAACTTCACTACCTCTGTCTATTCTTCAATTTGTTTACACACTACGATTCCGATTTATGCGAGGCTTACTTTCAAAATTTGCGTGCAATGAGATCATTCTTCCTCATAGAGTTATGATAAATTATGAATAGTAAAGAGATGAAAAAAAAAACAGTAAAAATGATTATAAAAGCATCGGGTAATGAACACAAATAAATAGAAACTAAATATGAGGAATAAGAATTTTTGATCTCCTTTTTTTCCTCAATTCTCGTCAATTGAGATCGCATAAATCGCACTCGTAAGTTAATGGAAATAATTCATTAAATTTAATAGCGTAATTTAAATGAATATTATTCAAATAACATTTTAACTTAAAATTACAATTGCAGTAAATTAGAAATTAACTATTTAATTGTTGTATTTCTTCAAGAGATATTGTTGGATTTTCTTTAAGTTTAAAGTGTTAATATAAAATGTTTTGCAAATCTAATAATAGTAAAATGAATTTTATTTAATTTTTTTTAAAGAAAACTTGCTTAGATTTGACATGTGGACCCTTCTATGAACTTTATTGTTAAATTGATCGCAGCGCTTATGGTGGAGATTTAATCAACTGTAAACAGATGAACAACAAACTTAACCATACGAATAATTTACCGATTTGCAAATTATTTTATTACAGCTAAAATATTTAATTAAAAATGTAACTAATTCAGTGATTAATTTTTTTTAATCATTATTCTATAGTTATATAAATATTCGTTAATGTTTGATGATTGATTGATTGTGGGCTTCTATTTCTTGTATTTTTGCAGAGACGAGATCAAACTTATCCCAACCTGCAATTACCGTTACAACGTCCACAATTAGTACCATCAAAATCATTGACCCCCGAACAACAAAGACAACCCCAGTGCCAACAACAGAAGTACATCCTCAAATCCCCGAAAGAACCACACTCAGAAGAAAGCCAGAGATTTCATCAACTTATAGGCCTAACAGTCAGTCATCTAATATACTTATATTACATGTATAAATAGAAAACAAAGAAATGTTAATTATTCACTACTACCCATATCTCACAGGAAAAAACATACATAGAAGTGAATTTTCATTTTAAATTTGATTCAAACCTTTTAAATTTAATATATAAAAAAGAGAGCATCAACATAATAGTGCATCACGAAAAAAAAACAACACAAAAATATTTCTGTGAATTAAATTCAATATTGAATTCTTATTCAAACTAATTTTTGGAAAGAAATGGATCAATCTGATTACACTTAATAGTTTTGTTGATCCTCTAATGTATTGAGGCTTCCAGAAAGTACTTCCGTAAATCTACTATTTAAAGATTAATCTTAATTACTTTGATGACTGATCAATAATCACACAACAGTGATTTGATTTACTTTGAGAATAATAACAAAATTCTATGAATGAATAAAAACTTAAACCTGAATTTAATAAATTAAATGATACGTTTTTTAGTCACTTTTAGGTAACTATATATTTTACTTTTCAGATATAGAAACTAACATTATTTCGCAGTGGAAATAATGCCTAGGAAACTGTGATTTATATAACTTCCAGTTTTTTGAATACTCTATCTGTCTTAGAGTTAGGGCAGTGTGTGTGCCTACACGCCGTCAAAGTAGTTGTCAGTTGATGAGCCGAACTCGAGATAGACGATTTACAGATCTTCAAATAAAAGTTGGTGTGCATCAAGCACAATTAGACATTATTTTACTGAGAAGTCATTAATAACGTGTCGTGTTTCTAAAAGTGGCTATGATTAGTTGAAAACATTTAATGTCGTTTCCGGATCAGTTTTCGCATGCGGTGGTATTTTAAAATGGCAGCTTCTGTAGAGAAGAATTTTTTCCCTTGAAAATAAGAATTTCAAGATAAGAATCTTCAAATGAATTAGCCCTATTTAACATTACTTTGGCAACTTTTAGTAGTGCACATACACTTGCTTCATCGTTAAAAGAAGATATTTGGCAACTAAATCTTGATGATTCAACAGGGATTTAACGATCTATGAATTCTGATGTCTAGGCATTATAGATTAAGAGAAGATTTGAATAATCCTCAGTTTTAGCGTAAGGTTGGTGCAATCTAAAGTCCTCAGGTATTACAGAAACCTGTGCTTAGTGTGACTTAATTGATATCTCCGCAATTCGAATTGTTATTCTTAACTTTCCGATGAAGAGGCTGCGGGAAATAAAAAATCACAATGTAACCAGAAGCAAAACAAAACGACACAAAGTAAAACATTGTGGAAATATTTTGATAATCAACAGATTTTTATTTCTTCATGGCTTTCCTTAGTGCCACAAATGGTAAATTACTGATTTTGTAGCTTTATGATTGACAAATATTGTAATTAACTGATTACCAAAACTACCAATTATTAAAAGTTTGAAAAAGAGTAAATTACTATTTTAAACTTTTCCTGTATAAGCACTGAAAAATAGGAAGTGATTTGGAAAGAATTTAACTTGGATTTCTCGAGTTATTTTCCGTTAAAAAATTTAACAGCAGGAATTCCTCTTCTTTAAATGTTTCTTAAGGCTTCTTAATTCTTTAAATACTAATTTAAAAAAGGTAAAAATTCTACATGTGAGAATAACTTGATGAGGTTAAAAAAGACTACACACAATTTTGAATAACTAATTTAAATACTCTCATTTCTTAATTAAGTACTTATATATAAATTTGTATTTCAGATAATGCTCACGAGCGAGTACCTCTGTCTACTCCAAATTCGATACACGTAGGCGTAATAACAAGGCCTCCTGTAGATCCATATACTTCAAATCCACATGCAGGGAAAATAGATTCTACAGTTCAACATGCGACAGAAGACGATGAGGTAAGATATTTAGACGAGTTTAAAATTTCAAAATTAACAAACTATAGTAAGGCAATACAGAAATAACAGATGACAAAAACAAGGGCAATATATGATGTTTAATAGAACTTTTAATACTAGAAATATTGAATAGTTTAATTACAGAAGTGGTGGTGGTGGCGGGGATTGGACTCTTTATGTAGACGTATACTACAAATATTTTGACGGTAGATGTAGGCTTTAGTAAAGTTTAGTAGTTAGCATGACAAAAAGAAAAATAATAAAATAAAAAAAAAATGCTTTTGTATCCATTGTTAGAATACATGAAAAACCTCTGTAACTGTTTAAAATAAAGAGATATATGCCGTTTTTTAGAACTCACTTTTTAATTGTTCCCTGCTAATATGTTACTGCATATTAAAAAAAAAGTAGCTTTCTGCAGAAGAATTAGAAATTAGATGTAGTGTAGTCCTTGATTAAGTAAAATTTTGACATCGAATAAAAATACTACTCTATTATTATTCCGTCATTTTGTATGCATTTATGTTATCTATGCGTCCTCAGCTTCATGATATGTGTTGGCCGGTTAGGTGGGGCCCTTTAACTTATAAACTTAACGTTTTTATATCATCTAATTGTTTAAATAAATAAATAAAAGTTTACGTTGTAACTCGGAAGCATCTCCTTTCGTATGCAAATAGATTCTAAATGTCTTTTGACCTATTCACAGAAGAGTCCAGTACTTAGGGTCACACACGTGTCATAACATAAGTTTGTTTTTGTTTTTTTTCCTTGCTGTTAGTTTAAGTTATTTTTGACCCTGAGTAACAATGCTGAAATTTATAGTTCAGTTGTTAAGAGTGTTAATAAAGTATAGATTTGCTATTTTTTTAAATTTTACATGTTTTTTTTTTTTCATTTACTATAAGTTTGGCTTGTCGTGCCAATTGAATTTATCCAATTTGGTAGGGAATTTGGAAATAACATTTTGGTTATATTTTATTTCTACTTATGTTTTATTTTGTAGTTAACTGCATTCCACATTCGCTTAATAACTGCAAAACTTTAAATAATTCATGATTGTTATTTCAAGATGAAGCAAAAGTAACCGTAAAAACTTAAAAACATAACAAAATGACCAATACCGCACAATACTTACAAAAAACTTTTAATTTAATTAGATAGATGTTGTTTGCCATCAGTGAGAAATATTTTTAATCATTTCTAATGTTTTTTTACATATTTCTTCCTACGAGTCCACATACGGAAGTTAGGAAACGCAGAAGATACATTATCTTTTATCTGTAAAATGTATATGGGAAATTTGTAAAATGTGTTTGGAAAATTTCAAGAAGATCCAATCACTAATCAAAAAGTGTGTTGCAGTCACAGACACAAACAGATTTAGTGATTTTTACCCAATTTTCCTTAGGAAATTAGGCTAAAAATTATTCATTACTCTTGGTGGAACCCAATTGTTATAGACGTGGATTTAGTGTCTTTTTTATGGGCTTAAAAACAAATAAAAAAATAACATTGCTTCATTTTTTCAAACGAATGTCAGGAAAGCTTTGGTTGCTGTAATCGAACTGTGGAACAATATTAACGTCCTGTAATATTGACGCGGGAATAGTAAATCACCGTGTTGTTGACAGTTCCCCTTCTTTCCACGAGAGGCCGCCCCGGGGAAAGGCGAGGCGAGTGGGCAGGTGAGGAGCTCCGTTCGAAAACTCGAATTGCGGTTACGAGAACGAACGCTGACAAGTAGAGCACATTCTTTTGAGAAAGCAAAACGGGGCTGAGCTGAGAAGACCCTCCCCTCCCACGTGCCACCTCCTCCTCCTCCTTCCGAATCTCTTTAAAAACACGAAATTGAGGAAGTAGCTGCTGACTTGGAGCTGTCCAAAGAAAATTCCCCTCTTCCCTCTACGTAGAAGAAAAAAAAAGAAAAAAGTAAAAAAATAGACCAGAAAAATCAGACTTGAACTCTCTCTCTCTCTCTCTCGGGAGACCTTCAAGACCCGCCCTCTCTTCTGAACGCAGAACAATCACCTCAATATCGGAGGGTTAATATTTAAAGCACGACCGGAGGAAAACTTGTTACCTCAGAAAAAAAAAGAGTCCCAGTCCTAATTTCAGTTACACGAACCATAATTCAGTTCTACGCGAACTTGGTTTTCAACTCAAAGCTCTCTTTTGAGGATTGTTTTCTTCAACATTTTACCATTGCTAAGTCCGAACTTAAGTAGCAAATTACTATCCGTATTGAGATCTGTGCAATAAGTAATGTTTGAGACTGAAGATTATTCTAGATATTTTCGGTAAAGGATTATAATGTAGGACAACCAGACAATATATTTTCAGTGATATGTATTACTGTGATTAAAATATGTTAAATTTACGATTTTCATTACGGTACTCACACAAATACAATGGCTGCTGTAATTTCTTAATCTCAAAAAACAGCTGCAGAGTTAAGTCACATATTGGCGTTGTTCTCATTATAAGGATCAGTGGTAATGTTTGAGCCTGAAGACTTGAGCCAGAGAAATATTCAATGAAAAACTTAGCCTTTGTGTGGTATTTTACGAATAACTAATCATTGTACTAGATACTTAGAAACATCATGTAAATTGTTCACCTCTTATATTAGGTCTACATAATTGAAAGAGTGCAGTTAAAAAAAAAATTCTAAAAACATTCAGATATATGGTGATATATTTCTTTTAACTTTACACAAATATACCGTGAAGTATTATATTTGCAGAAAAAGTTTTAAAAAGCTGGATTATTGAATTGCATTTCATATAATGACCTAAGTGAATCTTTAAAAATTATTTTATTTTTGCCAAGCTCAGATTGCCTTTTTTTTTTTTTTGCAAAGATCGTATTCAGGTCATATATAGGATCCTATTTTTTTTATAGGATCCTTTTATGTGAAATTTTTTTCTAAGAACTGCTTAGCTCTTTACCATTAAAATATTTTTAACTTATTTGATCTACTATTTTTTTTAAAATTTAGTTTGTATTTATATAATTTATTTTAAAATATACTAACTTTGTTGTACTTTATTTATTAAAGGAAGTAAGATAAATTAGAATCTAAAATGTCAAGATAAATTTAATTTAAAGGTTTTTTTTTTAAGCTACTTCTGACATAATTGCACCCTAAATATCAAATATATTAACGGAAATCAAATCGTTAATATTTGATAAATCGTTAATATGTTTTTGATTGATTGTCAGACACTTCTTAAAATAAGTCTACCTTTTGCGAGACCTCTGACATTTTCTATGGAAAACTAAAAGATTGGTTGTTTGATCCTAAGAGAAAGTAGCTAAAATTCAATGTTAGTACAGTGAGCAGAGATGTTTTTCAGCTTTGTTTGCCAATTATAACGTGATCTCTGTTTAATGAAATAGGCTTAAACCAATTTTAAAGTTTCTGAACTGTCAACCTGCAATGGAAATTGCATATCTCGGTAAGCAGACAAGGCAGACAGAAGCACGCAAGAAACATCTTGCTAGTACCATTATAGACTAAAGAATATCACGCTCACAAACCTCTCCACAGTACTCTTGGTGTAATGGCTTAAAACCGTTCGAAACACATCATTACATCAGAGCTTCTCAAAGCGTGAGGCAAAAAACTTTTGTACAAACAAAAGTTTATATTCTGCTTTACTCTAACAATAAAGGAGATATTGAAACAATATTTCAAGATATTTTTAAATGTTTAAAGAGTTTCTGCAAATTATGCTGAAGATTTTTTTAAAGAATTCTATTTTGTACAGGAATGAAAAAGAAAATGGGATTTAATGGGATGTACTTTCCAATCATAAACCAGATCCAAAATCCTAGATTTTTCACATTTTCAACAATAAGGTGCGGGGGAGTTTATAATTCTATCAACGCCTACCCCCCCCCCCCCCTTCCCCTTCGGAACCTCAGTGTATGTGTCAAACTATTTTAGAAACACGTTTGGTGTCCGCGGGATCTCAGAAAATATATAATTTAGCCATGATGCAAATAAGGTTGACATTCACTAATCTAAAAAAAAAAAGAAATGGCTTATTTCAACTAGCGGTACTGAATTACAAGACGCACGTTTTGAAAACTTCGTCACCACTTTATACACTTAAATAGAGACTCAAAACTGGTCACTTTTTAAGTTTCGTAAGTCAACTTGTAAAATCTGTAAGAACTCTATGACGACAACTGAACATATTGCTTAGCAGCATAAAAGCAGAAAAAAATTTGAAGAATCCAGTTTGACTCAGTCTTGGACAAATCTTTAATAGATTTAAGGGGATGTAGATGGAAGAACAAACACGTTTCACTGAAAGGGATATTTATTCAGACTATAAAAATTTAATGTAATGATCTGTTAGGAGAAGCTTCTTTTATAAATAAGCAAATTTTCAAGGCGTTTCACTCCTGAAGATTATTTTCTTTATTCAGCAACACTTCAATCATGAGTTGTTTGTTAAAATGTGTTTATTAACATATTAAACAAGGTGAGATGATACAGGGAACGCGTTACACTTCTTTTTAGTACTATAAAGACATAGTAACCACAACATTTGAAGTAATATGTGATATTTCCGAAAATGTTTAGCGATATTTTTTTATAAAGGATCTATGATCCAAATCATAGATTGAGTGCATATTCAATCGGGTTCTTCAAGTATTGGAGATGTATATTTTATTCGAAATTATCTGTAAAAGGACTTTTTTCCTCTGCTAAATTGGTTCAAGAATCTCCAAAATCTCCTAAAAAAAGCATTTTTAAACTTTTTATTTTACGAAATTTCATCTTTTTTGTATAGTTATCGTTTTTCTAATAATGATGAAATAATGCAATGTCCTAAAATTAAAATACACAATAGCCTACAGATATAGATACTGTAGATATTCTTTTAATGTGTTTTTTTTATTACTTTTATTTTAGCTGTCGACGTATACAGAACTGTATGATGTGATGCGTGAAAATGGCCGCTGTGTTGGAGGCTGCAATTCTCTCAATCACCATCCAACGGAGGACGATGATTCTACGTTTTTACAGGACGGGAGCTCGCACCACACGGAGAGGCAGCAGAACCTGCCATCCGGGGTCACGCCATCTGCCAAGCTCCGTCCACAGTCGCCCAGCGGCAAGTCCCTCAACTCGCAGCATGAGCACCAGCACGTGCACTACGACGGCACTCCGGCAGTGTCGCAGGCGACGGCCGATTACGCAAGCGGTAGCAGCGAAGACGGCGACTATGGAGAGGATTTTCCCGAAGAAGACCAAGAACCGACCGAGCAGTCGTATGGGGACATTCCTCCTCACACAACGCATCGGTCCACAACTACCACAACCTCAACACCACCACCCAGAGTCTCTACCTCATATAGCAGGTAAGAACCTAAGATTATATGTACTGTACAAATAAAAAAGATCTACAGTCTAATAACATGCAGGAAACTACAGAAACAACATTATCATCGAAAAGAAATAATAGAAATAAAAAAAATACATAATTTTAATAATTTTTTTTTTAAATTTCTAAAACATAAATTGACCACTGGACTACCTAAGAAATCCTTAGATGCCTAATTTTTCCTTGAAATATTGTCCCCCCCCCCCTTTTTTTAAAAAAATAAAAACAACAAAAAAAAAAAAAAAAAAAAAATCCTAGCATTAAGTTACTTTTAAAATTATGTGATTTCTCCGAATATGAACGGAAGAAAGTTTTCATGTTAAAAAAAAATTCTACTAATTTACATTGCTTAAATTTGATTTCTTTTATTAATTAAAAGCTTGCGAATTTAGTGAATATTAAGAGGATTAACATCCACAGCTAAACATCATTGCTTTAATTCCATTTTTTTTAATTCTAATGAGATTTTTGGTATCTTCACGTGTTGATTTTTCGAAAATCTACACAGAAAGAAAATCAGATATATAAGTTAGAAGGCACCTTGTTCTTAAATATGAACACTAAGTTTCAGGAAGAAACATTCAGCGTTTCAAAAGTTATTATTCACCCAAACAAATATACAGATAATTGAATTTCTTGAACTTCACTTTCGAAAAAAGTAGATTAAAATGAATGAATAATAACATAAATCTGAATAAATTCCAGATTGTGATAATTGTGACTCCTGTAGAATCGAATGAAGAAAATTTGTCTCTATTAGTTCTCAAACTGAAGTGTCAAAATTGAGTATTTTTGCTGCTTTATGGTTCTTTCCATGTTTCAGATATTCCAGCAAACTTCATTGATACTGAGCCTTCCACATTGCTTGACAGTCGCTCCATTATCATTCATATTTGTATTCACCACCTGATTCTATCCGTCTTCCTGCACTTTAGGATTTATAATATACATACAACTGCTTAACATTTAAATACAAAGAAGTAGTTTTTCTGAAAATTCTAACGAAGCAAAACAAAATTTTAATAAGGAAATCCAAAATAAAAATAAGAAGTTCGAGAAAACTTCGAGAAACTTCGAGAAAAGTCTTCTTTCGTTAAAATATTATTTCTTAAAATGTCTTTCTTGTTTTAAGTCGTGACAAAAATCAAAAAGCAAAAGCCTATGTTTCTATTCCAATTCTAATATCTACTGAATACAAACAGTACAAATTTTTCATTTTTTGAAAAAAACATTAGAAAAAAAGAATTAAATTCGAATTATTTTGGAAAAAAAAAAACAAGAATAGGAAAAAATTTTAAAACTAACTATTAAAGAAAAAATTATTTATAAAATAATTACGAATAACATTTATGATGTCAATAGGGAAAAAAATAATCAAAGTAATGAACAAAATAACTAGATACAATTGGTTAAAAATCTTTCAAATCAATAAAATGAATAATAATTTTGGTCTAAGATTGGAAAACTTTATAAAATATAAATTATTCAGTCAAATTAATTGAGAAAAATATAATTCTAAAACACTAAAAAGTATTAAAAATGTAAAAAAATCTTTATTAATCACTGACGTAATTGATGAGAATATTACTCTAAATCTTAACTTTTAACTCTTGTTAAGTTTCTATTCTTTTGTATTAGATAATTAACAAAGTTAATTAATCTACAGTTAATAATTATTTATTAATCTATCCGCACCTACGTTACAGGCATTCTTTATTTTTTTAATGCCTAATAGGAATGGTGAATATTTAAAAAAAAAAAAAAAATTTTTGTATAACTCGGATTAAATTAAATGGTATCGAACTACGCGATGTGGATTAGCTACGATTTACCATTTTTTGTTTCAGACAATGAGATTTTAATAGAAATAGGATAGAAATCCATTGTTTGGATTCCAGTGTTGCTTACGGAAATTTTTGTCGCCTTTTCGTTCTAATTTCAGGACAAGATTTCAAATGTAAAAGTTTAATCGTCTCTAATTCATAAATATGTATACTAAGTTTCAAGAAAACCCTTTCAGCGGTTCAAAAGTTATTAGGAAGGGACACATGTACAGACACACAGACTTAATGATCTGATAAGCTTCATTTTCTTAGGAAACTAGGCTAAAAAAGGGCTGCATTTCCTTATTGCAATCAAATTTGAATCTGTTGTACAGAAAGAGGAAGAATAAAAAAGCCAAACAAAAAACAAACAAACTTTCTTTTTTGATTTGTTCAAGGAGAAGCATCTAAAAGGAGAATCTAATTTACATAAGAAATGGAAATGAATTCTTAGAGATAAAAAAAAAGTTCAACTTAAGATTGAGGCTAGAGAACATAACTTTGAAAGGGATATCTTGATTCTATTCATTAAATCAGCAAAATTCGAATTCTCTTATTTACACCATCGTGGGATCGTGTATCTGTATATCTTCCCTTACCAAACATTTTTCTTTCATTTGTTTGAGCTCTAGTACGAGAGGTCCTTGAAACCTCTGTCCAAGTGGTGCAGGTCTATTCACTTGTGATTTATAAGCCACGCCCAGGCGTTGTTCATCTGTTGACATTCCGTTCCAATTCTCAGTTGCTCTGTCTTCTGCAAAAACAGTCGTTTACGGATGTTGGCAGAGGTTTTAATTGAGTGTAGTGATTATCAACTTCTTTGTTAACGTAATCAGACAAAAATAAGATCATTAAGCAATGATTAAGATGACAATTCGTCAAATTCGGAGTCCAAGTTTTTGTGTCAACAGCGAAAGGTATTAGCAGTTTGGCCTATCTTCTGTAATAGTGTTTAAAATGCAAAAGGGAGAAGAAAAACATAAGTGAGACTGAAAACAAGTCAAAAACTAACTTATTCTTGGAAAATAAAGCGTTAATGATCGTTTTAAAGTATTAAAAGAATCTGATACATTTCTGGTTCATTTCGGATGTTTAGATAAAATGCAGACAGATATGTGAGATTCCAGACCATTGTTATAAAGGGTTGAATTGCAATGGAATGTTCTTTTTTTTCAGTTATCGATGAAAGTACTGCACTGCAATTATCATATAGATGTATATAAGTACATAAAGTGTTTGTTTTTTTTAGCTAAAAAATACTCACCCGCAATATCTCAATAGCTTACTCTTCAAAAAAGTAAGTTATTTTGCGTAAAAACGTAATCACAAGAAATAAAAGTATAAACAGTTTAATGTTTACTTAATCACAGAACATAATACAAAGAGATGTAAGAAAACTAACGCTATCTGGATTCCCGAAGTAGTAGCGTTATGTCACGTAGGTGTATCGGTGTCGCTAAAATCAGGGATAGTGGCAGCTAAAAACAATCAGACTTATTTATGAAGCTTCGTAAAACCAATTGCCGCAAAGTGCGGTATTACTATACTAGTAGTGTCAAAAGAACTATGAATCTTTAGAAGCTGGAACTTTCAATAGTTCAAATGTAAGTTCTTAACGATTTCAGAAGGATTGTATCCAGATATGCAAGAAGTTAAACCTGACTACAAGTTAAATGTATGTATGTTGCTGTTAAAATATGTAAAATGCCCCTAACTATGGATACATATCTTAAAAAGTTGAATTTTTAGGAATGGTACTGAAAATCTTATGTTTAAAATTAATTAAAAAATATTATTAAAAAAATATAAAGGACAACTTGGCAATTATAAAGAAATACATACCATCATCAGCAAGATAATTCAACACTCAACAGATATTCAAATGAAAAGGGAATTGGCATTTTTCTACATTGCACTTTTCTTTCCCAGTAATGATTAATGTTCCCAAGTGGTATAAATAATCTCGATTGCTACCACCGAAATTAGATATTCCATTTGAACAATATCAACACGATGATTTTCAAGAGATTCAATTCATGATTAAAGTTTGTGATCATGTGAAGACTGTATAAAATGCAGGTCATATTTCCATCCAACTAAATATAAGTATACATCGCTTACCTGGTTAATTATCAAAATTTCACGATAATTAGTCATTGAATATTCATTACAATGATAAAGTACAGCAATTTGTTTTGAAAAAGCTAGATTTAATAAATGACTTGAGTACATAGAAAAAATGAATTTTTTTGCGTAGATGACACGTGCAAAGAAGCAGATGGAGACACATGTAAACAGAGAAAATGACTTAGCAACAATATTTTAAATTGAACTTAACAGTTCTTAGCATTCGATTCTGATCGAGTTGAACCAATATCGATAAAAGGTCGAAATCTTGAAATTATGTCAGAGATCTTATTTTTTTTTTTTAATTGAAACAAGTTCTCTGGGAAAAAAATCTTTAAAGCTACAGATATCTTTCATTAAAAATTCCAATCTTTTAAATCGTAAATTAACGTATTTTTTTTAAATAACACCATGAAAGTTACAAAATAAAGAAGAAAATAAAGAAATAAAGAAAGAGACTTTTATTTTTGTTTTTTGTTTTAATGGGTCATTGTCTCAATCCCTTAACCCCAATAAAAGTGGGGCTTCATAAAAAACTGGAGCAATTCTTTCCCCTCCCTATATTAGGGTTTTTATTTGTTATTTTTCCTTTTGTTTTTAGAACTAATCTTTCTCTTCAAGATATAATAAAAGCAACGCCATAACTAATAGAAATTTCTAGTAATATTTGAAGACTTAATGCAACAGTTGAGTCTAATTTAACGTTCCTAAATAAATTTGCTGAAAGAAAATGCCAAAAGGAAAGAAAATGTACATACTACTAACACAATAATATGTATAAATATTTCATTCCCACATATATGAATGTCTTTTCTAAAGGCATGTCCATACATAAGAAGATATTTTATATATCCTATTTATGTTATAAGATATCCTACAACATATTTATTTATAACATAACAAAAATGAATATTTATAGGATATATATACACATAGTTACATACGTACATACATACAGAGTTCATGCATACATATATATTTACGTGACAGAAAATTTTATATGATTTCACATATAGTTTTAATGCTTAAATTAATGTTTTAAATCACTCCTGATAATTTTTCTTTTGTCATGAAATACGAAGAATTTGTCATATTTGTATGAAAATTGAGGCGCATTCCACTGAAACTTAATGTTATAATAAGTTTCGAAAGACATGAAATCTCAGAACATCGAGAAACTGTAGATTAATCTTTAGGGTCCATTTGAAGTAGAAATACGTTCACAGAAGAAAAGCCTGGGCAACACCTAAAGTAGTTATTCACCTTGAAAAGTGTAATTATAGACAAACAAGCATTTTGACCTTGACTGTGAACCAGATCTGAAATATAATTTATTAACTTGAACTGAAAATCTCTCTCGGAACGAACCCGTGTGAACATACACCAAAAATGAGATATGTTAGAATAAAAACGATATAACTAACTACAGTAGAAACTCATTATAACGGACCCTATTATAACGGACATTGCGTAAAACGGACAGTTTTAAAAAAAATTGCCAGCCTACAATTAAGGTAAGCGAAGTGAAAGACCATTTAAATTTTGTTATTCAATATGTTGAACAATCGGCAAATGAAAATGTGTTTGCATATTATGAACACTTACGGCACCTCCGTCAGTTATTAACTGAAGAAATAAGCAGCAAACAAACCCAGCAGAAATAAATTATTTTTTCAAACCAATGAATGTAAGCAGTCAACATGAACCAGGACCTTCTTGTTCTAAAGATTAATGCAGTGTATACGTACACATCTTTTTCAATTCAACCTACTATGTTGAAGGCTGTTTTTTATTTGATATATAATAAACACGTTTTATAGCTAACTATTGTACTTTCATTGATGTACACCCTGATGCATTACACCCCTATAAGAATTATTGTTATAAACCGGACTTTCATTAAAACGGTCAACCTTCAGCCCCTATTAGTCCGTTATAATGAGGTTCTACTGTACTTAGTTATAGAGATGTTATTCTGTCAAGGTTTACAAGACATATTTAACCTTTTTGTTATCTCAATTGGATTTTTTTCTTCCTAAATCGTTTTCATAATTTCACATATTTCAAACATAATCCTTTGTAAATACATTGTAAGCAGAACCAATAAAGTGCATTATAGAACTGGTAACATTTTTAATAATAATTTGGAATCACATTTACAAATAAGAGTTCGAATAAAAAGTTCTAGAATACTCTTTACATTTGAACATCATATATAATTTAATGATACAATATATAATTATATGATAATTTAATTGAAAAAAGTTATATAACATCAAGTGTCAATTACATCTCCGTAGCTATTTCATGTTTTTATATCATTTATTTTTTGTTTTCGGGAATATTTTTTCTGTTATCTTATTTTGAGATTTTTAAAAGTTTACTGAAATTAAATATTTGTCTAAAAATTTGATATAGTTTGATGCTTCAAAAGAAAATTTTAGAAATTATATAATTGAAATTAGATAAAGTATTACATTATTGTAAAGATAAAAAAATATTACTAACATTTTGCTTCTTACAGGAAAATAATAATTGAATATATTTCTTGGAATGAAAAACAAGAGAATGGTAAAATTCAATGAAAAAGTTTACTTCATATCTTAAAAGATGGTTTTGAATCAGGATAAGAATTTATTAATTTCAAGTAAAGAAGCAAATTTTACGAAAAATGTCTTCTTCTTACTTTAAAGGAAGAATTGACAAACTAGTAGGAATCTTTTAGAATTTTTTTCAATTTTGCTTAAATTTTTAAGTTAATGCTAATGATAATATTTATATTAGATTTGTTAATCAATTTGACAAGTAGCTAATTCAATGATATAGTTTAAAATAATTAACTTTTTGTTGTTAAAAATAACAACATTTAAAAATTACCAGCTTTATTTAATATCTATATTGTTTGTACAGGGTGTCCCAGGAGGATAGGCCAAAATTCTGGAAGGCCATAGTATCGTTCATTTTAAGAAAAAAAAAATGTGAATGTGTCTCCTAATCCGAACGGTTTTCGAGATAGAATTCTTGGAAAGAAATATAGAGTTAAGTATTTTCAACATAAAGGAACATCAACCTGCACTCAGACGAGAAACACTCCATAATCTCATACGAGTTGCAAATGCATTGATGTTGACGGTGGAGTTTTTGAAAATTTATTACACAAACTGTGTTAAATTTGTCACTTGAACAATAAATATTAGAAACAGTAATTAACATCCTTTTCTAATGAATAATTTTGCGACTCCACATTCAAAATAGGTCTATCTCGAAACTATTCTATTCTGAATAGGATACATGCACTTCTTTCCTTAGAATGACAGGTACTATTTCCTCCCAGAATATTGGCCTTTCCTCCTGGACACCCTACACCGGGTGATTCATAAAGTACTGGAAAGTACTGGTGGTTTTCACCGCCCCATATCTTTTAAATACTGCTCATAAAAATCTGAAACTTTTTATATAAAATTGTCAAACATATAAGAGTTACATTTTCATGTTATTATTTATTCATTATTATTGAAATTCATTTTATTTGCGTTCAAACACCCCCAATATATCGTATATTTAAATAACTGTTGTGATGTTGTTTAAACTCTAAAAGTCTGGATCCAATATTCAAATGATACAGAAACCTAATTAGTAAAATTTAATCTAAACACTTTTGTCATTAATTCCTTTGTGTAATTTAAAAAAAAAACACTGTATTTTTTTGAAAATGCATTCTAACAAATGACTTTTTTGGAAGACAGTCGAATAATTTTTTTGGATAATAATTTCGATATATTGGAGGTGTTTGAACGCAAATAAAATGAATTTGAATAATAATGAATAAATAATAACACGAAAATATAACTCTTATATGTTTGACGATTTTATGTAAAAAGTTTCAGATTTTTATGAGCAGTAATTTAAAAGATATGGGGCGGTGAAAACCACCAGTACTTTCCAGTACTTTATGAATCACCCGTGTAATAGCATTGCTGTATTGCATATACGTTTTAAATTTGTGAAGAAATGTCAAAGTATGCAGTATGACATTTGTTTTGTTAAATTGAGTAAATTTTAGAAGTTATTTTTTTATTTTTATGATATTTATTAACTATGTATTAGAAATATATAATGTACTTTATAACTATTTAAGAGATTAAGAAACGAAAGGGAAAACAATTTCCTAAACATCAGTAAGTGCTTTGTTAATGTGATCAAAGGAATTTACGTAAATACTTAAACGTTTCAAAAATTGGAAACTACATTTTACTTTCAGATCACGTTCTGAGTTTAGCTGGAAGGCTAAGTTTTCAATTCCTTACCCATAATCACACCCTACATTAAAACAGTCCTAGGTCTCTCTTAATCTTTGTGTTTTTCAATTTTTCGAGAGGAAAATGCTTTTGTTTAATGATTTTGTTTATCCTTCTATAATTGTCCAAACGTGACCCATTCCATTATTTGGTCTTTCTGAAATTTAAAGCCACTGAGAGAAAATAAGTTGCCATTACAATTGGCGCTCTAATTATAAAGGAAATGCTGTACCTTCGGCAATAACTTAATGACACAACTACTCAGTATTAATACCATTAATAAATAAGACTAAATTTTTTCCCCGAGGTTGAAGTATTTTAGGAAAGTTGTGCAGTTGCTGGACAGTAAATGTTAGTTATTAGCAGTTTGACTCAGTTTATCTCTAGTTTTTCATCTTTGTATATTATTAACAACAGTATCCATAGTTACAACGGAATTCACAAGATAATGGATTGAACCAATGCTTGTTTATTATTTTTACTCAATGTTTTATTTTTACTTTATAAGAAAATAGACTATTTATTCATTTAGGAAATTAAATCTGACTGTTCTTACACAACATTCTCTGATTCTTTTTAGGTAAAATTAACAAAAAAACAAAAGAAAAAAGCTTGTAGAAATTTTTACTTACTATCTAGGAACAAGCTTTAAAAAAATCGAATTACAGCGTATTTTAAATTAGTTTTTAAACTAAGTCTGGTAGCTGTTTTGACGTTTTAATAATTTCCCAGAAAAACATAAAATAAATTGGAAAATAAAGTGAAATTGAATTAAGTAAAAGTAAGTAAATAAGAATAAAAAACAAATAAGAGAAATATGAAAGCGATAAGAAAACATATTAAAGCAAACTAAGGAATTCAGAAAATTAATTGATAAAAACTACAAAATTAAGAAATTGCAAATAGGTAAGATTACTAAGAAAACATTTTTTAGGAGCTCTCTTTGAATATATTTTGAAAGTTTTTTTGAATTTTGTTTCAGGAGATTAACTGAAAACTTCTAAAAATCCTTTAAAACTCATTGCACTGTTTTCCCCAGAAATAAATAAATAAATAAAAAAAAAAAAAAAATGGATTATTTAAAACCAATTCCAAACCCCATTCAAATTACTTTCTGATTATAAATGACGCAACAGTTCGAAACATATCCAGATATTGTAATGAATTTTTAAAAGCAAGATTTACTGAGAACATTTGTTTAGCATCTTACAATTTTGTAGACAGTTCAGACACAAGTTGTGGTCAAGGTGGCTGCTTGCCGCGAAGCTGATACGACTGAATCAGTGTTCGAATCCCGGAGCTGGCATGGATGTTCCTTTCTTTCCTCTGTCCATCTGCTTCTTCTTTTTCTCTTTCGTAGTCTATAGCGACTTGAAGAATTCTAGGGTATGTACGTTAGGCTTACAAACGCTATCCACGTAGGATATAACCCGCGGCTCTATAACAAAAATAAATAAAAACCACAACACTACACTCTATTAACTTGTATTAAAAGTAGTAATCAACTCTACGACAAGACTAATTCAACAATATAATCCATGCAGGAAAGAAATTTTTGTATTTTGTTTTGAGGGAGTAAAAATTAAGTAACGTAAATGATAACATGTCAGTTTTTATAACCTTAAAAAAATACAAAGAAAACAAGTTGTTTGAAATGTACAAATCAGTTAGATTCTATTGAATATTCAACTTCTACTTTTGAACTAACGATAAAATCTTACAGTAGCCTATAGTCTTGAAAGTTTCTGCCACTAAAAGATGAAATTATTCTTAGTTTTCACTTTCAGTTATGCTTTCTATGAAACTAAAATGAATTGTTTTAGTACTGTAGTAAAATACTCTACTGTAGGAAAGTGTTATAGTAAATATTGAGTAAATATTTAATACTCGTGAAATATAGCATTTTTTTTTTAAATTTTTATTTTTCATTTAAAACTTCTGCGAATATTTTATTTATAGGCCTACTAACTTCAACTGTTTTGTAATATACAGTCAGGATGATTGTATGGTAATTCATGTAAGCACTGGCGTACCAAGGAGGGGTAAGTAGGGTTTAGGCCCCCCCCTCCCTCCATTGTATTGAAAACCAAAGAAATCCATAATTTTCGATCTGTTTTTGGTTGTAAAAACTCCTCGGGTTGTCCTGCAACCCCCTCCTCCCTCGCAATCAGAAAAAGGACAACTTATTTTTTTTTTGATTGAACGGCTATGACCATCACAAACCCTCTCATTATAAAATCGTGGATTTACCTGGATGTCTATGCATGTATGGGTCTTTTCTGATGACTAATTGTTAAATTTTTGTAATCTTACATTTTTTGGTGAATTTTCTAATAACTATGATACCATGTACTAATAAACATATTTCCAAAATTTCCAATTCTCATTTCTCAAAACATAAGATTCGCTTTCCTCTTTCTCTTACAAACTTTTTAGAGGATCAGATATCCACTTTTTATTCTTATTGCAGAGTACAAAGCAAATTCATTTCATTAATCTTCATGTACTATTAAGCTTATAGGAATTCTTAATGGTGACTTTCTCTAACCTAGAACTAACTGAGGGTTCTTCTAAATTTAACACAAATTTTCTATATTTTCTTCTGAAAGTATTTCCTGTTGAAAAATTGAATTGTAATATTAATGCACTCTTAACCAGGAAGTTTAATAGAAATTAAACTCCAGGAAAGAAATTAATTTGATCTCACACGTTCCAAATTCCTTCTCATTTCATTCTTTTCAGTTAGAGACAGAAATGCCATAATTATATAGGTCAGGTGCAAAAGGTTCAGCAATTTGTTATTTCATCGCTGTAACAGTGGAGAAAGTTATTGCACCACTGACAGGCCCTAATTTAACAAGGGAATTCTATATTACACTGATCTCAATATTAGAAGCCCGATAATTATCTTGTTTCAGTTGAAAAGTGATCTTTAACCTGTGATGTAAGGAGATATCAGAAACTGAAAACTCAGAAGTGTAACAGTGAAAGTTCAAAATGGCGGAAAAACCTCAAATACGTAATTTTAGAGGTTAAAGGCTATCTAAAATCAAAAGTTAAGCTATACTATGAATAAAAATCATCATTGTTTAAATATATATCTACATAAATATAAATCTGGCCCATCAATTGGGTAAGGTAAAATGATTAGGCCTATTTACGAATTTGGAGACTGATGATTATTATAGCATTCATTTTAACTATTTTGAAACTGTTTGAAATAGTTAAAATAAATGTTACATGTTTATTCAATTTTCATTGGAGTTTTCCGCTTGCGGTGGCATCTAGTGGCCACATTTGAAACTATCCACTATTGGAAAAACATTTTCCAAAAGCGAAAATATATTATCAATTCTTATTTATAAGTGAATCATACACTGAAAACATAATTGTACTTCAGTTTTGAAAGAAAAAAAAAAAGCACAAGCAAAAATAGTATCGAATTATTAGTCTAATTTCGACTAATTTATTAGGAACTAAACCTTTGGCTATTCTGTTTACCAAAATGTTGTTTCATTGTAGAATCTATGTTAAGTAAGCGAATGTTGTTAAAAGTTTAATTTATTATTTATCTTCAAAATGTCACGTTTCGAACTAAGAAATTAGCATTAGATTGAACACTATTTTCAAAATGGGAAGAATTTTTAGAATTACAAAATTTTTAAACTTAATAAACTTAATAAACAAAATATGTAAGGATTTTTTTAAATTAAAATAAAAATTCTTTCGTATTTTGTAAGTCAATGTTAAGTGAGATGGAGGCTGTTTGAGAATTAAAAATTGAGTAATGACGTCCATTATTCTAGGCCATGTTCTTAATTGGAAGTCAAGATGTTTATTTATATAAAGACCCAAATAACAAGATGGCGGAACAAATATTTAAATAATTTCAATTTATTTACTGATCTTCTCAAGTACTGGTAGAATACAATATCATGGAAGAATTCGAAAAACTTCATTTTCCGAACTTCTTCGATTGCCTGAGTTGAGATTCAAACTTTTGCTGTTCTAATTTACCATTAAATTCACTGTCTCTCGTTTTGACCATTGTTTCTGGGGAGAAAGTTCATCGAACCGTCCAGTGCTGAATGACAACTTTCAACTGAGTTCTATGTTACCCTTCAGTCAGACGAAACTTTTTATTGAATTCTCCAAGGCGTTGTTTTCCGCTATTTCATTTGGATAAATACGTTTCGTTGTACTTACCACAGGCATTTTCAATTGCGCCATCTAACCTCTCATTACTTTTAGAAAACAAATCTCTTAGGAAAAAAAAAAAGAAAAGTAAATTGTTACACCCATTCATTGAGACATTAAACAAAACAAAACGCACCCACATCTGACAGCGAATGATAAGTCACTCGCAGGCCTTCCATCCGTCACGACACTCAAACAATCCAAGCCTAAAAACATGGACAGTGCTTGGCACAAGTACGACGGATCAGTCCACTTGGCCACCCGGAAAGTGATTCCCGTTCTATCTGATAATGGCCGCTAAGCTTAGACTGAATAGCTGTTTTTTTTGCTCTGACGATTCCTGTGAATAAATTGACAGCGGAACGTAAAACCATACGAGGATTATTTAGTAATTCGCTCCTAATAAGATCTCATTTCAGAAGAAAATAATCTTTGTAATACATGAGGGATTCTATGCTACTTCAAGAAAATCATAGACTATGCTTTAATTGTTCATTAGGATAATTTCGAGATAATGATTTCAATGGAGTTTTTACATAAAGTATCATCTTTCATTTTTAACCTACTTTTCTAGGAGAGTATGATTCATTTGTGTTTGTGTGTGCTATATGTATCTTCTTGAAACTTGGTCTGCATATTTAAGGACTAGACGACTAACTTTATACTTGAAATTTTTTTCCGTGAAATGGATCCTTATCGAGAAATTAGTCAACAAGGAAATCCCCAAAGAAAAGTATTGTTAGTGATATCTAACAATTAGTATTTATTTATTTATTTATTTATTAATTACATTCCTACGAGATTTTCAAAATTTGTTTTTATCTTCTCTGCTTTATCTAAGATATAATAAATATTTAAATCAAAAGTAAACTTTTACAAATATTATATTTGAGGAAGAGTGGGAAGTTGCAGGAAGCCCCTTAACTTCGGACATGAACCAATTCTTTTCTTGACAGAGGAGGGTCCAATTCTTTGAATAACAATAACCTGGAAATGCTCAATCTCTATTAGAGATATGATTAGAGTTTAACATAACCAATGTTTGCTGTTTATTGATTTTTAGTGTAATAAATGAAGTCATGAAAATCACCACTGTTCTTCATTCTGTTCTTTCTTATCTGATCTCACAGATATCTTCCAACCCTTTCCTTTCCTCTCCCCTACTTTACTATTTCCCTTATTGTTCTCTTTACTTTCCATCGATTTGAGCTAGGCTTAACCTTTTACCCGAAAATTGTGGTTCATGATTCATGGGAAATTATTTATTAATGTATTCCATTATTTCAGTTATTTTAGAAGGATTGCATATATCATCATATCTAAACTCTACAAATGTGTAATTTTTTTCTATACTTTCATCACAAATTAATTGTTCCTTTTTACCTCCATTTTATTGGTAATGTTTTTTGTATTGTGCTCTATTTTTTCACCATTATTTGTTATCAGTATTTTATATTTCCTTTTTATTTATTTTCTTGCTTATAAATGACACCCTGTCTTAAGGGAGTACCGTTAAGGCACAGGGAAGTTAAACTCATATCATACATATTGTTATGTATTAACAGACTTTTCTAAGGCAATAAATTATTATTATTATTATTATTATTAAAAGCATAGAAATCTGAAATTTTAATAACACATTTAAAATCTTGAATTTGATTGGTTCTCACATAAATTTGAATCAGATTGGGAGCTCGGATTTTAAAAACAAAACATATCAAACCAAAGAAAAAAAGAAGCCATTCTGTGCTATTGAGTACTCTGTTAATGAGAACTAAAAAGTCTACATATCCTGGGAAGCTCAAATCTTAACGATGTTACTTTTTAAGCTCTATGATTTTATTATCAATTGAAGCGGAGTTGCAAAAATTAAAGACAACCCTATTTTCAAAAATGACTTAAAATCGAATTTCAAATATAAATTTTTTAAAATCCAAAAATCATTACTTGTTTTTCTTCAAGTGTCTTTGAACGTCGGCTTTGTAAGGTTTACTTGTTATTTTGGAATGTGGTGGATTAACACCTTCTTATCCTGGCTTCTATTTCCACTTCGATCTATGACTCAGAATAAATTGGTTCCTTAATGCCAATTAGGACTAAAACAAAATCCCTCCCCCTCCAATTATCTCTTCATTCTTTCAAAATACGGACATAAATGTCCGATCTCTTGGCAGGGCGTTGATTTCCCAGTTCCTCCTACGCTGTCATAATCTTTCTCCACCCTCAAATTGGCTTTAATTTGAATTAAGAAAGAGATAATCGTGGCGATGAGGCGACAACGTATCCTAGTTATGAACCAAAAATAGGCTTGTGATCTAATTGGAAAGATCAACTTCTGTGATAGTCTAAGGAGTGTCATTTCATTGAACTTCTCAGTCGTGTGGCTGAGAAGACTAATCGTACAATAGAAGATTAATCATGGAAGTCTGAAGGATGATGTTCATGAAATTTGATTTGATAGGGCATTTGCTATGAGAGGTAAGGATTATGCAAATTGAGAATAGAATTACAAGATGTAATTATCCTTAAATAAAAGAAAGTTTGTCAGTAACGTAGCTAGATTTTTTTATGTCGGCAGTTGTGAATAATCAAAATGGAATCTTCCAATCCAAAAAAAAAAAAAAAAAATGAAAAAAACAAAAACAAAGAAAGAAAGCAAATTGTTTCTTCAAATAATAAAAAAAAAAAGCATTAAACATCCAGATTCTATTCTTGCGTTAACTTATCAGTACTCTTTAGGGCCAATGCTACAATCACTATCGTCCTAAATACTCCACGCGAATAGTATAGTGATGTTGTCAAAGAAAATGTACATGTGACGTCAGATGTATATTGCAAATTAATAAAAAAAATCATTATGCTAATTATACAAGAATATTTGTAATAGTAGTAAAATATTTGAGTATCATAGAATTTTACAATATTTGCATAATATAATACTACATCAGAAAGGAAAAACGCACATAAGTAAGCAAAAATTCACTGAGCTAATGTTGGTTTTTGTACCGGGAATCGGAGGCCGTTTCGAGTACTGTCTCCGATTTCCGGTACAAAAACCAATATTAGCTCAGTGAATTTATGGTTTACTTATGTACTTTTTTTTCTGATATAGTAATATTGTCACATATATTATGTAAATCAAATTTAACGTAATTCATATAAAAGTGAACTGTGACGCTAAAACTCTGTCTGTCCCAAATTATTACTTCAGTATATGAGCAAATTGCAACCGATAGCTTCTTTGAATGTTAGTTGTTTATTATTATTAGTAGTAGTAGTATATTATTGTATTCTTTTTACACAGTTTATATAGATACTTTCATGGTGTGGATAATTATGATCAAACATCATGTTACAACCAATCAGAACTTTAAAATCAAATACAATTTAACTGTTAGGATGGCCCTAATTAAACTGAAACTATTCAAAGCCATCTACAGCTCGACCGAACAACCCGAATGGCACCAAATTTGGTGCGAATACTAAGGATTCCACAAGAAAAAAAATAGTGCCAAAAACCTAGAGTAAAAGTACTAAAAAAGTAGTACCAAAAAATTATCAGTCGCTTCTTTCCGTTTGCATGGCCGCCTTGTTCCCCGATCTAACTCCATGCGAGATTTGGTTGTGAGATTACTTTAAGTCCAAGGTCTACATTGGAATCCTGAACTTGGCTACCTTAACGTATCACGAGCTGTGATGAACATTCCTTCAAACATGTTACGTTCTGTTGTAGAAAATGTCGTGCACAGAATGCAATTCCTGGTCCACAAGAATGGTGGCCATATTGAACCTGGGCCACTTCTACATGGAGAAAATGAAAAGTGCTGCATGAAAGGTTATGTTTCAGTTCAGTTTCGTCTTTGTTTTTCATTTGTCTGTTTATTGAAATTCATTTACATTTCACAGCGCCACATTTACTCCTACCGGCGGCTTTTGGAACTACTTTTTTTTTCTTCGGGGAATCCTTCTACGCATGTCTATTAGTCTCCTCACCAAATTTGATGCCATTTTCGATCGACCTAAAGATTGTCGTCAGTAGTATAAGTTTAATGACTTCCATCTTGTACTTTTCGAACTGTATTACATTCTTGTGTAAATTAGTAATAATATTTTTAAATTTTTTTTTTAGGCTTCTGGGTTTGCATTTACTCCATTAATGGAGATTACAATTGGGACAATCCTATCTGCTTTAAGTTTCCATATAAGTTTTAAGTTCATAAGACAAATTTGCATATTTCTTTAATTTTTCGGCTATGGTTTTATTTATATTGTTGACTAAAAGTATGCAATCTCATGGTTTTTTACTTCTTGATTTATGTTATCTATTGCAAGAATGTCTGGTTGATTATGTGGGATTGTCGAAGCTGGTATTACAGTAGTCATAAGTATGATTTATAATTTTTGTTCTCCATTATTTCCTGTGGTATGTATTTACAATAAAGTTGTAACTTGTTGTCATCAGTTGATACTGTTTTGCAAGTTCCTGACGAATTTCCGTAGCCACAGTATCATGTCTGTGAAGATAGTCTGTCCTTGCTAGAATGGTGCTTCCCACTGCAATATGTTGTATGGTCTCTGTTGTTTGATTACACAGTCTACATTTATCTGTAAAGCTCTCTTTTAGTATATATCTTTAGTAATTTTTTGTTGCCACTGCTTGGTCCTGTATAGCAACCATGAATCCTTCGATTTCACTATGAATATTTGATCATATTCTTTTCTTATTATTATTATTTTAAAGCAATATAGTATTTTTCATCTTAAAAAATATTGTTGTTTTGTCTAAATAATGGATTATTAGATTAATAAAGTTCTAAAACTCAAAATATGTTTTAACTTATTTCCATTACTTTTTAAAACTATTTTATTAGCATAATTGTATAATAATTAACTATTTTATTAGCTGTAATCCTATATTTTATAGGTCTACATTTTGTCCTGTAAATATTTATTTATTTATTTATTTATTTATTGTGTCCATATTTAAATTCGATTCCTGTTTGAACGTTCTACTGAATTCTCTAATATTTTTTTAGGCCTCGACCTTATACCACACCCGTTATTGACACCCCCGCAAAGAGGTGTGATCCTTCCGTATGCGTTTTGCCCGATTGTTTCTGTGGAGGAAATCGTCTCATTCCAGGTAATTTTCTGTCTCACCTGATATTTGAAACCTATGTAATTCAAGAAAAACTGTATCACAGGAGCGCCTTCTGTTGAAGAGGATGGGAAATTACAGGAGCACTTTCAAAGGCAACTGGAATTTTAGCTGTTCATAGACTTTAGGAATTATTTTTAAAGATATTTAAAACAAATTTCAACGTTAAGTTTTTACAAACGTATCCTAATGAAAAGCAGTTAAAAGATTTCTAATTGACGTATTTAGTTTATTAAATTTTATTCGTTCAAATTCATAAAAGAATTTGATCTTCTGAGATCCAACATCTTGCTACCCTCTAAGATTGTGTCTTAGAAAATCTGCACAGAAGTCTCTAATAGTTGAAAATATTAAAAACATTAAAATTGTAAAGACCGAAATTTATATATTTCAATCATTCTCATAAAAAGAATAGTGAAATCTTATAAAAAGAGTGATATTAACTATCTAAGGGAGTTAGAAACTTGTAAGTTAGTATGGTATTTCAATGAATTTCTTGCTTATAATATTATCATTTTAATGTGAGATAAAAGTTTTTCCTTTCAACAAAATGGAGAGATTAAGATATTTTCACACATTTAAAATATCAAGGAATTATTTTAAAAAAATTTCTGATAGAAAGCCTAAAAAACATATCCTTGGCACATGTACAGTTTTCGACGTGTTGTATGCGAAGTCATCATCAGAAGCTGATCAAATGCAGTATGTCAAAACTGTCCTTGTGCTAAGTACATGTTTTTTAGACTTTTTATCAGGAAATTTTTAAAATAATTCCTTGATATTTTAAATGTGTGAAAATATTTTAATAGGCGGGTTGTTGAAATATTATATTTAATTAAAAAAATAAACTAATATAAAAAAGAAAAGCTATCTTAAAGGATTACTGGAGCATTTCAGAAGTCGTTATCGACAATTATAAAGAGTTGAAGAATTAGATTTGCAGAAAAGTTCAATTGATATTGTTATAGATCAGATAAATCTAGAATTATTATATAATTCACTTGCAAAGTTAGACGATTAACTTGAAAAATCGCCGAAAGGTTCATGATAAATTAATAGCAATTATATAATTTAAACAACTAGTCTTTTTCAGCTAGTTCTATATATCAAGGAAAAACAGATTTTATAAAAACATCTATAAAGACATGCAGAAAATGAAAATCAAACTAATTGATGAAGAATTTTATTAACAGTCAAAATCTCGCATTTCAGTTCCTATTATTTGTAATTTTAACATTCGTAACAATGTTGAAACAATATTAAAGGAAAGGACTAAACACACCAATAAATATAGAAAATAATAAAATGACATTACATGTTCCGAAGATATGACTCAGCATCTTTGTCAAATGATACAATGTTATAAGTTTTTCCTTTTTATAACTTTATATCATTTGATAAAGAAGCTGACACATGACTTCAATAAATGTTTCGAAGCTATTTTATTATTTTCTATATTTATTGGTGTGTTTAGTCCTTTCCTTTAATATTGACTTTACACACACAAAGATATGAATGTTGAAACAATGTTTATGCTTACTGAAGAGATTGATGAATCTACAGTACCGAAAATTCAAGAATAGTTGTAAATGCTATTATTACCGTATTATTAGTAGTAGTATTACTATTATTGTTGATATTATTATTATTATAAACAGACATACACTGAAGTTACTTAATAGTTTTATTGTTAAAAGAGAGGTTTTTTTTTAATAGACCTAATGAATGGTTTTGAAATCTCTTATTTCAGGTGGATTTAAACCTGAGGAAATCCCACAAATTGTTCTTATTACTTTTGATGATGCCATCAATGATATTAATTGGTCATTGTACGAATCCCTCTTCTATAAGGGAAGGAAAAACCCCAACGGCTGTTCCATCTTAGCCACTTTCTTTGTGTCCCACGAATGGACAGATTACAGCAAAGTGCAGACACTGTATTCCGATGGACACGAAATAGCATCGCATTCAATCACGTAAGTATTAAGGACCAGTATTCAAATAGAGAATATATAATATCTAAATATTTGATTAACATCTTATAATAAAGAGCACAGTCTTACATACATAGACTACTGAGAAATTTTGTTCAAGAACAAATTCCAAAGACAAACTAATTCCTAAAAAAAACATTATGATTATGCTTACAGAACTGCTATAATCTAAGATTGCTAAGGTGCTCAATGTAGAAAGAGCAATAATTACTCTAAACAATAAAATAACTAATTTTTAGTACAATAACTAACTTTTTTTTTTATACTTTTGTAATAAAACATTTAAACTCAAACACACAAAACCCAGTTTAGATATTTTTAACATGCAAACAGTTAGCAAACTTCATGCGATACCTTAGCTAACTTTCAAATATCCTATTTGATCAATTCTTTTTGCTTGTAAATCTTGTAAATCTTCTATTTTACTGTAAATGTTGACTTTCAATAAACACAAATAACTTTCAAGAGTTGTTGATGATACTACTTCTATAAGGTTAATCCTCTAATAACATAGCAAATGATTGATAAATACTAAAAATGCAAATCTATTAAATAAATAAAGTAACACATACATTTACATTTCACTATGCTTATTTAACATATTCCAAGCCATCTACATGGGTTTTTTTTTTATTTATTTTAAGAAGTTAATAGAAAACGTAGTCCTGTTAGGATTACAAATAAATCTCAAGTCAACCAGCGGTTTGAAATTTATTATTAACTAATTTCTAATATTTTATTTTAATTTTGAAATTTTAGAAAATTTTAGCAAATTTTTTAGATTTATTTTATTTATCACATCTTGTAATAATTTAGCAAAGATTTTGATATTTCCAGAACATAAATCGTATGAAAAGTGTTTCCATGTAACAGTAAGCTATAATTTAATAGAAGAATATTGTTTTCAATCAAACCATCATATGTCTTCCATTCACCATCGTTATGATTCAAAAATATTTCAATTCTTTACAGTAATATCAGTTTGAAGGTTTCAAGTTCAGATTTTGTGACACATATTTCAAGATGAAATCTAGATTTCTTGAAAGCTTAGAAATTTCTGGCAGACAAAGAAAAAAAAATGATTATAAAGTAATACATTTTCCTGGAAAGTAAAAACAAAACAGAATTAAAGAAAATCGTTGTGACAAAACTTAGTTTCATCGTTTCGTAGATTCAGAAGATACAGTATAACATTCTTACCACTTCATTTCTCAATCTGCCTATTAATTAGAAAGTTGCTACTAAATGTAAAAAGCACCAAAGGTAATAATGAATTTGTGTCTATCTAATCTTTTTTGTTCCCTCATATAAATAATCCTAGTTCTTGTTCAGATTAATTTTATGTTGAATTGGAGCTGTTTGAAAAATATTGGTTTTCAATATTTTTCAATTTCTGAAATGAAATAATTATTTCAGCTAAAACAGAAACTTAAAAGCAGCCTTGTTTTTTTTTACTTTCTTGTTCTTAAATGAAATATCCACCCACTTACCGATAACTCAAATACACATTTTCTGATAGTTACGGCTTTCAGAACTTAAATGATCACCCAAAGGCAACTGGAAGAAGCAATTTCTCCAATTACTTCAGCACTGCCTAAAACGATATCAAATTAACATCATTTCCAGGTTTTGTGGAAAAAAAAAATACAACTATTTTGGCCAAAGCACACTGAAGTCGAAGAATTGGACAATTAGATAATTTATGTCTGCTGTTGTAATGAGGACAGTTAGGGTCTCTATATACTAGTTTCTTTCTTAGCACTTTCTAAGTTACAAAAAACAAAAACAAATAAAACATCGGAAGTATTCCTGATGAATCATGGGATAATCATCTTTCTCGATGTAATGATTTGTAAATAAAATATTAGTAAATAAAACCCCATAGCAAATATAATATTTGCCAAAGCTTTATTTTAATTTTCTATTATTTCCTCTAAATTACATTTTTTGAGATATATTGAGATTTTCAGCAGAAATTTCAAACATATGGTTAACATTAAAAGGTAATAAAAATAATAAAAATAGAAAAGGATATTAAAGAATTTTTAAAACTGAAATTGCTGTTTTTAAATATTAATTTTGTCTAACTAAGTAGAAAAAGTATATAAATAAAAAAAATCTACAAATAATTTGTACTGGGTGTGTACATTCAATTCATTGTTTCCACATTTATGGTTTGACTGAATAAATTACTAAAGGTAAATTTGCATTTTGAACGATCTCTTATTGAAAATACAAACTATTTTAAACACATAATTTTATCATAAATTTATGATATTTTTGGTAAATTAAGAATGAAATCATTTGTAATAACTAAAAATGAAAATATTCTACAGAAAATCTAGATAAGATGCAGAACTCCGTATATTTATTAAAATGAAATTCAGCTCTCACGATACAACACACACACACACACACATATACACATAATATGTATTTGCTTATATATATATATATATACATATATAAATCTCAATACCCAGTGCTATTTTACAAGTACTATTTTAAAGTACAGTGAATTGCAGTTTATTAGATATGCCATCCCTAATTATATGATGATTTAATACATAGATATTGTATTCAAATCATTGAAATAATGTTATAGAAAATAATAAAATAACTTCACATCAATAATTTGACGTAAATAATAATAAAAGTTTGTCAGCGAAGTCATATCATGTAACAATAATTTTAAATCTAATTTGGCGAATTTAGATTAATCATTTGAATTACAGTGCATGTCAGACATCTATAGACTATTGCTCGTTATACTGTGGGACAAACGTTTTAATGTTGGAGGTGAATATTTCTGACATACAAATTTGTTTTTCTTCTAAGCATCGTCTTGGCTAACTTTCATTTGACTCGCCCTTGTATATCAGTATACTTACAATTAATTTTACTTTATACACTCAATTTTAAAATCTTGTTCTTTCAGTTATTGATGTTACTTTCTTTGAATGTACGAGAATTAATTATTTTTATTTTGTTTATATGTAGACATCCTACCGATGCCGACTCGTTCACAAAAGAGCAGTGGAAAGATGAGATAATAGGTCAGAAGCAGATCCTCAGTCGCTTTGCTGGAATTCGACCCGAAGATATCCGAGGAATGCGGGCACCTTTCCTGCAAATCGGCGGCAATAATCAGTATGCAATGATGTCCGAGTACAATTTCACTTACGACTCGTCGATGCCCGTGTACGAGAACAGGCCGCCTTACTGGCCGTACACGCTCGACTACTCGGTCGGCCACGAGTGCATGATCGCGCCGTGCCCGACGTATTCTTACCCGGGAATCTGGGAACTCCCACTGGTGATGTGGGTAGACATGAACGGAGGACGATGCAGCATGGCAGACGCCTGTGCACATCCGCCCACCGTCGAGGGTGTGTACAATATGATGGTGAAGAACTTTGAACGCCATTACAGCACTAACAGGGCCCCTTTCGGGCTTTTCTACCACGCCGGCTGGTTCGCGACGCCACATCACAGGGAGGGCTTCGAGGTGTTTCTGAATCAACTGGTGACAATGGAGGACGTGTACATCGTCACCAGTTCCCAGCTGGTCGAGTGGCTGCGGTCGCCCACCCCTCTGTCCAGAATCAAGAATTTCGAACCCTGGAAGTGCAACAAGAAGGAACGGATACCTCCCTGCAAGAAACCCAATGTGTGCGATCTTAGATTCCAAGGGGGTGTTAGGTATATGAAAACATGCCAGGGATGCCCACAAGCCTATCCCTGGGTAAAGAACCTTGGCGATTTGAGGAAAAACAGCTCTTCAAAAGCAAATTAATCATTAGCAGAAACTTTACCAGATGGAAAAACTCTAGTAACGATTACCCCCTCCTCTTTCATAGCTCACGCCACAGCTCACACGACTAAATAACGAGATAAAACTATATTATTCAACGAACTTTGTGTCGTTCATGTAAATAAACAGTCAAGTTGTTTATCAATAGGTATAACTGCCTTTCGACATATTTCATAACAACTTCAATATTTATATTTCAACAAAACATTACGCAAAAGACTTTGAAAGTGATACAGTAACATCAATAAATATTTAAACAATATAAATACATTACTTCGAGTTTTTAGGTTTATATATTTTGAAGACTCTCAGTTCAGTACCTAATTTAATGGAAATATGAAGTGAAGAAATTATAAGAAAAATTGAACTGTTATATTACAAGAACAGGTTCACTCGAAGGTGAAATGTCAATTTTTGTTTGTAATTTAGTAAGTTTTTTTTAAAAAAAAAATTATAATTGTATGCAAACAATATTTTTCATCTTTGTGATTAAATTCGTCAATACTACATGAATTTTTATATACTTAAATAAAAAAAGGAAGATAAGGTTCTGAACGATATAAAATTGGACATTATAAGGAAGATATAATTGTGTTTATAATGATATAATTTTGTAAGGTAATTTGATGAAATATGAGGATTTTTTTTTTAAGGTATAATAATTTATTTGAATGTTTGTGTTTTTTTATATTTGAGATTAGCCAATGTATTTAAGTAACCATTTCTTCATAATTCATGAACATTTTGATTGATACTGAATTTCTTGACAGAAACTTGCCATAATTATTGTTTTATAAGAAATTATTGTGTTTAAGAAATATTTTTTTCTTTATTTCTGCAAGAAAAATCAACGAAATGAGTACTTTTTTATTATTAAGTTCAACCATTGTTTAAAGACCAATTTTTGGATATAATGCCTTAATAACTGAAATATCAGGTAATAATATTGATTTCATTCAATTTTACAAACAATTTTACAAACAACTTAACATTTCAAACAGGGCGCTATTTTTACCAGGTGCGTTTAAGTTAGCAAATCAGGTTGCTGCTGATTCGTTAATTCCAGTCACGTGATTGAAACATTTAAAATTGGCTAAATATTATGTAAAATGAATGTTTATCAAATTTCTTTTTGTTTAATCTTGCAGTAAAGTAAAAATTCAAGTTATGTAAAAAAAGCATTTATCCTTTTAATAAAAATACCTACAAAAGTATATTATGAAGTGAAATATTAAAGTGTGTGGATAATGATACAAGGATAACAACATTCAAGGATCACTTGTAGGCAGAATTCAGTTGCCTGAACACGTGCAATGCCAAGAAGGTCTATGACCTCAGTATTTGTATTCAATGTAAATTAATTATTTGTTTTTTTTTCACAGGACATCAGGCAAAATGTTGCTTTTGTTATTTGTTAAATAATATCGTTGATGCCAAATAAAAGATACTTATTGCAACAGTGTTTTTGAGTTCTCTTTTCTTTTTCGATTTAATATTTATTGACTGAGCATGCGCAGTCTTACTTTTTCACTTACGTTGGTCATTTATCGCTTGGGTGTTTGTAGGTGCATCACGCTAAAACGGATCGATGGATTTCTTTGAAATTTGGTAGAATGCTTATTTATGGAAGAACTTAAAATAGAAACATGAGTATTTTGGTCTCACTGCTCCCAATCCTCGAAACTAATGTCTCAGGGCTCTATCTACACTTAGTCCTCTCTAAGCAATGATGGCTCAGCGTATTCCTAGTTATACAGTATATGCAGTATATACGATGAATAGAATCTTGAAAATGTGGGATTTTTTTTCATGGGATTTTTACATTTCTGGAACTTTTCTATATTATCGTTAAGCGAATGTTACAGAGATAAGATCAGATGTTTAACATTTATTGCAGACCGTTAACTAGACGAAGCAAAAATTATGTAATGAAATATCTCAATTTTTAGTAGTTTCATAAATGGGTTTCATGATAATTTAGCAGAATGTTGATCTTTCTTTAAACCTTTATAAAACCAACTTTAAAATTTGTTAAAAGCTGTAGTCGTTACATAAAAAGATCATTAATATCATGTCTCAAGCAAAGATAAGTTATCACGTTTTACAATTGAAATTCCTCAAATAATTCAGGGTACCTTAAAAATATTCTTATCCTTATTATCATTATTACAAATAAAAAGAATATTGAGTCTATGCACAATTTAAAAACTACAGTAGAACCTCATTATAACGGACATCGTTTATAACGGACAGTTTTTTTAAAAAATAAAAAAATAATAAAGGATGCATATGTTTATCTGACGAGTTTTACATTTCCAAGCAAGCGATTAAACATCGATCATTTAATGAAAAAAAAATTTTAACGTGCCCGATGATTCAAAGAATTGAGTAAGCAAACGAAGGCACAACGCTACAAGTAAGGATTCGCAACTTTGTAGCGTTTTTCCGTCGTTTGCTTTCTCAATTCTATCGATCATTTAATTTCGTTATTGTCTGAAATTTCACAAATTGCCGCACACACTCATCAGTTTTTATTCAGTAACCTTTGAGTCATGTCGTTAAGTACTTTTTATAGCTAACTATTGTCCTTTCATTGATGTACACCCTGATGCATTACACTGATATAGAATTATTTGTTATAAACCGGACTTAAAACGGACAACCTTCAGCCCCAATTAGTCCGTTATAATGAGGTTCTACTGTATATTTACAATTAAAATATACATATACTACAGCAGCTTTCACATCCTATATGGATGTCATTGTCAACTAATTAATAAGAGGTTCTACATCATATGTATACAATTATTGGAACAACTACACAATTATTAGATTCCAAATCAAGGCAGCTTTCACCTTTTCTCAGCGTATGTGATGACACACCTTATTATGACTGGGCGATATTTCACCAATAGAAAATTCATATGAAGATGAACAATCAACGAGCTGCATCAACGAAAAGTTTGGAGTGATGACACCAATCATTTGGAATCTAATAATTGTGTACTTGTTTCAATAATTGTAAATATATATATCTTATTAGTTAGTTGACAATAACATCCGTATAGGATGTCGAAAGCTCCTGTAGTGTATGTATATTTTAATTGTAAATTAGTTTTTAAATTACGGATAGTCTCAATATTCTTTTTATTTTTAAAATCATATACATGCACAATAAAATTTTATTCTTAAACTTTATTATCATTTTATTCATTTTACGTTCTCTGTAATTCTATATACCATTGTTTTAAGAAAAGAATATTAAGTAGATTCTAGGAAAGAGTTTCCGTGTGAGAATTGAAATCCCCATTCAATGTCATTGACAACTTGATATTACAACCTCTGTTCTGACAATTCGATTTTGCACCAAAAAAAAAAATTAAAAAAAATATATTTTTAACATCTTTCCGTTTACTTCTCCTCAACGAAAAGAAAATACAGAATGAAATAATGACACCTTGATTTTAATAGTAATTTCGAGTGATAACAAATACAACGAAATCAGCATATACTGGGTGATTATAATTAATTAAATCTCTACTCTCAGCTCTGTGGCGCGTCTATGTCTATGTCTTCAAAAATTGATTTACTAAAATACAGTATTTGTTCTTTGCATTTCCGTCTTTTGGTTTTACGTGTAAGTTATAAAAATGCTTTAAATTAGTCTTAAGCGAACACCAGTCGACATTTACCGTCCACTTCCATCAGATATGCTTTTACGACCTTGGAGCTTTCGACCAGGAGGATAGAACACGGTCCAGCACGCGAATGAACCAATTAGAATGAAGGATTAAAGCACGTCACCACTGACGTCATTCAAATTTTGCTCTGCTGATCGTTCAACTGCAATGAAACCATCATAAACTTATTATTGCAGTACTACGATCATTATTCGAAAGGAACCATCTTTATACCGAATATATTAATTCAATTTATTAAAAAAGATTTTGAAGAAAGTATTGAATGATATTGAACTGAATATTATTGTGCTTGTTTCTATTCTGAGAATCCATCAGCGAAAAGATTTTTTAAGTTTCAAATTTGATAATTATTGATGTCATTAATACGACAAAATTCACATTCAGAAATTAAGAGAAATTTAGCAAAATCCATCCGGAGGCATTTTATTCTTGAATTTCTTCCATTTGTTAGAATTAATTCTTTACTTCATTACTAGCGAGCGATTGGCGATCCCAGAATTCTAGGCGAATAACAGCCGATTTTGAAAAAAAATGCTTTCTGATATGCGTTTTTAAATGCTCTTTGATAAGTTCTGACCCATAAAATTAACGTATTAAATGTAGACTTTATTTCTTTTCGAAAGATAATCTCAATACTGTGATAACAATGTGAAATTGCTCTCCGTTCAGATGAAGTGGTAGAACGTAGAAGAGTGATACGAATGTGAATGACGTCACGACTGACGTGTTCCAATGCTTCACTGTAACTGTTTGTGAGTAGATAAGTTCATATAGAATTTATGGGAGATGATACTTGTTAAATTTGATATTTAAAAATTGTGTCATCTAATAGAATTGACTTTTATTAATCTACATTCATGGTTTTTGTTCATAAAGACTAATTAGGCTATCCTACGACAAATAAACCATGTATGTCAGAAATGTCGCATGAAAAATCCAGAGATGTCAGGCAACGACGGTGTTTTAATGTCCAAGTCAGTAGCACAGCAGCTAATTTTTTGAGAGAAAATCGTTATCGTATGGCTGTATGTCTTCGGTCGGACACATTTCGCTCGGCAGGGGTTCATATGAAACAAGTTTAAGAACAATGCTTTTAATAATAATATACTTTTAAAGTTCCTGTCACTTCTTAAACTTTAATATTTAAGACATAAATTAACTTAAATTTCAGATTTTAATTTTGAAAGAACTTCAGTAGGGATTTTATATTCTTAAGGATTTTTTTTTTTTAATTTTATAGGCGAGAAACGAATGGAAATTTCATCATGAAATCTGTGCTTCTTCAACTATCACTCTGCATAATTCTGAATTAGTTGGGATAGTCCTGTTAATTGACCTACACGTTTCCGAAATTTAAATCCCTCGATTTTTATCTTTGGGACCACTACAGATAATTAAAATCTTAGGACTTATGCAGGATTGAATGACAATGGGATGCACAATAGGCCTTATGAGGCCGCAGTGCAAGAGACTATTGAAGTACCTCCCATATCATATTACTATCTTTGGGACCATTGTTTATCATTCGGACGTGTCTACGATTGAACGGCTGAATTAGAACACTTTTCAGCTAATTCTGAAAACACCTGGAATTTGTCAGCGGATTAAACATTCACAATTCCAAAGCAGCTGCTGGACATGGTTGACGACAGGAAGGGCATCCGGCCGTAAAACCCTTGCCAAAAACCAATTATTGAGCAATCGAGACTTGCTCATCAGAGACCCCACACAGAAAGCGGGAAAAGCTGTTGAAGAAGAAGAAATTAGGTTGAAATTAAATAATAATCAAAAATATTCTAGCTTAACTCTTGATGTCAAATTTCTTACAGTTTAAAGCTACGCGAACACCAGCCAACATTTGTCGTGCAGTTGCATAGGACAGGATGAAAAAAAATGCCTGATACGATCACGGATGAACATGTTTGCCTCGAATTTAACAAATTACAATGATTACGTCACTGTGACATCATTCAAATTTGAGTTTTGCTGATAGTTCTGAATTCAACTGCACAAAATAATAAATTTTTAATGAATTTATTAAAGCAATAATATCAACATCCGAAAGGAAACCAACTTTTTACTGAAATACATTAATTCTATTCATCAGAATACGCCAGAAAACATTTCGAAGAGAGAGTTTCGGACGATTTTGAATTCTGTCTGTTTCAACTGTATGAATGAACCAGCAAAAATATTTTTTAAAGTTTTGTGATAAAGAATGACTTTAAAATTTAACAACTTCTATGTTTAATTAGATACCGAAGTGGAATTAGGTCCATATATTTAATATATGGCACAGGAAAGTTTTAATATGTAGAATAAAACAGTACTTCCAGTGAAGAATGACAAACTTTAGTGTTAAAAATACAATGTTTTAATTAAACATATTCAAGCGAAAATTAGAAACATCTTGTCTTCTAATCCATATTATTAAATATCACGAGAGAATTCCAAATAAGTAATACTAAACTGTTCGAATATACTTAATAGTTCTAAAATTCATCTGAAATTCATCTTGCAGGAATGAATTAAATCTCTTTCATCTGAAAATATTCACTATTGATTAGCACTAAGAATTCACCTTGTTGAATCTTTATCACAAAATGAACCTTTATCATTATGATAAAACTAAAATGGGAGGCAAATAAGCTTTCTCAGAATTTGAATTGTTCATCACAATTGCCAGGGCACTAATTAAGAGCACTAATTATAATTTTTTTCTTGCAGTTACACAGGAGAAAAGAGCATTATATTGAAATATTCAAAAGAAAGTGTGATCATTAAAAATCAATAATATGGTTAATGTTTATTAGCTTAGAGGACACAATAATCTTGTAGAAAATGGCAGACTGCAAAATCTGCAGCCAAACTACAAAATAATGAATATCTTGTTGCGCTATTGTATTTATTAAGAATAAAATAAAAGAAAATTGTGGAGAAATAGTAGTAGTTTTTTGTTTTTTTTTGTTTTTTTATTTGCACAAAGGATAATAATAATGAGTATAAAATGTCGATGTAATCGACTAGTAATACAGGTAAGTAGTTTAGAGTTTCTCAAGAGTTCAATAAACGAAAAATAGTCTTTGTAATATTCAAACAATGTCAGTACGCTACCATAGACATTCGTAGTGCTGAGCCCATTAGTCATTCACTTCAACAATTAGTATTCACTAATGATGCTTGGAATCTTCACACATGCATAGTTCACTGCATATTGAAGCACATTATCTGTAGCACTATTAACATTGTTGCACTTAGATAATGAAGCGCTGTAATAATCACTTAACAATGAATTAATCACTAAGCTTCGACTGGAAGCTTTAAGCATTTCACAAATGCAGATAATTGTAATATTAACTTCTTCACAAATATCTGCTTCAATAATAAATAATTCACAATTAATTCCTTTTCCAATAACTACAACTTGAGTTGTTTTCTTTTATGAAGCACACTGGATTCAAAGCACAAATAAAGTTAATTATTTCTTCTTCGTATTTTATCACTAACACAATTTATAATATCGGCGTTCACTTAACTCGATATTATCTGCTTGACATTTAATTCTATTTTCACTTAGTTTCCTTTTAATACTGGAGCACTCTTGATTTACCACTTTGCATTCACTTTAATTCACTCGAATTAATTTATGCTAAATTAATTCCGTTTAAGCTTTTACTTCTGTTCAATTCAATTCTTTAATTCGTAGTATCACTAATTTCTTCCTTTGCTAATCCCGGTTCCCATTAATATAGAAAGATATAACTTACAGTACTTGACCGTGTGGAACACCGGTTTAGGCCAACACATTCCTTCGAACTTGCCGCTCCAAGATCGCTATTCGGTCTGTCTGCTGTCATCTCACTCATTCGACTGTCTCTGCACTGCGTATAAACTTTCAGCCAATCGGAGAGTAGCGCTCCACGCAATCGTCATTATGACGTCATGATTGAACTTTCACGATCCACGTCATGATCACCGCTGATTAATGAACGGTCTGTTTCCCATCGACCCGTTCTTTAACTCAAATAACTTTAGTATTTGTTTACTTTTTAATTTACATTGGAAGCTCAAATCAAATAACTCATAAAATAATAATATCTTATGTTATTATCTCTACAAAAATATATTAATAACTAGAACTGTAGGTATATTGAGTCTAATAATGTTGGTATTACAAAATTATTTTTAGTGATGTTTACAAGAGACTGTAAGCATTTTAGTACGGATTTTGTCAGAATGCAATTTCTTACTGGACATGGTGTTTTTTCAGATTATTTAGATTGTTTTCAAGTTACTAAATCGACTTTGTATGGATATAATAAAGGTAGACAAATATCAGTTCATTGTTTATTTACTTGCAAATAATTTTTAAGGGAAAGAACTGAACTGAAATCTTTGATGCAAAATTTTGAAAATTTAAATAATTATTATATTTGTCTACTTACATAAAGCATTGTAAGTTACATAAAAGTTACTTATGTTAATATGTGTAACATGTAATTTAGTTTTATATAAAGCCATAAATAATTATATATAAGCAGTGGCGCAACAATGGGGAGGGGGAGGGGCTCTAAGGGGACATCTATTGCTCTAATTCGTAACTAAATCTTATAAACATAACGAAAACATTCCTCTTTGTTTTTTTGTTTTTAGCTTGACCGAAGCTTTAAATGAATGATATCAAGCGTTGAGTATTCATTCTAAAAACGAATAATTTCACAGATAGTGGCTCTAACAGTATATGAGTCAAAGTCATCCATATCCACCACTGGTTTTACACGAATCTGCTTCATACCGGGAGCGGTGAACGAGTTCCCACGGAAAGATTCTTCGCAGACAATGTTCTTCACCTTCTAAGCGGATAAATTTGTTGCTGTAGCCGTTCTATCCAGCACTTCGTCAATACATATTTCATCACTCTGACTCTTGAAGTATTGAAAAACGTTCCAAATTACAGGTTTAGCTGTGTCATGTCTTCTCTCGCGTACTGACAGTAACTCGCTGGTTTAAAATGTTTAAATCATAAAAGTGAAAAAACAGTTATGGGTCCATCAAACAAAATGTCATTTACAATAGATATAGAAGCATCAAAATCCAATCAGATATAGATATAATAACTTAATTGTTATTAAATTTAGATTTTAATTTTGATCAGTGCATTATTCTTTGAATTAGTTGAGGCGTTAGTATTTTGGCCCATATTTAACAGCGACTTCTAAGTTTGGTTTATAAAAGCCAAAGTCTAAGATGTCTTAACTTAACAAAAAATGTGATGTAAATTAATCCTTCCTTATCTTTCTTTCGTAAAGCATATCGATGGCTTAGCGCAAAAGTAGCGAATATCCAAGATGCAAGTTTTGAGAAAAAGCTAATTTAGTGGAAAAAGTCCCTCAAAACTCAGGAACAATTCCTGGAAGCCTCATATTCGGTACAGATATTGTCATTGGGGTATACTACAATGGCATGGGGTTAAAAATTTGATTGTTGCATTTTTCAAGTTTTGGTCGATTCGATAGTTTGGATCTTACAGAAAGTTTGTGCCATTGAGATAGCTAAGGAAGAAGTAGCGAATGTGCAGTTTCGCCACTTCTATCCTTATTAAAATTCATCACAACCTCCTTAAATGCTTGGCCAAACTAGCGAACTACACTATTAGTTACGTTCATAGTTAGGGATTGACTAATACTAGCATCAGTATCAGCTAATATCCGTACGTATCGGATCGGAAATCGAAGCCGATACATTTTGGCCAAACCAAAGCGGTAAATAGCTTTGAAACTTCATTGTTCAGTAACTTTGGAACAAAAACAGATAGAAACATGCAATTTGTCACATTTTAAACTAGAAATTGATTAGAATAATCTTAGATAATTTTTGATAGTGTAATTTTAAGCTAACATTTTTCAATTAACAATTTATCCAAGGTGAGAAGGTTAGAGAAGGTGAGAAGGTGACAATGACCACGTGGCGTCATCTAGGGACAAACTAGCGAATGCAGGTACATTCGCTAGTTTTATCACAGAAAAGTGTTCAGTCAGCAGAGATGAAACGGTCAAAGTAGCGAATATGCACATTCGCTTCTATTGCCATTTAAGTTTTTTAAAAAGGTTACTTTTTCGCTAGTTTAGGTCCTAAAATCACAGGAAATATGCCATTTTGAAGGATTTGCTAGTTTTGCCCTACAAGAAGGCTCTTCAAAACACCTATTCGCCACAAAAAACTAATTTTGTATTTTACTGGATATTCGCTACTTTTGCGCTAAGCCATCGATATGATGATTCTGCCAATAACAAGAATACATTATGGAGAGAATCTCTTAACTTTGAAATGTAGATCGATGTATTATTTTCAAAGTTGTCGTGCTTTCAGAGTCTCAATAATAGATACATACAAACACTAATTATTTAAAAAAATAGACTAATGATTTTTTGGGGAACAGAAAACGCGAATTTATGCTAAATTCAGAACATTACCATTTACTACAGCAGTATTATACTTTTTCATATTTGGAGAAGAAAAAAAAAAAAAAGATTTATCAAATTTCGTCTATGTTTACTTGAGAGTTTTGAAACCAATATAAAATTTAATTTTACTAAAATTTGAATTGAAAAGCTTCAATGAATTAACTTCTAAATTTCATTGTTCACAGGTCTAACAGGAAATGCACAACAATCTACAACAGCATAACAACTTATTACAGGCCTACATCCTAAAAATCTGTAAATTCACAATTTAACTTTATTTTATACCGTAGTTTTCTTCAAACGGAATTTTTCTTTTTGTAGTCTTTACTGTAATTTACGAACTATTTTGCTTTGCGTAGACACACATTATGGAACTACTTGCTTATCAGTGCCTCTTTAGGAATAATTCGATATTTACAAAACGTATACTTACTTACTGTGTTCGATATTTTTTCAAAAATCTGTTCCCAAATTATTATCATTATTATATTGTATTTTTTTTTTTTTAGATTTACAAAACAAGCTCTCATTGATCAGCTACCACCGACGCACGAAAATAAAAAATCCTCTTCACGTGATCCAGTTTCGAACTTCCTCGTCGTTCTAACAATACTTCCTTCTTAACTCCCTCGAAATGGCATCGTTTTCGATACGAAATGGAAATTTACGATCCACAGTTCGGTAATAAAATTGGTTTTTATGGTCTTTTCTTTAAGGAGATCGCTATGGGTTCTGCCAAATCGCTTTAAACAAAGATAATTGAAAGAGATTTATTTCAATTCAAATTAAAATTCAATTGACAGAAACTGCCCTCTTCATCTGCCAGTCTCTGAAAGTTTGCAAGAAATCGAAGACTGAAAAAAACAAACGAACAAAATAATCGGCGTAGAGTTTCTAAAACCAAACTAACTAGAAATCTACAGGTATTATTTGATATATTAATATAAATTACTTCATCTATAGTCGTTTACTTAGTAAATTATATTTTTAAAATATTTTGAACGTAAAAAAACTTAAACGTTAACTTGCTGTTTTTCTGTTTAATTTTGAATTTCTGGACGAAATAATTACTGTTTCTAGTAAACTATTATTAAGAGCCTAAATTACAGGTTATTTAAATATTTTTAACAAATAAAAACTTGTCTGTTTCTTAAATTAGTAGGAAATATAAACAGCGCAATATTAAATTGTCAAAGAAAAATTTTATAAAAAAAATACCAAACCTTATTTGTTGAGTCATGATGATTTTCTGTTTATTCCGAAAAAACATAAAAACAAAGTACCCTGAGGAAGTTAGCGACATGTAATACAGAAAAAAATAAACTGCCTTCTTTTTTTAACTGTAATGTGATCTGAAATCAGATCCCAGTCAACTGCTCGGTCAAAATGTGCTAAATATGAATCATCTTTATGAAGTACAAAGTACAAGTTCTCTACAAGGACTCACAGAAGAAAATTTCAAATATTAAAGTTAAATTGTCTCTAATTCTTATATATGAAAATTCTAAGCTTTCAAAAGATCAAGGTTAACAAGTTACTGGAAGTAGGGGAAACATACACAGATACAAACACACCGACTAAGTGATTTATTGAGCCTTGTTTTTCAAGGAAAGTAATAACACTTCGCCATACTACCAAATGAGCAAAGATATATTAATATTTTGCCTTAAAGGCCTACTCTATGTTTTTACTTTCTTTATACGATAATTCTGGGAAAGTATATTCGTGACATGCAAATACA
>JAFIDM010000001.1:20253552-20304319 GCA_023159025.1 Thereuonema tuberculata
GTGAACGTAATTACTGTAATCATCATCCTCTTGCAGTTCTCAAAATTGACCCATCCCCACTCCCAGAGCTGAGTGCTGAATGCTCCCCCAGTATACTACGTCATATACTATCTCTATACTATACTATGTCAGTAGACTATCTTGCTGATGATGGGGAACAATGATTCCCTGAAACTGTACAGGAATTGTTTTTAAATGTTTTTAAATATTTTTATTTTCTTATCCTTTTTAACTAAGATTTTTTAATATAAAATCTTTTTAACTACGCATTGTGTGATCTCAGTAATTTTTATAAACAGTACTTTCAAACACAATTTCCCTATCTCTCCAATTTGCCTTTTCACCGTTTCAGAGCTACCCCGTGACATCTTTGCGCATGATTCACAAATTTGTATGTTCGCCACGTTTCTACTGATCGTCCGCAAGTATGCAAATTGCCACAAGCTATTTCTTCTGATTTTGACCATTAGAACTAGTGATCGCCCTTAGATTTTGGACGCCAGTATACAAACTGTATACTTAAGACAAGACAGAAATATGAAATCTGTTAATAAACAAATTCAAAGACCAGATTTCTGCTTCTGCAACGATAATGTCAATTATCTCTACTTCGTCAGCGACATCTCACGAACAATTTAAAAATTCAAACTAAAACACATTACTAATGGACCTTTTTTTTTTAATCTAAACATTTACATATTAAAAAAAAGTAATGATTAATAGTGATTAATATATTGTGTAATTTTTATTTACCTTAATAAGAAGCAATGAAACATATATTTCAAAGTTAGGCTTAGATAGTAAATGTCAAAACTCAGAACCGCCCTTTTTGCCAAGATATTAAATCCTGAAGCACTCATATTTTAAAGATTTCTTCGTAATACTGTTTCCTATCAGTTGTCAACTAAAGTTTCCCAATTTCGAACTATAAGAGAAACTCCGGTCATGAGAAAAACACTTCCTGAAGTTGATGCTTTGAAAAAGAGGTCATTTATCATTGGAATCAAGGTTAAAAAGGTCAAAAACTTTCTATTATGTAATTCTCTTAGGTAACTTCAGCCCTCCGGGTAGTGAAAGACACCCAAATAAAATATATCCTTCAATTTCATCATTGCAGAAATTTTCCTGCTCTCAATTGCTATTCAATGAATAATACGATTATCATAATCTAAAGTTGGTAAAGATATAAAGAATAAGTTATACTCAAATACTACGGAAATGGAAACAATACCGTTATATTTTTGTGACACAGATAAAAGGAGTTCAATATTCTAAAATGCAATCTTTACGTTTTTCCCAATGTTTAAGTCCCTTCTCCTTAAGTTTAAATGTCTTTTTTGGCAAAGATTTACTACACGTTCAGAGATAAAATTGATGAGTTTGTAATGGTAGTGATGTCATTGTGAATGATCTCTCTCTGTATGATATTTAATGTTTGATGTTTAGTTTTGTAGATGTTTTAGTTTTGATGCTTAGTTTTCAATATTAGCGGAAACCCTTATTAACATTATTATGAATTATTTAGTATTTTTAGCAATGTTCTTGAAATTGTAAAGTTAATAATATTCATTGAATATGCTGAGTTTAAAAATCCGTTAAGATTGATGAAAATATATAACCCTACACATTATTTGCAGAAACATTAGATTATTTAATTTTTTTCAGAATTCCTTTATTTTCTTGTCTTTTAAAGAAAAATATCCAATCTGGTTTACTCTCAGAAAACATACCTAATAAATAAAGATCAATATAATCATTTAATGTGCGTGAAAAGTCTATTAAGGAATAAAAAACAATAAAAACCCACAAAAATAAAAATCACTGAGCTTCTTTTAGAAATGTTGATACCGGAAATTCAAGACAGACTGTTTGTTAGCCATCATCAGTTGAATTTACCCAGTATCTCAGTGAAAGCAACAAAACAATGGCCCTTCATATAAAAAGCATTAACAAGAAAATTAAAAATAAAAAAGGGCAAAATCTTAAATTCTCGCAAGTAACAATAGCTTAGAAGCTATTTATATATAAACAAGACATCTACGTAATATAATTTATCGTGCGTGTAAAGACTATTAAAGTATAAGAAAGAATAAAAAAGAACACAAATAAAAATCACTGAGCTGCTTTTGGAATTGTTGATACCGTGTTTTTTATTTGTGCGCTTTTTTATTCTTTTTGTATCTTAATAGTCTGTTACTGCACATTAAATTATCCCATTACGTTCAATCTCTTCTAAGCTAGTGCTACTAGCGGGAGATTACCATTTTGCCCTTTTTTATTTTAAATTTTCTTATTAATACTTTGTATATGAAGGGCCATTGTTCTGTTTACTTGTCTTTTGTTCATGTTTGGTTGCTTTCACTGAGATACTGGGTAAATTCAACTGATGATGCCTAACAAACAGTCTGTCTTGAATTCCCGATATCAACAATTCTAAAAGCAGCTGATAAGGGTAGTGCGTGACCTCGAACGCTGAGAACCGCACGAAAATGTGCGTAGAATATAAATCGCCCAGCCAAAAAAACAGTGGTATGAGTCATTCTCATGAAAAACTGCACGTCTTGCAATGAGAGACATGTGAAGTCTGATGCTGAAATGACGATCGTGTAACTTTACTTGTGGTTTTTCGCATTGTAGTCGTACAAAATCAACGATCCTTCTCTTGTAGTGCTTATATTGCCTAAAGAAATACTCATCAAGAGGTTGGCAATAATTTGTTGTCTTCGGTGGCAATATCTGGAGATTAAATACTTGTTAGTGGAGGTACAACATGCCAACCGTCGGATGGCGCTAGCAGACAACAGCTGAGTTTTTCCTGGGAATGACTCATACCACTGTTTTTGGCATGAGTGATTTATATTCTAAGCACATTTTCGTGTGGTTCTCAGCGTTCGAGGTCACGCACTTCCCTTGTCAGTGATTTTATTTGTGTGCATTTTTATTCCTTTTTAATGCCTTAATAATCATTTACTATCTTCAATAGGAATTAACAGCTAAATTATATCGGTGTCTCTCAGACGTTTAGACCTCAACACCCTACCCTTCGCCAGCCCGAATTAAGTAGGAAATCTCTCTCATCATTAGATCTTAGTCATCTTTTCGCCAAATTTAGGAATATTTCTTTGAGAAGTAAGAGTAGTATGACAATTTCTAAAATTTCGCAAGAAAAGATAGATTCGTCGTTCTCAGTTACTTTTCTCTGTTATTTAGGATCTTCATGAAAAGTCACGAAACAGTAGATATTTAAATGTCACTAAAACATCTGGCTGATGCTTTTCTTCAAAAAATTAAAGGAAAAAATGATATCAAAGCAATTTAAAAAGATTGCTAAGTAATGAACAACAGTGGAGCAAGATTAACTTCAGTGGCTGTACGTGGCGAACAATGGGATTTCCAGCAGATCTCAAAATGTTGTAAATAGCTAGGAATGTCAATCTCGTGATGTTGTTAAAAAGATTACGGTACGTTAAAAAGATCACAAAGAAAAGTCATTTCATTTTAACTTGAATTATATAGCTTTAATTTTTAACATTGTTGAAGAAAATATTGGTTACACTATATTATTTTTTTTGGTACTCTGAAGAAACGTGTCTTAAGGTCGCTGAGGACAATTTTTCAAATAAAAACGAAACAAATTTTGGATGGTAAACTTTCTGAAACAAAGAAACACAGCGACTGCTAAGTTTAATTTTTTTTTTTTTTTTTTTGGCACCAAATGAATAATTTAAATTTAAAAAAATCATAATAAGAAAATAAAATAAATATTTAATTTTTATTTTCCTATGTAAATAATAAAAGTTTTTTATAAACTTTAAGTAAATTGAACCAATATAAAGAAAAGAAGTGTTTGAAGTTCGTTGCTGAAGCGCCTTAATGAAAAATTCAACCAAGAAGAGCGAAAGAATTTATTGCAGCGCTTTAGTTTTTTTCAAAGTATTAGTTTCGTTTCCTTCCGTTTGGTTCGTTTCAATTTTTTATCTTCTTCATCTTATCTTTTTTCTTTTTTTTTTTTTTTAATATATACTTTTGTTTAACGCTATTATTAGTGCATTAGATTTAAACTTCTATTAGATTATTATAATAATTAAAAAAAAGTAGCTAATAAATAATTAAAAATGAATTATACAAATAAAAGAAATATTGTTAGCATTACATCTATAATAGTTAAAATCTAAATACTGTTAACTATTCAAAGTCCTATTTTCCGTCAATGTTTGTTTTTATTTTATTTATTAATGATATGTGTAATTCGTATAAGAAATATTTGCTTAACGTAGCTGAACTTTAAAAATCTATCGAGAACAAAAAATTAGTTAAGCACAATAGAAATTTAAGGTTGAAATTATTACTTTTCGAAAATTTGAAAAGTAATTTTAAGAAATAAAGAAAATACCTAAAATTAAAAGAATATCTGAAACAGAAATTAATATTTTAGTTTTGTTGTATAACTATTTTATGTATTATCAAGTATTACGTTTATTTATAATTGAACTATTTGAGGATAGGCGGGGCTTATTATTTTGGAAAAAAACAGATGGCGCAGCTAATCTTGTAGGATAAACTAATTTTTTTCAGTTTTGTATTATCTGAAGTGCGAAGACGAATTAAAGGATTACTTTAAAGCAAGATCTTGTCTGATTTTCATATGTTCCAACTGAGATGTACTGAAAACCATTCAAGAATTCACAACATCAGCTATCAAATACAACTGACTTCATTTTCATTATTATTATGATGATTGGATCTAGAATATCATGGAACTTCTATTTAAATGTAGGAGTAAAGAAACTGAATTGCATTCTGATTCAGACCAAAACATGAGAGTTTATTAAGCAGCAGTTGATGATCGACTTTATCAAATGCCTTTTCGAAATCTGTATAGAGAACATCAACTTGCTTCTTATTATCAAAAGAATTTGAGATAGATTGAGTAAAATTTACTAAATTTGTGACAGTTGATCTCTTAGGTAAGAATCCATGTTGAGTGTCAGTAATAAGGGTTTGTGTCATTTGATACAATTGTTTATGTAAGATAATCTCAAATAGTTTAGCAGGAGCAGAAAGAATTGCGATAGGCCTTTAGTTGGTAATTTGAGATCTGTCGCCATTTTTAAACAGAGGAGTAATTTTAGAGTGTTTCCATAAGAAAGGAAAAGTATTTAACTTAAGAGATAGAGAAAATAGATAGTGAAGCGGAAGTGTGAGTAGGTGACTGCAACCTTTTAGTAGATAGGGAGGAATGGGGTCTGGACCAACACTTTTTTTAGGTTTAAGAAGTTTGAAAGCATTGGTTACATCATCAATTGAAATATCAAAGGCCACAGAGTTGTTGTTTAAATTATGATTATTGATATGATTGGTGATGTTTATAGAGGTGGAGGGTTGATAAACAGATTGAAAGTAATCGGCAAAGGCAGCAGCGATATCTTCTTTGTTAATAAATGAATTATTTTTGTAGTACATGATGTGAGTATCATTGTTGCTGGGCTTATTATTGATGTACTGCCAAAATTTATTAGGGTTGTTTTTGATATTTTTTTCTGTATTTTGAATGTGTTTCTAGTAAGCATTTTTGATTTTGTTTTTAGTAATGGTTCTGAGGCGTTGATGTTCAGCTTTATCCTGAGAATAATCATACTTTTTATAGCACCTATGATAATAATTTTTACTTTTAATTAGAGAAATAATTTCGAATGTGAACCACGGAGGATAAGATTGACGTTTTCTGGATAGTTGAATTCGGGGCACACATGCTTCAAAAATATCATATATGATATCATAAAAGTGTTTAGTTGCATCATTGATATCTTTGATATTGTAAAGACTCTTCCAATTAACTTGAGATAATCTATTGTAAAGTTGAAGAAAATCCGCTTTTTTGAAGTTGTAGTGATTGTTTATGGTTTGATTGGGTAATTTTGGATGAAATAAAGCTTTGAGAAATTGAAAGTGCAGGATGATATTTATCTTCAGTAACAAAAGGTTGTGTATCATGTTCAACAGTAGTCGTGCTTACATTAGACAAAACAAAATCAAGAGTTCTGCCCATGTAGTTAGTTATATTGTTAAATTGTGATAAATTATGGAAATTTTTAAACAAATTTAGATTAGATACTGCAATGGAAAAGGAATTAGAAAGAAATGGAATATTAAAATCGCCTTCAATAAGAATGTTTGGTCTCCTATAATGTGCATTTTGGATTCTAAGTTATGATAAAAAGAATTAAGAAGATCATCCTTCGAATCTGGAGGAAAATAAGAGGCACATATATACAACGGTTTAATGTTGTTTTTGAGTTTGACTTTGATCCATAGATCTTCACCTTTGGTTTCGAGGTAGTGAATTCTAGTTGCTTCAAAGGATTTTTTGATAGCAATAAGCACACCACCTCCTCGCTTCTTAGCTGTGTTTTCCCTGTCTCTATCTCTACGAAAAACGGTATAGTTATTTTTAAATAGCTTAAAGTTTCCAATGGAATCATTTAACCAGGTCTCAGTTATAATGACTACGTCGTAATCACCACACAATGAATTTAGCGAGAATTGATTCACCTTACTACACGAACCTCTGGCATTTTGATAATAGAGATTGAAGAAAAAAGGTTTAAAGTCAAGCATGGGATAGAAAACAAGAGAAAGAGAGAGAGAGAGGAAGAAAAAAAAAAGATAAATAAGAAGATAGGGATAACCAATACTAAAAGAAGAAAACAGGCAGCGTAAAGTTGTAGTAATCGAAGGAATGAGGGTTAGATATAATTCAGTAAAAGGCGTCCATTATTTAGCTTTTATTTCATATGAGATGAGAAATAAGAAATGCAAGCCACAGGATTATGCAACGATATGAAAAGACAATGGGTAAGAAAAATTCAAGGATGAATCAAGAACATTAGCAGATTAAAAAGAAATAATAATAATAATAATAAAAAAATGGATATATATATATATATATACATGCACATACATTCACACCCATGTATAATACATGTCAAAAAATCTATATAACCATTTGTAACTTATAATCAATGCAAGAATTAAAATACTAATTTATATAAATAATAAATAAATATCTTATAAATATATATCTGTGGAGAGACACAAGCAGACATGCATTCCAAAACAAAAAAACCATTAAAAACTATGAAATAACAAACAAAAAGCCAAAAAAAAAATGATAACAATTACATTAAAGATCTATGGTAGTTCATCCGTAGTGGTAGCATAAGTGCGATGGCCATCACTGTTAATCACAATACTTCCGTGCATTGTCCATACATTGCTTAAACCATATTTGCGGATGGCAGTTTGAAGTAGCTCAAGTCTGTTCTTAGTTAAGTCTTTTGCTGCGGGTATAATAATTCTTCTCCCCAGGTGTGAGCTGACCCCTTCTTTGCGATTAACAAAGATAGCTCATAAGAAACTCTGGTACGTAGTTTGTTCTGTTTTAAAGATTTTTCCATGTAAGAGACCAGAGCTTCTGAAATCAATATATTTTCCTATTATTTCTAAATTAACAAATAGAATACCAATTCATTCTAGAATTTAATGTAACTTTATTGAATTTTCAGATTATATGATCAATGAGTGTCAGATTGGTTTATTGAATTAACAAGTTGGTTGAAACTTGCATGGAGGGTCAGTCGCTGTTCACTGAATCTAAAGAACTAGCATTTGAATGTAAAAGTGCAAATCGAGTTGAGAATAATGATAAGATCCGTAATGGGAATCTTAAATCTATTTTTGAAGTGAAGATAGGGGTTTTAGGAGCTTGCTCCAGCCCTGTCATGAGTTGGCCTGGTATTGCAGTATCTCCAGGATCGGCTCCAATCTAATATAAAATAAATTAATATGATTGAATATTATAATTATTATGAATAGAAATGTATTTAACTGAATGATACGATCCCAGTTTTCGTAATTTTTTTTATTTTACTTAAACAGTCATCGTTTCTAATCATATACTTTTAAATTTGATATCGTTCTCCCAAATCAAGAGGTTCTAGAAATACGAAGCAAATCTTACGTTTATTGATGCTGTTTCTCCTTTCTTCTGTTTCTCCTTCTGTTCGTTCCTGCGGGTGCCACTTGATGCTGCCTGATATGGCGTACCCTGGGCAACGCTTCGTCGATTAAAGGCATCATATCTCGCCCTTTGTTGTTGGCCTAAAGCAAGATGATTAATGTATGAGCATTTGAAAAAAAAATGATCATAATTACGTCACATAATTAGGTAATTGCAATATTTTTATGAGATATTAATTCAATATATATTTTATGATATTAATAGGTGAAAACCGATATTTAATAATTAAAATAAATTTATTGACGAAATGTTAACAATGATATTGACGTATGCTTTCTTTCTCTTAAGCCGCCGTATAATGATTAATTAAATTTAATACTGTAACAGAAAGTAACATACATCAATCTCGTTATTAACTAATAAAGTAATTATTATCAATACGATTTTTACAATTGAAAATTTAGCAGTAATTATGTAATTAAATGTGGTGTAGTTAATTAAATAACAATACAATAATAGAATAGAATTTATTATGTGCACCACTCAGATGAGTGTAACACAAAGAACTAACATAAAGAAAAGTAAAAAAATTAGGTAATTAAAATGATTACAAGAAAATGCTTTAAATAATTTTAGAATGAAATTTACAACTACATTTAAATTTCAAAAAACTATTTACAAAATCCCAGAAATACTGGAATGCAAGATTTTTAATCAAAATATCGAATTTGCATTGCCATAAAATATCATAAGAAAGAAAACTTAATTGTAACACATATCATGCATGTGCATAAGTATATATTCTACAGATTCCAGTATTGTAAGATGACTGGAACAATAAGCTCTTTATGTTAACTTATATTTTGCTATGAAAGCATTTAGATTGTATCACAAACAAATACAATAAATAAATAATTTAATTAAGCTTTGAACTATATTTCTAAATAATTCCTTTAGAAACAATGAAATTGTGTCTTTATTATTATTAATTTCAGTAACAGATATTTTATCAACACCAGCACTCTAAGTTTTTCTTAAATTATGAATTATTTGTAGAATATCATTTTGATTCGGCAGAAATAAAACCATTGTGTTAGGGTTGTTAGGCTCATTAAGTTTATACTTTCGTGTATTAAAATGATTAAAATTATTTTGATTTTTATGATTAAAAACTTTTGAAAATTTTGAATTAATTATGTTGTTATCAAAATTAGTTAAATAGTTTATTAATTTCATGGTTGTCGTTTTTGCATTTGTTATTACTGATATCGCTTTTTATAATTTTCCACATATTATATTTGGATGCAAACTATTCTGAACGAGTTTATTTATGTATTGTTTCTTCTTTTTATTTATATAATTTTTCAACCAATTTCTTTTCTTTTTATAATTTTTTTCCAATGTTTTATTTCTCTTGTTATTTTTAAATTTTTTAAATAATATATCTTTTTCTTATATTTGTCTCATTAAATCTTCATCCATCCCTTCTTTTATAAATTTACTCTTGATATTGTTTTTGAACTTATAATAATCACTTTGCTTTGTTTTAATATCATTTTTGGTATTATATCTAGCTTTTTCTATAATTCTTTTTAATTTATTTCTATTAGCATTAGGATCTTTATGGTAATTGGTTTTAATTTCCTTTGTTAAATCAGAAACTTTCTTATTAAAATAATAATGATCTATAGGATAACTAACTTTTTTGCTTTTATTTTTAATAAGATCATTAACATTTTGGTAAATTTCCTTAAGAATTCCATTGTGATCTGATGTATCCCATTCAACCATGTTCGCATTTATTTCCTAATTATTCACATGAGTAAAACAATGATCACTACACGTTTTTAAGGAAGATCTTGTTGTTACTACATTCGTAGTTGTTTTATAAATATAATTTTTGTTTCCGAAAGTGTACAAATTGTTTATAAAGTTTATTGATTAATTAAATCTACATCGTAAGTAAACTAAAAACGAATTACGAAACTAAACGTTGAATATTTCGATCAATGAGGTAAAATCAGGTTGGAGACTGAAAGGAAGAAAGAATTTATAATGTAGACAGATGAAACAGAGCTTTTGAAATCAATATATTTTCTTATTACTTCTAAACTAACAAATAGAATAACAATTCATTCTACAATTTAATGTAACTTTATTTGGGTTTTCAGATTATATGGTCAATGAGAGTCAGATTGGTTTATTGAATTAGCAAGTTGGTTGAAACTTGGATGGAGGGTCAGTCGGTGTCCGCTGGGACTAAAGAAATAGAATTCCAATGTGAAATAGATTATCATAGGCATCTGAGTATCAGAGTAATATCAGATAAGACCCGAAATGGGAATCAAAAATATTAAATCATATTTTTCAAGTGAAGATAGGTGTTTTAGGAGCTTGCTCCAGCCCTATCATGAGTTGGCCTGGCATAGCAGTATCTCCAGGATCGGCTCCACTCAAATATAAAATAAATTAAAAACATTGAACATTATAATGATTACGAATAGAAATGTATTTAACTGAATGATACGATTCCAGTTTTCGTCATTTTTTTTTATTTTACTGAAACAGTCATCGTTTCTAATCATATACTTTTACATTTGATATCGTTCTCCCAAATCAACAGATTCTAGAAATATAAAGCAAATCTTACGTTTATTGATAAGTTTACTGTATTTAAATCATTGGAGCTTACCATTGAAGTCAGACTGAATTTCTAGAGCTATTTCAATGATGGAAATAGTGGCAGGTGCAAATGACAATGAGTGTATCAATGATCACAACTATTCTTTAAACTAGGACCGTATGATTTGGCCTATAGACAGTGATCCATTTTCAACCTTTGTTCCTATGTTTACATGCGAATTACTTTAAAACGACTCGACGGACTTTACTGAATTGTCTGTTCTAATGGCTCGGTTTGGTGCAGCAAGTAAACTGCAAACCATTTGTGGTTTATTGAACTAACTGTGTAGAAGCTTCATATAAATGATTTATGCAATCTGTTTGTAGGATATTAATCCTCTCTCTCAGATTAATTTCTAATGGATATGCTGGATTATATTAAACATTTAATTATTATAAGAATAACAATATTGTAATTAAAAATTATCTTAATTTAAAATACTTAAACATATGTCAGAAAAATAAAGGATTTTTTTTAAAAAGTTTCTGAAAATATTTCCTAAGTTCCTTAAACTATCCTTCAAATTGTATCATTTTTATTTTCGTTTTTTTTTTCTCTGTAATTGGTGAAAACTACAAGAAAGAAAATTCTTCGTTTCTGTGAACCTACATCTTCTAACAGTAGGTTTGGAAATTCTGAATTTCGATAGATTTTCACCCTATAAGATTATATAACGTAGTATTGAAGAAAAAATATTAGACAGGTTATTAACATTATGCTTTTTTCTCAACTATTTACGTAAGGATTATTTTAATAATAATCTATAATAAAATCTCTTCATTATATATTAATAAACTAAATACATATCTTCTTCAAAGTCATCTCCAAATCCCAAACAACTATAAACGATATTTCACAGATAACTTCAGTATGTATACATTGTTGATATTGTTATTAGTATTCATCCATTTCATTCTCCCTTTTGGTGAAGGTGGTGGCCTGTCATAAGGCTGATGTATCTGAATCTAGCTTCGAATACCTACACCGCCATTGATGTTTACTTCCTTTCTTCTATTTCTCAGGCTCTTCTTCACTTTCTCCTCATATTTGAAGCCATTCAGTAACGGTTTCCTTAGGAGGAGGAGGAAAATCAGCTCAGTATCAATTCCAAGACGATAAGGAAAAATCTCAACCCTTTACTTGGTTCTTGGCACCATTGTGTTGTATTCCCCCCAAAAATATTTGCATGGATCCTTCCATGGGAAGTTATCTCCATATCAAAAATCGAACTTAAAGAAGAATCTCATTGTCCCAGGATAGACTTGAATGTTTTCCTCTTTCATCTATGTATTTTGTTGGAATCCGAAAGCATGGAAAAGTTTAAATGTGAGTAAAATGAAGATGCAAAAACTTTTTCTGCTTGCAATAGACTTTACTGCAGAAATCGTTGTTGTTAAGAACAATACATGCAACAGCGCCACTTTTACTGAACTACTTTTTCTTTTGTCTTAGCGCTGTACATAACTTTCAGTTTCTATTTAATACAAACTTTACTAATAAAACATTACCGTTAATAAATCGTTAATAAATTAATCTAAACAAAAAACTACCAGATTAAAAACATTGTAAACTAACAATGTTTTATAAATCCCTCAATGTTTTATAAATCTGCAACCATAGCCATTAAAACATTAAGGTCTTAAATCACACTAGAAACTGTAACCATGTCCATTAAAACATTAAAGTCTTAAATTATACTAGTCCAAAGGCATTGGCAAATTTCTTGGTTTTCACTGCTTCCAAAGGTTTGCATATCAAAATCTCGCTTGCCACGAATATCAAATCCACTGCCAGTACCTCTGCGACTTTTGCCTCGTCGGGGTTTTCCTTCATTACCACGAGGTTCTCGTTTCCTGAATTCTTTGATTGAAGTCGGTTGACCAGTTCGTTCTTTTCTGTTTGGGATTTTGTCTTGTGATGTTTCGATTGAATAGACATCACATTCTTTACCAGATTCCACTTCGTAGCTGGGAGGTCTTGTTTTATTCTTCCTCTCTTTAACATCTTGAATCACTTCTTGAGGAGAATTACTAAACTTTATAATTCTTTCGGTGGTCGGCTTCAGGGAGTGAGCTTTATTAATTTCTTCTTTCTTTGATAGTGGGGGTTCCTGGGGCTTGACTTGTTGTGTTTCTTTAAAATCCTTTTTGACTACAGGCACGGGTTTACCTTTCGGAGGCACTGGTGGAGCTCCCTTAGACCTGTTTATATTTTCTTGTTCCTTAAGCTCCTCAATCAGGCGTTCTGTAGGTCGTCCCCCATTCTGCCTCTGCAATCGCTCTGATTCTGGACTGATTTCTTCCGTTTTTGTTGTCACACTAAGTGCAGTTCGCCTTTATCTAGATCAAGTTCATACAGTCCAGCATTAGCTCTTGCTGTAGCCACTGTTTTTTCATTCCATATGATTAGGCACTTATCAGTTCCACCTACACATGTTGTAGTTATTCCCAGCTTGGCTAACTTGCTAGTAGATAGTAGACTTCCGCTGAAAGTCTATTTTGCCTTCTCGGTGTGTAGACTTTAAGAACTTTATCCTCATGAACTTGCTCTTCGGATGAATAACCAAGTCGTCTTTGGTACTCTTCGAGCATTTTCGTCTTCACGAGGCTTAGCGTCATATCTTTATCAGGTTTAGTCTCCAACGCTGTTATCAGTGTTGCATAACTATCCGGTAAGCTGTTCAGCATAAATGCTATCGCCAGTCTGTCCGCTATTTCTTCCCCGAGTGCTGTAATCTGGTTCAGGTTGTCCTCCATTTCTTGGATGTGCTTTTCCGTATTTCCGCCTTCCTGTAGTTTTCTGGAACATAATCGCCTTAGTAGAGTCACAATGTTCGACAAAGTAGCCTTCTGATGGTACTCTTGAAGTGATCGCCATGCTGCTTGTACTGTAGTAGCTTTCCTGATGTGACTTAGTTGGTTGTCACCCACTCTTAGACCAATTTCAGCCCTGGCTTTCCCATCTTTTGTCAACCATTTACTGTCTGGATTATCTGGGATTTCTTTAGCTTTTACGTCCCACACACCTTCCCTTATCAGCAATAGTTCCATTTTAAATTTCCGTGATGGATAATTATTATTGTTTAATCTTTCAATAACAATTCTGTCTGACATCCTTACGAAAGATAAGCCTAACTACCTTCCAGTTTGCAATGTCCGATAATTTCTTATTCCTTTACCTTTAAATCTTCTTTAAATTCATAATTCAAACTTCTCCGGATGCTGGCGTCATCTGGGCCCATAACCTGTTGGAATCCGAAAGCATGGAAAAGTTTAAATGTGAGTAAAATGAAGACGCAAAAACTTTTTCTGCTTGCAATGGACTTTACTGCAGAAATTGTTGTTGTTAAGAACAATACATCCAACAGCGCCACTTTTACTGAACTACTTTTTCTTTTCTTTTGTCTTAGCGCTGTATATAACTTTCAGTTTCTATTTAATACAAACTTTACTAATAAAACATTACCGTTAATAAATCGTTAATAAATTAATCTAAACAAAAAACTACCAGATTAAAAACATTGTAAACTAACATATTTTACTCTTACTTTCAACGACTTGTTTTCAATTTCAAACTTTCTACCAGGCGCATCTTAGCCTCTGACGTCCATTGCCTCTTGCGCCATTGAAAAACAGACATTGAATTATATGTAAAATTACAAAATACAAAAAGAAAATCCCATTTCTAGTCATGCTACAAAGCGCTAAAAAAAATGATACATGCTGCATGAAAGCATTTTGCATAATATATACAAATGATTTATGAGCAATACGTCCTAATAATTTTCCATTTTTAAATATTTTGTAAATTAAAAAACGTTAAGTGTAAACCTTTACAAGTAATCCAAAATATAAAACCAGATAGTATAATCAATTTTTTATTGTAATAATAATGCCGCAATTTGCCGTGCCGGCCTAACCATGTGGTCTAGATGGCGGTCTGCCTTTGCGGCCAATGTGCCGTTACTCTGGTTCGAATCCCGGATGTGGCATGGATGTTTATTTCTTCTTTTTCTCCTTCTGTCCGTTTCTGCGGGTGCAACTTGATGTTGCCTGCTATGGCGTGCCCTGGGCAACGCTTCGTCGGTTAAAGGCATCATATCTCGCTCCTTGTTGTTGGCCTAAAGCAAAAGGATTAATCTATCAGCCCGGCCATTTGAGAAAAAAAATCGTAATCACGTCACATAATTAGGCAATTGTAATATTTTTGAACTGAGGAAAAAAATAATGACACACGCAATTAAAAAATACTTTAATACATATTTAAAAATTCCAGTACCAGTATAAAAGTACGAGGGGCGTTCAAAAAGTAAGGGCCGTTTGGTCACAGACAAAAATGTACTCATAAGAAACAAATTTTATTGTCATATTTAGTTAGGTACAATCTTACTTTACTTCTCTACATAATCGCCGTTCACTTCTAAGCATTTTTCGTACCGCTGCACCAGCTTCTTTAACCCCTCTGCATAGAAGCTTACCGCCTGAGAGTTGAACCAGTTGATAACGGCGTTTTTGAGTCCCTCTTCGGTTTCAAAACGTTGTCCACCGAGCCACTGTTTAAAATGCAAGAAGAGGAAGTAGTCGCTAGGTGCAAGGTCGGGACTGTACGGTGGGTGGTCAAAAAGTTCCCAACGAAAATCTTGAATTTTTTCACTGGTTTTGGCAGCAGTGTGAGGACGCGCGTTATCGTGGAGGAGGATTATGCCAGATGACAGTTTCCCGCGGCGTTTGTTTTGGATTGCACGTCTCAATTTTTTGAGCGTTTCGCAGTACACGTCAGCTGTAACTGTTGTCCCACGTTCCATGAAATCAACCAAAAGAACACCGTCTTTGTCCCAAAAAACTGTAGCCATCAATTTCCGACTTGTGTACTGAGTTTGCTTAAACTTTTCCAGTTTTGGTGAAGATGAGTGTCGCCACTGCATCGATTGCAGTTTTGTTTCTGGGTTGGCATAGGTCGACATCCCACGTCTCGTCCCCAGTAACAATGTGAGAAAACAAATCATCTCCATCTTGTTGATAACGGGCCAAAAACTTTCGTCCACTAGACATTCTTTGCTCTTTGTGGTGAGCATTTTTGGTACCCACCTTGCACACAATTTGCGGTATGCGAGGTTTTCTGTGACAATATTGTAAACAGTAGTGCGTCCAAGTTGAGGAAATTTGTCAGCCAGGCCACTAATCGTCAATCGACGATCAGATCGCAGTGTTTCGTCCACTTGTGAAACGATTTCATCGGCCTGGATACTGGGCCTGCCACTCCGCTCTTCGTCATGGACATTTGTTCGGCCATTTTTAAAATCGCGGCACCATTGTCTAACCTTTCCTTCACTCATAACTGTAGGTCCGTAAACCAGGCATAACTCCCGATGAATTTCAGCAGCCGACGATCCTTTTGCACATAAGAAACGAATCACAGAACGCACTTCACATTTGGCGGGATAAACGATTTTCGTGGCCATTGTTCTTTGCATTCACGGACAACAATACGACTTCAGAATCAAAACAAGTGACGCTGTAGCTTCACAATGAGTCAGTAGATGGTGCTGTAGTAGTTAAACTGTGCTTCGAAGCGCCAATATTTATATATAAGCAAACGGCCCTTACTTTTTGAACGCGCCTCGTATAAAATTCGACGTTTTCAACTAGAGAGGGAGGCGAATCATGTGCCCTTATAAAAAGATCAGATTACAATATTTATTTAGAAATATTATTTTACACCAATAAAATTTTTTAATAATTTTAACCAATGATAATGGGTTCAAGTCGTTTCTGGAGGAAGTTTTCATAGGCTGATAGGCAGGTTCTGATGTCATCATTGTTGATCATGGAAACTGAACGGAAGTCGGTGTAAGGTTGAAATTGGAGGTAGATTATGATGTCATATTGGTGATCAGTTGAAACAATTGACGACATTAATGGTGAATTTGCTTGTAGTGAATTCTTAAGTTTATCAATGAGCAGGATTCGGTTGTAAATGCCAGGGGCCTGAATCTGAAAATAGAAAAAAAAAAAAGGAGGAAAAGGTTCAGTGGATGGATATTAAAAAAAAAAATTCGGAATGTAGAGATTAAGAGAAATTCTAAATGTAGGGATTCGGAATTATGTTTTTTTAAAGCCATATTCGGTGATAGATTGCACAGATAGACAATCATTGTAACACTTAGAGTTCATGATTAGGACGGACTACATTATTGTTACTATATTCCCAGCTGTTTTATAAATATGACTTTTGTGTCCGAAAAATACAAATTATTTATAAAGTTATTGATTTATTAAATCTACATCGTAAGTAAATCAAAAAGAATTACGAAACTAAACGGTGATTATTTCGATTAATGATGTAAAATGAAGTTGGAGACTGAAAAGAAGAAAGAATTTATAATGTAGACAGATGAAACAGAGCTTTTGAAATCAATATATTTTCTTATTACTTCTAAACTAACAAATAGAATAACAATTCATTCTACAATTTAATGTAACTTTATTTGGGTTTTCAGAAGATATGGTCAATGAGGGTCAGATTGGTTTATTGAATTAACAAGTTGGTTGAAATTTATATGGAGGGTCAGTAGATGTCCGCTGTGCCTAAAGAACTAGCATTTAGATATGCTAATAGACTAATGTCTCAACAACAGCTGCGTATCAGTGTGATAACTGATAAGACCCAATATAGTGGTCAAGAATATTAAATCTATTTTTGAAGTGAAGATAGGTGTTTTAGGAGCTTGCTCCAGCCCTATCATGAGTTGGCCTGGTATTGCAGTATCTCCAGGATCGGCTCCACTCAAATATAAAATAAATTGAAAAGATCTGGGGGCACGGCAGTGCCCCCGCCAAGACGAGCCGAAGGCAGGAACGGCACAACGTACCTTTTCTGGAAGTATTTCGTCGTATTTTCGAACCCTCATAGCTTCGGCCTGGATAATACTAGAGAGCTCAAATTTTCAGGATATGATGCAGTTACCAGACTAATGAAATACGCTAAGTTTCATTTATTTAGCTTTTATACTTTGGATTTTATTAATACCTAAAATACGTCGATTCCGTCACTCACTCACTGACTGACTGACTCATGATCATCAAAACCTCTAGGGTACGTACTTCCTGAAGGCCTAGAAAGCTGAAATTTGGTATGCAGGTTAGGATTAGCTCACAAACAACAACAAAAATTAAGAAATTAAGGGGGGGTCTGGTTATGTATTATCGAACCCTCATAGCTTCGGCCTGGATAATACTAGAGAGCTCAAATTTTCAGGATAAGATGCAGTTACCATACTAATGAAATACGCTAAGTTTCATTTATCTAGCTTTTATACTTTGGATTTTATTAAGATCTGAAATACGTCGTACCCTCAATGCTTCGGCCTAAATAATAATGTGTAATAATGTGATTTCTTACAAAGGTGCAAACAGCTTATATATACAAGTTGACCAATAGAAAAACAGAAAAGTAGGGTATTGAAAAAAAATCCATTTTCTAAATAATCTTAAAACGAAATTTAGTTGTAATAGATAATCCCACCCAAAACATTTCATGTAAAATAAGTTGCCAAGACTCACACGTTCATAACGCTTTCACTGTTAAAAAGTTATCAGATCTCATCTTACAAAAAGAAATGAAATCCCACCCAAAACATTTCATGTAAAATAAGGGGTTGCCAAGACTCGCATGCTCATAACGCTTTCAATGTTAAAAAGTTATCAGATCTCATCCTACAAAAAGAAATGAAATCCCACCCAAAACACTTCGTGTAAAATAAGTTGCCAAGACTCACATGCTCATAATGCTTTCACTGTTAAAAAGATATGAGATCTCATATGGAGCCAAGCCCCTAACTCTACGAGGCCTAACTCTACAAGCCCTAACTCTAAAAACCCTATACCTTGGTCAAAAAGTATGGCTTGGCCGTTTCATGGAACTATTTCATCCTACCCAAAACATTTCACGTAAAATACGTTTCCAAGATGCTCATAACGCTGTCACTGTCAAAAAGTTATCAGATCTCATGTAGAGCCAAGCCCCTCACTATACATGCCTAACTCTAAAAACCCTACTATCTTGGTCAAAAAGTATGTCTTGGCATACTCCATATCCTTTACATAACTCCATGGTATTGTCTGTGTGACAGCCACGAAACGGCCAAGGCATACTTTTTGACCAAGATATAGGGTTTTTAGAGTTAGGGCTTATAGAGTTAGGCCTCGTAGAGTTAGGGGCTTGGCTCTACATGAGATCTCATATCTTTTGGGAGCTCACTAATTAGCATCATTGAAAACAAATAGAGCAGCTTCTAAATTTTTCCAATGATGGAAACAGTGATGAAAATGGTCAACAGCGGCAAATCACACGATCATAGTGCGTCAATGAAAGGGTCAACGATGAAAACAATGTTGAAAAATATGCTGGTGTGATCTGGGCATTAGGGACTAACTGATCCCCCACTCCCCTTATGGGGCCCCTGATTATAAGATTATATAAGATACTATTGAAGAAAAAATATTAAATAGGTTATTGACATTATGCTTTTTTTCTCAACTATTTAAGTAAGGATTATTACTTATGTAATAAGTCAAAATATAGCCAGTTGATGGATGATGTTAAGTAAATAAAGAATGTGTGAAGATTTACGGATTAATGGCGTTTTAAGAAGTTTTATACGTAAGGATTATTTTACTTCACAATAATCTGTATTACTAAAGTCTTTTAATTCTCTGTCTGTCTGTCTTTCTTTATGTCTGTCTGTCCGGCGCAATTTTCTGTGAGATTGGAAAATAGAAATAATTTTTACAATGAAACATCCGCGACAGGAATCGAACCTGAAACCTTCTGATCCGAAGTCAGGCGTCTTATCCATTAGGCCATGGGGATTACGAGTTTCTCCATCTTTTGACTTACCTCTATTTCCCCTTCCCCCATCAATAAGGAATGTATTCAAACTTTTTTTTGAATCTCAAGATTGTTTATTTATTTCCCATCCGTCAGTTTATTTGTAATTCGAAAATGACAATTAGAATTATATTTGCCGAAACGTTGCAATATTTTAAATACTCTTACTTAACCAAATTCTATGTGATATTAAAAAATAAGCACTTGTACACGGCAGATGTTGGAATAAAGAAAACAGAGTCAAGAAAGAAAGAAGCACTATTTCTATGAGGAGGAATACTGAAAAATCACTATTTGTAACCCAAAAACCATCAATATTTGTAACTCAAAAGCCACTGAAAAGTATCAATTAGAATAAAAAAAGAGAATAAAAAAAGAAGCAGTATTTCTATTAGGTAGAATACTGAAAAATCTCTATTGTAACTCAAAAACCACTGAAAAGTATCAATTGGAATAAAAAAGAGAGTCAACAAAGAAAGAAGCAGTATTTCATTAGGTAGAATACTGAAAATTCACTATTTGTAACTAAAAACCATCAATATTTGTAACTTAAAAGCAACTGAAAAGTATCAATTAGAATAAAAAAAAAAGAGTCAAGAAAGAAAGAAGCAGTACAGAGGGTTGTTTACAATCTATGGTAACGATTTGCATGGCGCATGATGACGCAACCAATCACAGTTGGTATGCAAATTTATGCAAACATACAGGTGAGTACTTAAAGATTAGTGTGGAGGGGTGCGGATTAGTTTGTTCGGAGAAATGCCGCCGAAAGTGTCACAGTTTTGGGAAGGGTACTTTACAGCTCTTTCCGACGCGAAATTTAGGTATTCCGCAATAATTACGGCATATAGAAAAAGAGGTTTCACCATTTGGAAGAAAGGAGTTCATAATGTGTTGCCTGGTGTTGGTTTGGCCCGTACAGGACAGATTTCCGGGACTGAAAAGCAAGCAAATCCAAGGACACCTATAAGTCGCACAAAGACTGTCATTCAGAAAGTCAAGAAAATGGTGACGGGGAACAATCCAGCGACCCAAAGGACCATTGGTGCGAAGGTAGGAACATCTCTTCGTACCGTAAACAAGATTATCCATAAAGATTTGGGACTTCAAAAGAGACATAAAAGCAAGGTTCACAAGCTCTTACCAAAGCACATTTCAGAACGTAAGACAAATTGCAGAAAACTGTATGAACGACATCTCGCTGGGGATAAATGTAAGTATGTGGCCACATTAGACGAAGCATATGTTTATCTGTCCGACTGCAATAAACCAAGGACGATTTTCTATCGCCCAATGGGAGCCAAATCGTTTCCAAATTGGTACAGAGAATGTCGTGAAACTTTTTCGAAGGGATTCATGATCGTTGCGGGTTATTCCTATCAAGGCAAGCTGTAGATACGGAGGGTGACTCAAAATGTAAAGGTGAATTCTGCATACTATCAGGATCACGTACTGACACCAATTAATACAAAGGAACTACCTGCTCTTTACGGAAACGACGTTTCCAAGGTCCGTCTCCACCAAGACAAGGCGTACAGCCATACGTCCAATCGACCCAGAATTTTCTGACACGAATGGAACAGCAAACCGGAATCCAGGCTATACCGTTTACTGAGATACCAGTGAAGTCTCCAGACGCATCGCCCATGGAGTTTTGAGCATTTGGACTATTAAAACGAGCCTTGGGAAGACGATGTCCTCGTTCATTGGATGGACTATGGAAATGTTGTCAGCAGGAGTGGCAACGTATAAGTCTTCCCGTTAATTCGCAGTAGTCTCCTGCAATGGAAACTGCGCTGCAGAGCGATAGCAGTATCTCATGACCATCAAATAGAGCATGATCGTTGGTGGAGAAAGGGAATTTCTGGGAAATAGACCCGAATCCAAATCGTTACCATAGATTTTAAACAACCCTCCGTATTTCATTAGATGGAATACCGAAAAATCGCTATTAGTAACACAAAAGTCACTGAAAAGTATCCATTACAATAAAAATGAGAGTCAAGAAAGAAAGAAGCAGTATTTCTATTAGGTAGAATACTGAAACATCACTATTTGAAACTTAAAAACCACTGAAAATTATCATTGGAATAAAAAAAGAGAGTCAAGAAAAAAAGAAGCAGTATTTCTGTTAGATAGATTACTGATAAACACTATTTGTAACTCAAATACCTGGAATCAAGTCAAAGTCAAGGAACTTACGATATTATGCGGCTCATCAACCAAGATAAACAGAATCAGAGAAATTTTGCCCAACATTTCCTCAGAATCGGAGACAATCGAGAACCACATAAAGAAGGAATGATAACATTGCCTGATAATTTTTGCAGCAAAATAGAACAATTCAATAACCACCTCATAGAAAAAATATCTTACCTGAAATTAATGAATGGACAATTCTAACTCCAAAGAACGAGAGTGTCGATAACATCAATCGAGTGATAAGTCAAAGAATACAAGATGAGACTAGAGAGTACTCAAGTGAGAATAAAATTGACACTTCTGATAATCCACAACACGAGCATCTCTATCCGCTTGAATATCTAACTGATTGAATCTCCGAAGTATTCCTTAATATCGTTTGTCATTCAAGATTGAATCTCCAATAATGATGTTGCAAAACATCAATCCCAAGTTCGGACACTGCAACGGAACTCTACTTAAATGCCGTTCATTCGATAATGATCTCATAGAAACCAAAATTATAACAAGAACTCACAAAGAAGATTTTGTTTTCATCCGTAGGATATCTATTAAACCAAACGATAATCTACTTCTATTCACTTTCACAAGAAAGCAATTTCCGATCAGGCCTTCCTACGCGATGTTTATCAATAAAGCTCAAGGACAGACACTAAATAAAGTTGCCATCTATTTGGAGAACGTTGTCTTCACTCACGCACAACTTTACGTCTTTGAGTCACAAGTCATCAGAATTTGGTTATCTTCACTCGAAAGAATAGTCAAAATCAATTCGTCACCAAGAATTTCGTATACAAGCTTTGATCTTCATTCATCATCTATATCAACAAACATTCATCTCAACATATCTCTTCTTCAAATATCTATATCAATCAATCTGCACACGGGTAATGGTCTAGTTTTTTTAATAAAATCACTTCATTATATATTAATAAACTAAATACACATCTTCTTCAAAGTCATCTCCAAATCCCATATAACTATAAACGATATTTCACAGATAACCTCAGTATGTATACATTGTTGATATTGTTATTAGTAATCATCAATCTCATTCTCCCTTTTGGTCAAGCTGGTGGCTGTTACGAGGCTGATAACATCTAAATGTATCTGCTTCTAATATCGACACCGCGATGGATGTTTACTTCCTTTCTTCTATTTTCTCAGCCTCTTCTTCGTTTCCTCGTCATATTTGAAGCCATTCAGTAATGGTTTCCTTAGGAGGAGGAGGAAAATCACCTCAGTATCTATTTCAAGACAATGAGGAGAAATCTCAATCGTTTATTTTGTTTTTGGCATCATTGTGTAGTATTTCCCCCAAAAAAATATTAAATATGACATTATATATCTTAAAGAAGAATCTCATTGTCCCAGCGTAGACTTGAATGTCTCCTTCTCTCATCTATATATGTTACTCTTACTTTCAACGACTTGTTTTCAATTTCAAACTTTCTTCCTGGCGCATCAACCACCTCTGACGTGGTTGCGCCAATAAAAACAGTCATTGAAATATATGTGTGATCAAAATACAAAAAGAAAATCCCATTTGTAGTCAGCCACAAAGGTCTACAAAAACCTCATGCATGCGTCAAGAAAGCATCTTGCATAATATCTACAAATGTATTATGAGGAATGTATCGTAATAATTTTCCATTTTCAAATAATTTGTAAATCAAAAAAGAGTAAGTGTAACCTTTTACAAATAATCCAAAATATAAAACCAGACAGTATAATCAATTTTTTATTGCAATAATAATGAACATAATAATATTGCATAATTACATAACATAATTAGATTATTCTGTATCTGAATCTAGCTTCGAATACCGACACCGCCATTGATGTTTACTTCCTTTCTTCTATTTCTCAGCCTGTTCACTTTCTGCTCATATTTGAAGCAATTCAGTAATGGTTTCCTTAGGAGGAGAAGGAAATCACCTCAGTAATTAGGACGATAAGGAGAAATATCAATCCTTTACTTGGTTCTTGGCACCATTGTGTTGTATTCCCCAAAAAAGTATTTGCGTGGATCCTTCCATGGGAGATTAAAGAACAATCTCATTGTCCCAGCGTAGACTTGACTGTTTTCTTCTTTCATCTATATATGTTATGTGGTAAATAATCTCTAATTACCAGCAAAATATAAAAATTAAGGAAGAGTCTTTGGAATAATAAATTAATTCAGTCAAGTTCTGGAATTGAACTGAATTAATTTATTAAATGAACAAAGATATTATAGAATTTGATTTGAAGAATAATTAAAAATATTCATAATGATTTGATAAAAACATAACGAACTTAAATTAATTAACTGATTCAACGGCTGCAACAGAAAAGAATTTAAAAATAAACAGAATATCAGTAATTACGAAATAGAAAAGGAATGTTTTAAAATAAATAACGGTTAATAATTAAAATGAATAAAATACAGATAAATAATTTCTACTGAAATACAAATAAATGATATCTTTACGAAATATTAAGATTTTTTTTAAATAAGAAGTATCAGAAAGTACTGAAAACTTACATCCTTAAAATTTGCATCCTATTTTTATGTTCTTTTTCTTTTTTTGTTTTTAAGTTGTGAAGTTATACGTTATAATAGGTATAATTATTCTTACATAATTATTGTAAACGTATAATTATAAATTTTCTTATATACAGGGTGTATCTGAAATGTGCTGCCAAACTTAAAGGTTATATTCAATCACGCAAAACAACGAATAAATGTCATATAAACATGGGTTTGGAAATGCGTTATTTCCAAGATATGAACGATGAAACGATATTGATCTTTACATCGTATCGTAGAGTCATTAAATTGCTTCTCAGTAATCGTGACATGACCTGCTAGTTCCCCTGATTTAAACCCTCTGGACTTTTTCGTTTGGGGTTATCTTAAAGCATTAGTGTACACTACACCGGTTCCTGACGCTCACGCACTTCATGATCGCACTTCATGATTCGACGAGCACCTGGCATCTTCGACCGTGTTGGGCAGTCGATGGAACGACGTTCTCTTCCACCGGCCGCAATGCACGAAATACAATTCGAACACTTTCTGTGAAACTGAGCGACTGTACGGCCAACACCTCTGTATTGTTGTATCGTTCATATCTTGGAAATAAAGCATTTCCTGACCCGTGTTTATATGACATTTATTCGTTGTTTTGCATGATTGAATACAACCTTTAAGTTTGGCAGCACATTTCAGATACACCCTGTATAACAAAATAAGAATGTATTGTTAGCCGAACCACGCATTTTCTATATGTTTGATCAAAGAATATAACTCAAAACATACATATCCGAGGAAATTTAAATTTCAGAGATGGGATTTAGATTAGTAAAAGAAGATCTCAAGATTAAGGAAAGAAGCTGGGGTTTAAAGACCTATCAAAATAGATTACCATAATATAAATCGCAAATTTTCGGATCGACTCTTTGTTCCTTTTCAAGCTCAATGACTAACAATAAATAATAAATAGTAAATAAAATGTATATAATTATGAATCTTATCCAATGATACAATTGATAAACACGTTTTTATAAAGGTATTAAGATGTGTAAGCTGACATTATTATACATTATTTTAAAAAATAGAATACGAATAATATAAACAATCAATCTTGAAATAGTTCAATTAATAAATTAAATCATTGAATTTTGTTAATTGGAAAAAAAATGCAAGCAATCTTTAGTTATATTACAGATTGTTCAATGAAATGTTGACTGTATAGAAGAAGTGAGGATTCTATTGCCTTTTGTGATATTCAATGCGGGATTTGCATGCAATTTCAAATTCATATGTTAGAATATCAGAATTCATATTAGAACGAAACATATTATAATGGATAGATCCTTATTTGAGGGTTTTTCCCACTCCGGGGTGATACTTGCTCGATATTTCGATCCGGTGCCTCGGGCCTTCTTCCGAGGCACCAGACCGAAATATCGAGTAAATTTCACCCCGGAGTGTGGAAATCCCTCAAATAAGGATCTGTCCAGTACACATCATGTCCCACTTCTCCTTCAGAACCAAACTGCATATTATAAATAAATTTAAAACTTGCAATAGGATAATAGAGCTGAAAATTAAAAACTTCTGGAGCAGAATATTTACAAAATCAATTAAAAATCAATCATAAAAGCACATATACAAGGATAAAAAAACGACGTACGTTTCGAACCCCCGTCTGTTGTGGGGTTCCTTATCAAGTTCCCCCCCCCTTGTTAAAAGAGATCCTCCTTGAATGGATTCGTGATTGCAAGTGAAAAAGAAGTGGGATGGATTCTGGGAGCTAAGCCCCCTCTGGTGTTACGTGATGAAACTAAGACCGGAAGGAGTTGTCTGCAGCCTATGTTGAACGGCCCATATTTTTTATTTTATTTTTTATCAGGAGCAACGAGTGAAATGGAAATTGGGAACGAGTAAACAAAACAAAAATAAAAAATTGGGGTACAACATAGGCTGCAGACAACTCCTTCCGGTCTTAGTTTCATCACTTAACACCAGAGGGGGCTTAGCTCTCAGAATCCATCCCGCTTCTTTCTCACTTGCAATCACGAATCCATTCAAGGAGGATCTCTTTAAACAAGGGGGGGGGTAACTTGATAAGGAACCCCACAACAGACGGGGGTTCGAAACGTACGTGGTTTTTCATCCTTGTATATGTGCTTTTATGGTTGGTTTTTAACTAATTTTAAACTGCACGTAAAAATTGTTTATAATTTACAAAATCAATTGAAATAAAATCGCCCAAAGATTTATATCGCGATGCAGTCATATTTCGCTTAATGATGGGGTTAGGTTCCTGGAAAACATGTCTTATAACTTATTTTTCACTAAGCGAATAGCGATTTTTCTATGTACTCGAGTGTTATAATTCTAGATATGTTTTTAGGAAAATTGATATTTACTATTTATAACTAAATATATACCTTTCATGATATACCGGTGTTGTCTTATATGAATGTATGGAGCACGCAACACAATTTGCGGCCAGATATAATCTTCGTTGCATATTAAGTGGCCTTTCAATAAACAGAAAGATTCCCCCACCTCTATTCTAAGGAGACCGAGGAAGAATGGAGTAAAAATTTACCAAAAATCCTGAAGAACCTCTTTGGATTGTCCTTTAATGATCTCTTACTATAAAATAGAAGATAAAAAAATAATTCAATTATAATTAATAGTTATATTTATTCAGTTTGTAATTAATATGTAATCAAACAGCAATGAATAATTGATATGATATTCATCAATTATATGTTAATTTTTAATCTTTATCAATCACTTACAGAGTATTTATCCAAATTAAATTCAAATCTTTTCAATTTTATTCAGATCACAGGCAATTAATACAAGGAAATTTATGATCTTGAAAGAAAGAACAAAAAAAAGACAAATCTTATCTACACCTGGAACAGGATTGGGCGTTGTTGAAATTGAATTAAAGTCAGGTCTTAATCCAGTATTTTTGTTCATGATTTAAACTTCCTCTCTATCTTTTGGTCATAGGAAAAGACCTTGACAAAATAGTATTCCCAGGACACAAGGACTGTAACGCATAGTTTGATTTGATTATGGACTGAGAGACCTATTTTGCAAAGGTAGTGTCAGACCAGAAATTATAGAATATAAGATTCAATTACGATAAGATACAGACAAAAGGAAGGCTTCTTACCACTTTCTGCCATTTCTCCTTTAATAATATATTTTATACATTATAAATCCCCACTTAGTATATTGGTAATATCTTTTAAAACAAAATATATAATTTCAATATTTCTTGCAGTAACAATATAAAATTCTTACAAAAATCGGTTTTTACAAGTTAATTTTTGCAAATTAACAAATTTTAATGTAATATTAAAACTGACTAATTATTATTATTATTATTATTATTATGTTACAAAAAAAATTAAACTCAACAATATATATTTTTTATTACATAAAAAATATTCTGCCTTTAAAAACAAAAATACTTATTTACTATGCTTTGTTTGATTCCTTATTAAATTATAGTATTAATATATGGGCAAATACAAATGACACAAATCTTGAGAGCTTAAAAATTCTTCAAATTAAGGTTCTAAAACTTATATTCACTAAAAAAATTTGGAAGGACAAAACAAAAAGATACTTTATGTTGAATAAATATGGTATTTTATTTCCTAAGCAAAAAACTATACTATAATATTATATTGAAAAATTACTATCACATATTGAAAATAAAGGAGAACATTATACAAAACTATAATTTAAGATCTGAAAGTCATATAAAATTAACATATCCCTATATAAATAACAGTTATGGAATAAGAAACGTTAATTATAAAATTGAAAACTTTATTAATAATTTAAATGTAAATTTATTTGAAAACAGTAATCACATATCTCTGGTGAAAATTTTTTTCAAAAAATGGTTAATTGAAAATTTCTAAAAATATATGTGTGTATGTATGTGTGTGTGTATATATGTGTATATGTATGTACATATATATATATAAGGTTTCAATTGCATTTTGTACTAAATGTTATTTTAGTTTTTTGTGTATAAGATATAATTACATAAACAATTGTATTTACTTTTGAGATTAATTTTCTTTTCTTTATATAAACTTTAATGATATAATTAAATTTTGTATTTTAAATTTGTACAAGTTCATATAGTTAAAACTTTTTAAAGAATTAATTATATAATCTACACTAACATTATCTGTTAACTACACTTTTTTTATTGTGTATTTATTATTTTTATTTTTTTATATATATATATATATTATGTTAGCTTTGTAAAACTACTTAATCCCAGAACCCTTTTGATAGGGATTATTATTCCTAACGGGACTGAAATGTAATTTAAAATAATTAAGGAATAAAAAAAAAAAAAAAAAAATTATAAATACTATGGATGTTAAAAAATCTAGAGGACATGATTTGATATCCATTTCTGATATCAAAATAAATAAGGAAATTTTTTCTATATTAATTACAATATTGACAAAACAATTCTAAATAAAGAAAAATACTCAAATAGCTTAAAGGTATCAAAAATTATTCCAATATATAAAAATAATGCTTACAATGATTGTAAAAATTACAGACCAATTGCTATTTCTTCGACACTAGGTAAAATAATTGAAAAATATTTTACTAAAAAATTACATTAAAAAATATTTAAAGGTATATGACATTATACATAAAAATCAATATGCTTACCAACATAAAAAAGTACAACAATACTTTTAGAAGATTTTTGAGAAAATAGAAATAAAAAACTAAATAAAAATTACTTTGTATTATTAATTACCATTGACTTGTGTAAGGCATTTGATTTGATTGACCATAAATTACTTTTGTTTAAATTTTAAAAAAATGGTATAAAGGGAAAAATGTTAAATATTATAGAAAGTTATTTAGAAAACAGAAAAATCTTCGTACAAATAGATAATATTTCAAGTAAAAGGAAAAAAACTAACATTGAAGTGCCCCAAGGATCAAATTTAGGACCAATATTGTTTATAATCTTTCTAAACGATCTTTTTACTCTTATAAAGGATTGCAGTATATATATATATGCAGATGACATAATAATATATACAGTAGGTCCTGATTTAGCAAATGCAAATAAAACTCTTCAAGATAACTTCAATACTTTACAAAAATGGTTACATGATAACAAACTTGTTCTAAATGAGAAAACTAAAGGAATACTTATTAAACTCCCCAAAAAAAACAAATAGATAACAATATAAATATCATCATACATACGCATGATTGTTTACATGGATATAGTACAAATTGAAAATTTTGTAACAGGATTGATATAATAAATTTTTTTAAATATTTAGGTATAATTATAAACGATTTCTTTACATGGGATAACCATTTAAATATTCTTTATAAAAAGCTATATGTAACCACATATATTTTCTACTACATTAGAAATATTCTTCCACTAAAAACAAAAATTTTAATTTATTTTGCACTTTTTGATTCTTTATTAAACTATGGAGTGAATATATGGGTAAACGTAGGGAGTAGTCATTTGGAAAATTTCAAAAAAATTACAAAACAAAGTCCTAAAGTTGATCTTTTCTAAAAAGATATGGAACAAAATAAATAAGAGAAAACAAATTTTACTAAAATATAATATACTTAATCCAAAAAACAAAAAAATTTATATAATGTAATAATAAAAAATTTCTATGATATAATTAATAAAAAAGATGAGAACAAAAGATTATTTAATATGAGATAATGCAATAGAATCAAACTTGACTATCCTTGTATTAATAATGAATATGGTGAAAGAAATGTAAAATATATAATAGAAAAAACTCTAAATGATATGAATGGAATTCTTACTAAAGATTATAAAAAAATATCACTTGTAAAAAAAGAGATAAAAAGATGGATTGTGGACAATGTTGATTAATAATGGAAATACGTCAAAAATAAAAACAATACAGCTATGAATTGCGATGAAGATGAAGATGATAAAAATGAAAATGATTATGATGGAAAAATCAAAAAACCTTCGTATGCTCAAATGCTAAAATAATTTGAAACAATCTGGTGCGGATTACAATTTTAAGAAAATACTGAAGGGGTTTTTGGTGCATTGCAAAGATGCGAGACGTACTATGAGCGAAAACACTTTTTCAAAAAAAAAAAAAAAGACTCAGACAAAATTAACAGACTTTATTAGTAAAATTTAAGTACGCATGTGGTAATGTATGCTTTATGTCATTAAAATTATTACTTTTTTTTAATAATATTGAATAGTAAAAGGTGAATCTCTATTTAACGAATTTTCCATATAACGAACTTTTTTTTGGGATTTAGCGACTTCGTTAAATAGAGGTCCGACTGTATATACAAGCTGTTATTCTTGTTATATATCTTTTATATTATTGTCTATTTCTCTTGTTCTCTTTAAATCATTAATCTTTATGACTTATTTCGATCAAAATGGATAATCGATGGCCGGTTCTTGCTTTTAGTTCCTTAGCCGTTAGTTAAATATACATCAAAATGAACAGGGATTTTTCTTTGTAACAATCTATAATAACGTCTAACTAGTTGACCCGTGCGAATAATTCGCATGGTATCTTGATCAGTCACCAAATGGAAATGTGGAAATAAGTAAATGCAATTATTTATTATTGAAAAGTATTTTATTTTGAAGAGTAAAACATTTAAAAGCAGACATTGGCTTTATCAGATAGAAATGTTATCATTGGGCGTACCGACAAAAAAATACATTTGAGAAATAATAAACTATTAGTTAACAGATTGTCAATAGATGGCGCCTTCTATATTTTTATAAAAAGGTTTTTAAAATAAAGTTTTTTAACGAAAAAGATTAATTTTAAACAATTTGTTTATTTTTCGTCATTAGCGGTGAATATAATGATTGAGACATCTTCAAAATGATGTCTCAATCATTGATTTTGATGAAGTATTAAGGGAGATATGGCGAACCGACAAAAAAACAACCTTTGAGAAATAATATATAGAGATAGTTCAGCTTTTTGGAATGTAATGTTTTAGTTACCATCGATAGATGGATGGATGGAAAAGCATATTTCAACTTACGACTGTTAATTTGTTTTTGTTCGAATTCTTTTTTTCTTTCACTGGCATAAATTAAGGGGGGTTATTAGACCAGAGCTAAAATACCTTGTGATACCTAACTATCATCAAATAATCCATCCTGTCAAACAATATATCTCTTCGTATGGAACTTCAGTGGTCTATTCCATTAGAAAACAATTTATGATCTGCGGTATTGCTTTTGACTTCGATGTTCTATTAATAGATTGCATTTTTGAACATCATTCTGAAAAATTTCTGGGGTAGAAGCTAATACAAAAGCCATTCTCTGAACTAATCTAATGTCTTTGTCTCGTAATTGCCCTACTTAGAATGTTTCGAAAACTATCTTCACTGGCCAATAAAAATAAAAATTAATCTGTAAAAGTGCTTTTAAGCTAATTGTAAAATTATTTACTGTTTTTTAAAATCATTTTCGTAATTCGAATATCTGATGTCTGTACGGATATTTCATGTCTTCACATTGTTGTTTAAGCAGAAATATTGAGATAAAACAGAATACGTTAATTTTATCATTTAAATGATAAGTTTACGAATCAGTCTGTCACTGAAGCAACTTCTTAATTTTAAAAGGAAATAATGATAGCATAAATATGAAATTGTGAATTTTTATTACAGTGAGATATGTTTAGGAAGCTTCGATAGGTATAAGTATTGATAGGAACAACTTAGAAATAAATAAGAACGAATGACTGCAAATGGAAAAAAGTATTTGAATAAATATTTAAGAATAAAGTCTAAACAATTCAAATTATGCCTCCATTATGCCTCCAAATTATTACCTCCAAAAAACCAATTTTAATCCAAGCCAATAATAGGGAAAATACAATAGGCCCTACAGTGCGAAGGTAGAAAATTACTGACAGGTTTATTGTGCATCGTGATCCTATAGGCCTTCTCGGAATTTGTGGATGCAAACGTAGCGCAAAGATTTCTGCTTTACAGTACATATTTTAAAAATTTTACGTATTATGTTTTTTGTACAATAAAACGTAGTTTTTAATGGTGAAATATTTTTTTTTCATGCTTACACCTCATTTTTAGTCTTTTTTCGGGTTATCCGCGATTTTCGTTATCCGCGAAGCCCTTGCCACCCAATTCCGAAGATAATCGGGGCTCTACTGTATTGTATTGCTCATCGAGTTCTTTATTTACAAAGTAACACCTCAAATGATGGCGCCAGGAATTGCAGATCACCAGTCTAACAGGGCGAACAGCGTCGGAGGACTTAACTTCGCATGTATTTGAAAGAGAGCTGAGCGAGCCCTAGGGCCTACCTGTAGGAAAAAAATAACCAGAAAAAAAACCTCAAACACCACAAACCAGCAGATCGAACAATACCATTTGAAAGTATCTCACCGAGTGGTACTTATTTTTGACATGTATTTTTAAAATAGTGATCTTCCAGGAAAAGTAAAAATGATTTAATTAATAATAGAATGTATTTACTTAAGTCTCTTCAACAAAATATTAAATAACTTGAGCAGTTTATACTTAAAAAAGTTAAGTATAACATAGACAACTCAATATTGAAATTTAACTTCAGTGAGTAATGGAAAACAGTAAGTAAATCGCACAGTAAAAAAAAGAACTTTTTGAAGTATTCTAAAAATATTTATGCAGAAATTAACTATACATTAATACTTTGAAATTAAATTACTTTAATGGTAAATACAAACCGATGAATAAGAAATTAAAGTTGTATTCAACATTAAAATATTCTTGTAATTTGACTAGATATTGTTATTCGTACAGTTCTTGTAATATCTCTACCATCTGAAAATCCTTTTTTGTTTTTAATAAACAGAATTTACAACTGAAATCAAATTATCCTTACTGTATTTTAATCCATGGAATAAATTCACTGTTATTTTCAATTCAACTACATTGATAGATCTATTATTCACTTTAGGAACATATATCAGCACTTTATATTATTTGCATACTTTCTTTGCTATCTGTACATATTTCGGAGAACATCATCTATTGACATTTAAACAGATGTCATTACGTAATATCAATATTCGATAACATTCGTCAGTATACGGTATCTTGAAATTAAATAATTCACAGAATTCTTCATGTCGAATCTCCAAAAGCACAATTTAAATGTAAAAAATAAATAAATAAATAAATACAACATAAGATTTGTATAGTATAATTCTTCAATTATTTATTTTTATATTACGTTTTCATATGTAACATTCAGTCACTTAACTATTTCTTCAAAATTTTAGAAATTCTAGCATAGCAAAGTTTTTTTTTTTTAGTCCTAAATAGAATATTTCCTAACTTTTTAATTTTTTCATTATTTTTATTCTATTTTTTTCCCTTTATTATACTTCAAAACTGATAAATACTATGACAGGCTAAGGAGGCGAAGTAGGGAAATACTTCTTCGGCAAAGTCGAGTCGAAGTACTTCTTGGAGCCTGAGTTCCTGGAAAAAGGGCTTCCTGGTCTTCCTGGAAAAAAAATTTCTAACTCCAGGATTGTAGAGTCGGAGTCGAAGTGACACTAACTAAATTACTAAAGTCGGAGTTGGTGTCGATTTTTTTTTTTTTTTACGATTCCTTAGCTATATATATAAACACTGTAAATTACCTATGTTTTTAACATAGTAACTTTTACCTATGTTTTTACACATTAAAATTTTAACATATTACTAGAAAACAAAATCCCTTAACTTTGCAGAGAAGCATAGTTTTTCAAGTAATTCAATGTTTTAAACCATTTTAATAAGTTTTCAGAAACTGCAGTGAAAAACAAAATATAACTTTTGCAATAAGCATTATTACAGGTTTCAAAGAAATGCTGCGGTTTTTTTTGGGTTTTTTTTTCAAGAAACCATTGTCGTATTTATTTTTATGTAATGAAAGTGCTAGTTTTAACAGGTTAGTTCTGTTTTATTTAATATTAAGGGCGTATTCATGAGAACAATTTTGTTTTGATGATCTGAAAACTGTGGTCAAGGAAAATTAAATAGACAAAAAAAAAAGGTTTACGAGAATTTCGGTCTTGAGCTCCAAGGAGCACGATTTCACTTTCATCATTAAGAAAAGAAAATAAAAAAGAAGAAAGCACCACATTTTCCACAGCTTATTAAAAGGAAACTCTCACCATAAAAAGAAAAAAAAAATTGGGTTAAAGGTCCTAACGGTACTTTGAGTTCACGGTCATGTTACTTTGTCTGATTTTCCTTACAGCAGTTAATAAGTTTTGTTTTAAAAAAAATAAATACTCACGCAACAACAGTCCACCATTAAGGGTAAAAATACTAAAAAGAAAAAAATGCTATTGAAGGCGTATCATTAAAAAGGAAAAAAAAATAGTTAAAGCGTAAATGCGTACCGGATCCTAATAAATTTAGTTGTGTCCGTGATCCCCAGAGGTCAGTCATGTCGCCTTTGGATGAAAGCGCTTTCATTGTGGCGTTATTAGAATGTCAGTCAACAACAATGGAAAATGAGTTGTATTGTTTGCTACGGAAAAATACTGAGTGCTGACAAAAGAAACAAGAAAAAAAAGATAGAATTCATTAATTAAATATTAATCAGGCTACGTCAAGGCAGTCATTAGTAAACGGTTCTCTCATTAATTAATGGTTGCTTAAGAAACAACGAGTCCTTGTTTCCGTGTATGTAAATGCTGTACAGTAATAAAATAATTTTTACCTAAATAGTACTTAAATTTTAGATTTAGCTAAATTAGCCACTATCATAATTAAACTGTCGCTCCTGAGATAGCTTGAGAAGTTAACTTATTGTCGTTTCGGTGCCATCTGGTGTGAATTGAAGAAAGTTTTCCTTGATTTTCTTCTTGTCTCCTCAAATAACCCTCTTTTTTTTCCCTGTGATCCTACGGAATGAATACAAAATAAACTACAAAAAGATTTAGGGATTTTTGAAATTATTTTCTGATAAAAAAATTAATTTAGGTGTTTTAAGAATTAGAATAATAATATTACTGATCCCAAAAATTATTCCATTTTTTTTTTTTTTTTGTAATGGAATCTGGGACAATTGTTTCGTGTTCATTAATTCTACTTGATATTCAAAATTTAACTTTCTAAAAAAACTTAATATTAAAGTGAACATCTTAAATGAACTTTTCTTATATTTCACTCGAAAAATTATACCAATTACAATTTCCTAACTTGTTATTTTTATTTTGGTCTAAAGTGTTCAAAAAAATCGATATCATAGACTTTCAAATTATTAATCAAGTAAAATTATCTTAAATTTTACAACACCTGCTTGATTTAAATAATACTCCAATTCTTTACAATCCTACATCAATATTTAAAGTATGGTTTTATTAATTTTGATTAATTTATTAATTTTTAACGATGCTTCAGCGAAAAAAAATAACTTAAAACTATTTTTACAATTTGTTTGTTCAATTTTAATTTTTTTTTAATTCTAAAAAAAATGAAGCCTTTTAGGAAATATAATTTAATTTTTTAATAAAATATTTTAAGAGGCGGCACAATTTTTAAAGTTTATTTTTATTTAATAAGCTTTTTATTTTTATATTTGCGTACTGTTTGAAAAAGACCCATCAAGGAGTTGTTCCTAATTTTTTGTTTGTGGAGACTGATTTCAATGTTGACATCGGATAGAGCTCTGTGAAAGCCAACAAAATATTCTGAAGTTACCATAAAATCTAAAAAATTTTAATAGGTCAACAGAAATGTTATGAATTCGGAATCTAAAACATCTACGGGGAGTTTCAATTTCTGAAGCTCAATCAGAAATTTTCAAAAAAAAAAAGTCAATTTGTTCTTATAGATAAAACATTTTAACGTGTGCATAATTTAAATGTTTAAAAAACGAACAATACACTAAGTATAATTTAAAATAAGAAAAAAATACTTATGTGGAGCCTTTCGGACTCCTGTGTGGTAGCCCCTCTTCAACACTGAGTTGAAGAGGGTTGCCGCATAGGAGCCCGAAAGGCTCCACATAAGTATTTTTTATTATTTTAAATTAGTCTTAGTGTATTGTTCATTTTTTAAACATCAATTTGTTCTCTTCAAAGAAAATTTCTTTTTTTTTTTAATTATTAAAAAATAGAGCTATTATTGTAAAATTAAGTTCAACCTAGAATAATAAAAATATGAATTGAAATGCCAATATTTCTTACATTTTTCAAGATTAGCTTGTAAAAAAAAAGTGAGATTAAGCAAAGAAATGTATTTGATTCGTATTGATTTCAATATTTTTTTAACTTAATATGACTTTACCAAACGAAAAACCTTTTACATACCTGGCCATGTCCTGATGAAAAATTAAACCAATTGCACTATTTTAAACCAATGATTTAAATGGTCCCATCGCACTATTGTAAATTTGATTTGTTTATATCCTTCATTTTTGTTGCTAACGAGGAAGGAAGTCGACAATATTCCGTCAAAACAAAAAACAAAAAAAAAAATTAAAAGATGCAGATAAAGTCTGACCACAATTCCTCTCACTCACATTGGAGCTAAAATATGCTGTACTGACAGTCTTTCGGATAGGCTTGAAGTAAAACACGAACTGGGTAGAAGACAAAAAAATATACGTTACGTTTTCAAGCTAATGTTAATTATTGCTTTTAAATATTTGTAATTTTTTTTATTAAATTGGAATAACAGAATTTTAGTTATGGCTGAAAAAATAAATGTTCCTGAAAAAAATTCTTAATATTTAAAAATATTAATAAATAAATGTTCATTGTTAAAAATTAAGGGTTTTATATTAAGGATATTCATTCATTAATTGTTGTAGAAAAGAAGCAGTCCAAGCTTTGAGGTGAGACAAGGATAAATAAATCCCAGCAATTGTGTTTATGTTGCTTCAAAGTAGGCACCAGATGGAGACACTTTCCACTTGGTTGTAGCGTTATCTGTGAACAATTTTGGAAAAATGAAGTTTGTGGCACTTAATTTTTATTAGTTGCGATGAAATTTGGAACTGGTTATATGTACCAAGTTTCATGAATATCCATCTATTGAGAGTTAAGTCGTTTCATTCATGCTTACAGTCAAGGAAAATGTCATCAATCTGCATTTTTTTCATTTTTTAGTAAACCTTAACATATGATGATTAATATTAATTAATTAATCAGGGACGTACATAGGATTATATTTCGGAGCCGAGGGGCGGCAATTTAATAAACCGACCCCCAATGTCCACTTAAAAAAAAAGGCCTTTTTTTTGTTTTTTTTTTTTTGTTTGTTTAGAGATGACCTTTTTTCTTTTTCTTATCTCTAAAATTTCGGGAGGGAGACCAAGGTCCTCTCAACAGGCCATCCAACCAAAAAAACGAAAGAAATAGACTATTCTAAATATTTCGAGATTTCTAGATGTGGGGGTTTAGGAACCCCTCTAAATACGCCTAGGATTTGGGTATCTGAATTGTATAAAAGAATAATGTTAAAGTAAACTGGTAATTAAACATATTATATAAAAAAAGAGTATTAATATCGTCGAATGACACATTTCCAACTCATTCTTTTTTGTCATGATCCTCTCATGACTCCTCTTAAACTGGAAGAGGTTTCGATGGAACTATTAAGTTCACTAGATAATAAAAAGGCAAAAACTTAAAGATTAATGTGAATACGAATTCAATAAAAATATGACCTTAAATGCATTGGGCTGATTCGGGTGGGTTCCGATTTAAAAAGATCAAGGACAGAGAACAACCAGAGTCAAGGACGTCCAAAGGGTTCTATAAGAGCAGTTTTTTTTTATTTATTTCGGATCAAGGTCAATCAAGTGGGTTTTTAAATTAATAGCACAAAATGCTATTGCTTTAAATTCCACTGAATGGACAATTATGGATCTATTAAAATTTAACCAATGGACACATTTACAAAACGTAAAATTAAAAAAAATATGTTTTTATTTGATATAATTTGTAGTATTACAATAATAAAAAAAAGACAAAAGTAACAATGCTCACAATAAGCTATAAAATATATAATAAAGTAATTATACTGCGGAAAAATTACTTAGACCACAATGATCTAAATGCGCAAAGTAACAATGATTATAATAAGCCAAAATATCATATAATAAAATAATTATATTGTACAGCTTTTATAATAAATGACCGGAATCAGACATTTTATTTATACAAAAGTAATTAAACTGAAAAATTACAAGACCTCAAAAAGTGAAAAACATATGAAGTCATGATAACAATAACCTAAAATACAGAATAGAGTAATAATTAATCTAATGACATATAGCATAAAAAGACAATGATAATATGAAATGTTGTGTAGAGTAATAACTGTTACAATAATGCGAAGTGTATTATAGAGTAGAATGTAATGTTTACCATTAAGAGTATGTTTATTATTACAATTAAAATTAGAAATAAAGTTGATTTAATGATAAACTAAAAGCAAAGCAAAGGTTTTTTTTTCACCAAATTTGCAGAATATATAATTAAAATCAAAACAGAGATTAAAAATATAGTTGAATTTTTCATGAAATTCTAAAGATGAAAATAAATATTAGCTTCTTTTATTTTTTTTTAATTACATGGCTAATTATTTTCATGTTTAATGAGATATTTGGATGTGTTTATTTTAAGAATGTTTATTGTAATCTTATTTATACAATGCCTATTGTATATTGTTAATTTTTGAAGATATACTTTCTTATTACTTTAATTTTTGAATTTGCTCTAAGTTTTAGCAATAAAAAAATAACACTTTTTTTTATCAGTACCGACGTAATCAAGGTTTTTCTTTGTTTTTTCCTTTTGACAGCAAATCTTTTTTTTTTTTTTTTTTCTATAGAAATTAGGACTTGACGTTAACGCCACCTGGTATCAAGAAACAGAAACTCCGTCTTGAATTGTATGGCTTCACATAGAATCAAATAAACTGATTTTTTTTTTTTTTATTAAAATACAATCAAGTTGCGACTTCTTACATTTATATATTTATATCATCTACCCAAAAGTAAAAGAAAAGAAAGAGTAAAAGAAAATTAGATGGTATTACTTTTTTGCTAAACTATTTGGGTTTAAGCAATTTTCTTGTTGAAGTATTTACATTATTTTTAGAATTAAAATTTATGAGATCAATTTCAAAAACATACATTTACAATTTTCGCTATTCAAATATAATTTCATTCAATATCAATATTTTTGATTGTGAATTAAGATTTGCAACATTTTAATAATGTGGGCCCGGTAGCCGAGTGGGTAAGGGCGCTTGGCTGCGGGTTGGAGGTAGCGGGTTCGATTCCCGGCCTCGGTGGAGGACGGGAATTTTTCCACACTTCTTTCTCCTCCAAACGGGCCCTAGGGTCTACCCAGCCCTCTATAGAATGGGTACCGGGTTTCTTTCCCGGGAGTTAAAGGCGGCCGAGCGACGGGCCGACCCCCCGTCCTCAACTTTGTCCCGTAGGTTTCTAAACACTGGAGCCTACCCTCCAGCTGCATTGCGCGGTCCTCTGAGCCTGATCGTAACTTTAACTTAACTTTTTAATAATGCAAGGTCATAAAAAAGCGACCTATTTATTACCCTATTTATTAAGTGATTCGTCAAAAAAAATACATAATAAAAAATAATGTTTTGAAAAAAACAATCGAAGAATGATAAGCGATGAATACAACTGATTGATATTTACAATAATTTTTGGTTAATACTTAACCACTGTGTGATTTCTTAGCTCAGCGGTATATTTACAGGTCTGGGGTTCAATCCCAGGTGGAGGTCGGGAATTTTTCTAGGGCTTACCCAACCTCATGTAAAATAGAGACCAGGATTAAATCGGGATTAAAGTCGAGCGAGCGTGGGACTGACAACCATTCTCAACTGGTCCCGACTGATCAAGAAACGTCGGAGCCTATATCTTCAGAACATCCATAAGCCAATAAAGGCCCCTATCTATCTACATCTATATATACAATACATACTTAGCCTATACTTAATCATTATGTAAGTGCCTAAAGGATATTTACGTAGTGTCTCTACAGTGTTTACATAATAGGACCATGTTTAGAAAGAGGTTTCTGGTTATTCTAGGCCTAGGCAAGCGATATTCCTTTAAATAAATTTAGATAAGAATATCAGACGCCATTATGTAAGTCATTATATAAAAACACCATTATATAAAAGACATCATTATGTAAAAGATGTTAAGTATATTAATTGGTCTCTATCTCGCTCCATCCAAACAAAAAAAGAAAGATTGACATCTTTGCATACGAGGCCTCTACGTTACTTATTCCGAAAACTACTCCTAGACCACAACAACAAAATAATTTAAAATTTCGATCTATATTATGTTAGCATTTAGTACAACGATATTTTATAATATAACGAAGTTTACAAGGCTTGAATAAGATAAAGGATCTCATAAACTTTGAATCAAAGACTTTTATTTTAAATGTAGAAGTATAAGCCAACAGTAAAAATGACAAATAATTTTTAAATGTGCACTGTAATAATACTCCGATATATCAGAAACCCTGTTATTATCAAGAAGCCCTTATCCAACCTGCCACCATTAGCGAACAATCTGTTACCGCTAACTATTTGGGAATTACTGTCTTAAAGTGTCAGAGCTTGTTATTTTACTTTCTCGATATTTCTTGCTTGTTTTTCTTATGTATGTGCTCAAGTAAAGGACTATAGAAAATCCACTTTGTTACATATTTAAGTACATTTTGTATAATGTAAAAATATAACCAGTAATGTCGTTCCAATTTTTTGTTTTGTTAGAATCAGTTAGTTAGGTTTTTTAATAATGATAATAATAATAATAATAATAATAATAATAATAATTAAATAATAATAATAAGCTATTAAAAGCTCATTAAAAGCAAAATTAAATAGTGGGAATACTATCAAGGCCATCAACACTTGGGCAATACCAGTTATAAGATACACTGCTGGTATCATCAACTGGACTCAAGCTGAATTGGACCTTTTGGACAGAAAAACAAGAAAATTAATGACAATTCATCATTCGTTGCATCCGCGCAGTGACATTGATAGATTATACCTACCCCGTCAAACTGGAGGTAGACGATTACTGCAAGTTAAACAAACAGTAGAAGAAGAAAAACATGCACTGGCAGATTATGTACAAAGCAGTCAAGAACAAATGCTTATTGCAGTTACAAAACAAAATTTACTAAAAGTAAATAAAACAAAACAAGATTATCGACAAAATGCAATTAAAACAAGGATAGAAAGCTGGCAAGATAAAAAATTACATGGCCAATTTCTTAAAAACATCAAAGGAAAAGTAGATATGGATAAGACCTGGTATTGGCTTACGAATGGAACATTAAAAAAAGAAACAGAGGGCTTAGTTCTAGCTGCTCAAGAACAAGCTTTACGAACAAATGCAATTAAAGCAAAAGTTGAAAAATCGTCAACGGACTCAAAGTGCAGATTGTGCAAAGAATCTGATGAAACAGTGGATCATATTCTCAGCTCATGTAGAAAAATTGCACAGACGGACTATAAGACGCGGCATAATGCAGTTGCAAAGATGATTCACTGGAACATCTGCAAAAATTATCACATTGCAACAACAAACAACTGGTGGGAACATACAGTAAACAATGTGATTGAAAATGATATCGTGAAAATACTGTGGGATTTCAGAATTCAAACGGATAAGATCTTAGCACACAATATGCCAGATTTGACAGTGATAGAAAAGAAACAGATATGGCTAATTGATATAGCCATACCTGGTGATAGTAGAGTAGAAGAAAAAGAACTGGAAAAAATCACACGGTATCAAGACCTAAAAATCGAGGTTCAACGATTATGGCACAAGCCGGCAGTGGTGGTTCCAGTGGTTATCGGCACACTGGGTGCTATACCAAAAAACCTTGGTAAGCACTTACAAGATCTAAATATTGACAAAATCTCCATCGGTCAACTCCAAAAAGCCGCACTGCTTGGATCAGCACATATTTTGCGCCGATACATTACGACATCCTAGATTCTTGGGAAGAATTCGATGCGTTTGAAGGCCAACACCAGCTAAAGAACTGGCAGCTGTGATACACATTGTTTTGTAGTGTCCTATAATAATAACATTTTTAGTTCAAACATAAGAAACTTAATATTTAAAAAAGTTAGTATTTTTTTTATCATAAAATAACTGAAATTATCGTTTTTCTTATCGAAACAAAATCTTATATAGTAAAATCCTTTAAATTTCAAATAATTTGTTAGATATTTATCTAGAAATTTCTTTTAAAGAACTGTTATTACTTTTCTTTTTTCAAGTTAACACTTGAATGAGTTGTAATTTGCAAAACTATTTCGTTTGCATTTTGTGATATAATGTTATTTTTCACGCCTCTCTTCTCCCATTCTGTAAATTTCCACCAATTTTAAAGTTGTGTGCAACTCGAAGCGAATCTGAAAAGCGCTTTGTGTTACGATTAATCATATTCACCTTCAGTTACCACCCTTCGCACACAGACTATTCTGTACCAACGCATGACTGAACACAACTGCATTGATACGTGTTTCCTTTATGGCAAGGCTTATCTCCTTCTTTTGAGATTTGCCAAACATACAGTTCATTGGTCGCTCACTTATTGTTTCGTTCTCTATTCAAGCGGATTCTTTAAACCTAAAAAATAATAATCAAGGCTATGAGAATTCACGGAAGAAGACGTTTTCAAAAGAATATGTTTACTTAGAACTGCTTCTGTAAAATCTTTTCCTAGTGTCAGTAAGGAAATGGTTCTAAATCACGAAATGTGATGAAATTTTCTGTATACACAGGAACATCACTGCAAACAGTTTAATATACAATTCCTTTTTATAATTTCTATTATATCAGAAAATAATAACAGCAACAATACAAAACACACGTAATTGCTAAAGTAAACTTATTAATTTGCTTTCTCTCTGTATGTCTGGTACTTGTCTACCAGGCTGGAAGCAGTATTCCTTTCCCAGCGCAGATCGAGAAATCAATTTTCTCTCACTTTCAGAAAGGCCAGGAGCTAGAAATAGGCTTTTAAAGGTCTTTTAATAAGATTTTACGCCATCATCCAACCAAATAACACTAGTTTTAGTCTTCTTATCTAATAAGTATCAGAAGACCAATATTTCCGTTTTGTCTGTCCGTCTGTGAACAAGTATCATTAAAATATCTTTAAATTATCATTAATCGCAATAATCGCAACAATTGCGTCTTTTCAATTTGCAACAATCACATTTATAATAATAAGGAAATTAAAGCAATAGCAATTATATTTTCTTATACGTATCAGAAGACGTTGTGAAGTATTGTGATTGGTTTACTAATCGCAATTTCTACCTTGTTTACTTTCTGCATTAAAATTTTTGGGTGAAGAGACCTAAAGAATTTCTTTTTTTCATCTAATTTTAAACATCCAACCATAAACAAAATAACAGTCTTGCTAACAAATTTAGGAGAGGGAGGAAGAGATCTTTCGGCTCCTGACTTTTATCCCCTTGCGATAGATAGATAGATAGATAATAGATGCAAATATACCTGCAATCATTGAAAATTTCTTTATCTTTATGGAGTTTTGTTATTTGAATTATGAATTCCGATTGCTTAGTGTGATAGAGGGCTCCACTAGAAGGGCTGTACTATCCAACCCTATATACAAAACGATCTGGATCCTTTGGGGGATAAAGATAGGCGAGTTCTGTGCTGGTATCCATTCTTAAATAGCCCAGATTGGTCACAGAAACGCCGGAGCCTATATCATACCCATGACAGAGACTCCATTGGAAAACACCTACACATCTATCTTATTTGAGTAACTACAGCTGTAACTCAAGTATTTATTAAAATGTACTCAAAATTCCGGCGCTGGACGAATCTCTTTGTTTAACATTAAATAGCCGTTCATATTTAAAGTGTATGTATATTTATAAGATATATATCGGATGGCCAAACTCAAATGATGCAAATTCGAGTTTAGCAATGCAAAGATTTCAATCAATCATTTGCAATTTAGAAATTTAGAACGTAAAGAATATAAGAATAAAATTCACTTATATTACTAAACATATAGCAGGACAATTATCTGAAATTTATAAGATATATATGTTTACACTTATTATTTTGAGTCTAATAGCAATATGAGATTGAACTTTAAGATTTTAAGAATCAATACTAAAATAATATATGTAAATGTACATTATTTAAATACTTTTAAGTACATTTAGATCCTAAATAAGTGACTCAGTACAACTTTAATATTGATTATCATAATGTAAAATGTTTACTTCTACGTCAGCAGCCTCTTTTTCATTTATATTAAATTATTACATTTAGAATTTCTCTGCTCTCTGCAGCCAAAGTTACCCAATGATTAATAAGTATTAAAAAATAAGTGAATAATATAGCGAAACTTCTTTATTTTCTACGTTTATTTAATAGTAGTTTCGCTATATTTCGAGTTTTTACGTTTAATTTTCTACGTTTATTTTAAACGTAAAAGCTTGAAATAAGTTTTTTTCGAAATCGAGGCAAAAATGGAAATAAAAAAATGCTAAGTAGGTCTTACAAAGGTATTAAAACTGAGAATAATTTAACAAAGGCAACGTCTATCAGCTATTTTATTCTTAACAATACTGTTAAGGTATTTTGAGAAGACTATAAGGAAAAAAAAAAAACTAAAATGGAAAAGAATAACCAAGATTTAAAGAATTAGCTCTTTTTTTCTTTCTTCCTCTGTGTTTTTCCTCCTTGGATTAAAGAATCAAGTACGGAAATGACAGAAGAGAAATAGAGGGGAAGGAGAGAAGAGAAAAGATAATAAAGAAATATGAGGATGATGTCGCGGTTTTGCATGTAGGCCAGAGGTAATAGACTGGAAAACATTCAATCAGTTGATTTCAATAATTACGAAGAAAGAACATTGGTAATTAAATAGACTGAATTAATGAGGACTTCCTTCAAGTAACAGACATTAGAAACTTGTGTATTTGAAGTAAAATATCAGAGGTAGCTGCTTTGAAGACACTCAGTAAATACAAAACAGCAATTAATTCTAGTTAGAAATTATATTGTAACTAAAACTTTAAGTTTTTACTTACTTTAAATATATGTACAGAAGAAACTCGCTAATCCGGCACTTTCGGGACTTCGGCAGTGCCGGATTACCGAAAATGCCGAATTTCTGAGCGCCGTCTAAAACTAGCCGTTATTGCGAGGATAGCGAAAATACCGCTAAAATAGAGTCAAAAGGGCTATTAATAGGTATCAGGCCATTTTTCCGTGTTCTATTGTGATTTCTCTGATTTCGGTAGTGATGGAAAATGTTAAAAACAAAACAACAACATGTATTTATATGTAGTATTATATTTTAATACAGTACATACAGTACAGTATAGTTACTTTATTAGATTTGTCATCACTGCCGAGTACGCCCTACCTCAGACGATTGCCCGCGAACTCTGCAGAACGCGCCCGGAAGGCTTATTCAGTGTAAAAAAAAACCCTTAGACCGATGCCGGATTATTGAATGTGCCGGATTATCGGATGCCGGATTAGCGGGGTTTTACTGTAGTTAGTTCTAACTTTGTCGTCTTAGTGATTAAATAGATAATTAAAACTGGAAATCTAACAGCATTTATTTCTATACCATCTAAAATGGTTCTTTTTGTAAAAGTTTGGAGACATAAACATGAAAGTGTTTGCCAAAAAGTAATATTATTGTGAAATCGAGAAAAGAATCACAACTGGACAATTAAAATGCAATATTCATTTCACAGGATTATTTTTTAATTGATTGTTGTTTTCTCGGCGGCTATTCCCGGGATTGTGAATGCTTTTCCCTTAGGTTTCGCTCAGTCTGAGCCAAACATCAAGGGGTAAATTCAGCTGATGATTCCTAATAAGAATGAAACAACTGTTGATGATTCCCGTTGATGTTGGCTCAATGTGCGAAGGCATATTTACTGTCCTTATGTGATTTTTTTCCTCGTTTATGAATTATTACGGCCATTAAATGTTGCTCTTAATATTATTATTGTTACTAAATAAATTTTTATGTGAACTCTTCCTATTCCACTTGAACATTTTTCTTTATTTGTCAATTTGTCAGTTGTAAGCGCATCATGCTAAAACTACTAGACGGATTGCCATAAATTTTGGTAGATAGCTTCTTTATGATCCAACTTAAAACTCAGGCCCATTTATTTCGTCTCCACTTCTCCCATCCCTCAAAAATGGCCCCTAAAATCTCTCGCTAGAACGACTAAATATCCCTCCACCTATCTTTCACAAACTTGACGCTTCAGCGCTGCTTGTTCAGTCCTGCAAGGCGATGAGAGCAGACTGGATACAAAGTTGTTTATTTTTATTAATATAAATAAATGATTTCTTGCTACTTTGCTCTTTATTTTTTATTAATTTGTCTCTAATTACATTATTTTTTCTAATTTTGTATTATTGTGTAATGACTGTTTATATCAATCATTTGTTATTGTCATTTCTGTCTGTTTTAATTCTCATTTTGCAATTATTAACTCAATATACATATTTATATTTTATATTACATACTAAGTTTCAATTTTTTATTTCCCACTTCAATTGGGTTACCATGATTTTGATTAATACCTTTTTTTATAATTTAACTTTATCTACATTTATCGAAATGAAGCATCTATTGAACCCAAATGATAAGGCGCTTGACTGCGGGGGATTTTTCTGCACTTAATTCTCTACTAGACGGGTTCTAGGGTTTACCAAGCCCTCTTTACCGGATTTCAGCAATGGCGAGAGTTAGACTGCCCCCCCCCCCCCGATCTTATCTCAGTCCCGGATCATTAAATTATTATATTATTGTTATTAAAATTAATTGCGTTATTATTATCATACAAATCAGATATCCCAAAAATTGTCTGGTTTCTACAACACTCTGCCATTTCCCAATGGAAAGGTATATCGTCGTTTTGGAAAATCCAATTCCCTTATTACATCTCAAACAATGAACAGTCACTACAAAATGAAATATTGGTCAAACAATTACGAAAGTGTTGGAAGTAATAAAGCAATCCAAACCGTTTATTCTGTAGATGATCACTCTACCGATCAGTAATCAGAAATATAGAGGAAATTGGAGACGCGAAGTACAGAGAAGATGTAGACTGCGTTTTAATTCACAAATAAGAGTCGATTGAAGCTTGTCAGGATCATGTGCCTTAATGTTAGGTAAAAAAATAAAAATTACAGAATTTCCCATTCCGAGATGGATGGCGGAGGAGGAATGGTAATACTTGAGATTGAAATTAGGCATATCACCAGTCTAACAGGTATCTAAGCCGTTACTAACAAAATGTTAATGTTTTAAAGTGTATTTTTTTTTACATATTAAATAAGAAACAAATACATGCGTAGGTGTTGAATGATGGTGTTCTGTAACTATATAGCCTACATTCTTGAAGATCGAGGTCTGACTGCTAGTTGCTTTTAAATTAAATATTTACTGATCTCGATGTATTAACCTCCATTAATAGTCAAAGAGCCCAAGCAGGTTTCGTTATTCAATGCATGTATTTGAAAAACAGTCTTCACCGATTGGTTATGGTAATATACCGTCTTCGAACCATGACTCCATTCTATAGATTATTCTGGAGAATACTGAACTACCACAATTGCTTTCTCATAGTATTAGATTTCTGTTGACTGCTCTTTTATTTATTTATTTATTTATTCATTGCCAGTGATAATATACATTCTCATTATCTTGTAATTAACGTTGCTAGGCCTGCCTTAATGCTAGGGGTTTCACGTTTCTTTCTTGATTATATATATTTTTTTATTTCAAAGCAGCTCCCTATTACAGTCAGTTCACTTGCTCTTTGTGTTTCTAGGTTATATACGTACCTATTTACCACCTCTCTCACTTAAATGATAAGCAATTAATGTACTGGTGGCCGGGAAGTTCCCAACCCCCTGTTATGTTATTATTATATTTATATTATGATGCTTCTCTTTATGTAGTAAATGACCTATAAATCAATTGAATATATCTGTATGGGAAGTTTGATTCTTGGTAGGGTGCATCCAATACATATAAGAACCACTTTTTCTACCAAGAAATCGCTTCCCGTAGTTTCTTAACTTCAAATCTTAAAAGTTTTTAATTCCTTAAAGATTCCTTTAAAAGATCAAAAGCCAACAGGAAACAAGTTATCATCGTCGCATTCTTAAAGCATTTGTAACAAAGGCTATCATCATCAGAAAGTGCGTCTGGACTCAACAAGAGATAAATTCATCTGTTTGCATCTGGATTCTGTTTTGATCTCAATCTAAATGTCGTTCGTGATAAGAATAAAGGAGTTTTAAGAGATTCACTATCAACAGTTGCTTACTGATAGTATTCTAATAGCAGGATGGCTGGGAAGTTCCCGTACCTGTTAACATAATAACATAATAGAGGGTACGGGAACTTCTGTTCGGCCACCCGTATATTTCTATTCGATTAAAATTAAAAATGTTTAAGTAGTTTTCAGGTAAGTAGTTTAATGAACATTATTACGTTTTACATATCTTTTGACAGTCATTATATATTAAAATGTATCTCTCACAAGAATATAACTGATTTAGAAAAACTTGAGATGTTAACGGATTTGTTTATAATTTATTCTTACTTCCGGTGGGTGACAGTTCTTTTTTTTAACCAGCGAATCAGTCAAGCATTTCATTACTGTTCTGACAGTGTTCATGATCAATGTGAGAACAACCTTCTACTTCGTACTAACACTTTTTCACTCAAGGAAATTAGCAATTGTAAATCTGATGACTGCTTTCCGCTGACTCTAAATTGCCGTCCACCAAACAAGGCTTGGGAATCAGCAAATAACTTAATACGACACGACAATTGTTTTCTTCAGAATAAATATTTGGAGAGAAATTCCATACTTTTTCAGATTTTTATCATTAAATCAATAGATCAGTAAACTGAACTGAATTTAAATGAAGGTTAAAATAAATACAAGAACAGGGTTACTTATCTCTGAATTCGATTGTTTGTCGGAAGTTATTCAACAAATTAATTCTCAAACATAATTCCTGCAATTTTAGAAATACAGTAAGTCAATAATGAGTGGGAAAAACATGATGGCAGTAAGTGAAATTTCAAAAAGGAAATAAAGTACGCATTTCTTCACTACATTTTAACATTTTTTAAATGTAAAGAAATTAACTACAATGGCGTAAAGAGCAAGAATTACTTGAATCTTGAATACTTGACACTACAATTCTTAAAATGTTCCAGGTCCTTTATGTTTTATTATTTTTCTTTAGATTTTAGCGATCTGATGGGGAGATGCTATTAGCGTGTCTGTGTGTCTGCAGCCGTCCGAAGCCCAAACGAAGAGTCGTAGCCCCATGAGTTACGCTACGTCGATTCCTTATGATCTGAATGTTTGGGGAAACATTCGACTTCCAATCCAGGCCATTTCCAGTTTTAGGTGGGCCGGGTCAGGAAAATTCTGCTAATTCGACAAAATCGGGGATCTATCTTCCCTGAGTCGTATGCTGAGAACGAATTTGATATGGTTACAGTTTAAATGTAAATATTTTTATAAATCATTTATTTGTATTTATATATATATATATTATTCATTTTAATCTTTACCGTTGTTTATTTAAATCGTTTTCTACTTTCTAATTATTGCTGTTCTGTTTATTTCTAAATTCTTTTCCGTTACAGCCGTTTATTTAGTTAATTCATTTAAATTCATTATGTTCTTGTCCAATCACTATGTATATTTTTAATTACTTATCCAGTGAAATTCAACTTTGTAAAATCTATAAAAACCCATGTTTTATCAATTTAAAAAACTAAAACAAAATTAAGAACAGCACATGAGTAAATAAATTGTCTTTCTGAATCAATTCACGTTAAAATTTTATATTTAGGTAACCCATGTTTTATGTTTAATAAAATTAATTCAGTTCAGTTCCGAACTTGACTCGTTGCTTCTTCGCTCCTACAAGACTCTCCTACAAATACCATTACAGTATTCTCGACCCAATGTTGCCAGTTTACTCAGAGTCGCCCGGATGTGCAAAATGGGTTCTCTAGAAATGCTAAATAAAGCGGGCATCATTTGAAATTGTACTTGACTCTTGAATTACCACGACTTGAATAAATGAGTTTTCTGCACCAATCAACAGTAATGTAACTTGTAATAACGCAAGCAAATTGTATATGGTTGCTTGGTTTTGTGTTTCTTATAAAACTGTGAATTATCTAGATAAGCCGTTAAAAAAAAAAATACAATAATACAGTCTTCATTATTTTATTATTATGAGGGTCCCATATCAATATTACACATACACACACATGTATATATATATATATAT
>JAFIDM010000001.1:20309319-20320880 GCA_023159025.1 Thereuonema tuberculata
TTAAATTTCAGAACTTTTGGGAGGCTAAATTCTGAAACCAGTGTTTTCCTTTTTTCAGGAGCATTAATTCCACTGAAACAAACAACATGGAACAAAATACACATTTAAAAAACTGATGATAACCCAAAATGTTTGGTAAAATAATTGAAGCTAAAAGTAATCTAGTTTTAAAAAGCATAGTGGAAGGACATACAGCTACATTTTCTAAAATACAGTTCTGTCTTGAGACAACGTATTTACTTAAGCTTCTTCATTTTCTGAGTTATTGGCGATTGAATAACTATAACTGAAGAATATTATTAAAACAGAGTAAATAATTTCACTGAGGTAATGTCTGTAAAGCCTTGAAAATTAATTTAACGAATTAAAATTTCAATAATTCGAACTAAAAAATAACTAAGGTACAATTACAACTATACGGTAAATTCTGCTTCTTTAATTTAGCACTACATCCAAGTTGGAATTGATTTTTTTTGGGCAAAATCATCGGAAAAGTCGTTTGATTCTGTTACTTTCTTCCGTGGAATGTTGTTCTATTATCTCGTCACTGGAGAAATGCGAGCAGAAACGAGTGTCAAACACACTGACATCTGGTTCCATGTGAATTACTTATTGTAAAACTGTAATTTGCATGAATTCAGATGTCAGTCAGCGAATATTATCAAGTTAGCGAATGGGAAACCACAGACACTAACCAACAGAAACATTTAACCATTTTCTTCAAAGAAACTCACCATACCTGTCTTTCACAAAGTTTCTTAAAGTAGTTGTATTTGAAGCATCATTTGAATGTTTAATTGGCAGCCATTAATTTAAAGTAATAGTTTTTGATTTTATTAAATATGAAACAGGAAATATTCGATTAATGAAAGTAATCACTGACAGATGAACTCTAGTTTACTTTTAGTACATTATCGAAAGAATTATTAAGAGAACATTTACACCATAACCATAAATCATAATGCTACTTTTGATTGATATCTGTAGATTTTAATAAATTAAATTTATCGCCTTACTACTTTACTGAATGTGCGGATAAATTCAATAAAGTAATGTGCTTATGAGTGTTTGTGTGTGTGTGTGTGCGGCTTTTATTTTATAAGCTTACTAGCCGGGTACCGTCGCTTCGCTTGCATACATAGTATAACAAACAAAAAACAACTTCATTTAGCAAATTAATATCGAGATCGGAAAATATACGAGTTCCCAGCCCGTTGTGGCCTTCTCCGGATAACTCAGATGTATTGCGGGTTGGCGCCACACGCCTCTATATCGATAAGGCAACTTTGAAGCAAAAATCCTCTTTCGCTTATAAATCCTCTTTATTCCCTATCCCGTGGGGATTTCGAAAAATCCGACCTTATTCCTGGACTACATCATAAAGGGAACCTCTGTGCAACATTTCAGCTTTCTAGGTCCAAGGGTTTGGGCTGGGCGTTGATGAGTCAGTGAGTGAGTGAGTGAGTCAGTTTCTTTTTATGTAGGTAGATTTACTAATCTATCCCCAACGCATCAGTGATATAAAGAAACAAATCACCATCACACAGAACGTGCTTCATCGAGTCTGGCAGAAGCGACGGCTTAGATGTGTTTGGGTGATGAAGGTGCCCGCATTGAGGGACTGTGAGTGATACACATCAAACTTGGACAGTTTCACTTCCAATTGAGAAATATCATGACTGTACACGTTAAGCAATACAGAAAATACAGATCTTTGAAACACACTTTCCTTTTATGCCCACCCTATGTATATTCGTCATATTCGTCCGTTGTGTTTCTTCCGTCGTAAGATAATTGGAAATCTTTGTTTAAGTTCGGTCGCAGTTCCTGATGTTTAAAACCGGTCGATTTCCAAAGATCAAATAGTGTTGGCATTTAGAAAGGAAGGTCCATAAGAAATCGAAAAGAAACATTTAAATACATCTCCCACTAAATTTGGGATACTCTGGTAGACAAAGAAGATGGCAGATAATCCAAAATCTGGGAAAAACAAAGGAGTTGAAATGGATTGTAAATTCTAAAATTGTAATTGTCTATATTTCGTTATGTTACAATATTTTACGTGTGCTTCTAAGTGAATTAAAAGTATTTTGTTTAGGCCGAAACACGACTAGAATAAAAACGTTTATACAATTAAAAAAATTATATTAAGAAACAACCGGTTTTGCCTCGTCACGAGGCTTTGTCAAGTGATTACAGCTGAAGTAAACATGGATTATTATAGCATCTCCACATGCCCTGTCATTCCATTGGTTGCTCCGAGCTATATCACAATGTTTAATTCAGTTGTATTCACTTGACAAAGCCTCGTAACGAGGCAAAACCGGTTGTTTTTTAATGTAAATTTTTTAAATTGTATAAACGTTTTTATTCTAGTCTAGTGACTAGAATAAACAAAATATTTTTACAATTTGTTATATAGACAAGATTAAAACTGTAATACAAATTACAAGTAATGCAAATACCAAAACCTTGAACGGCAAAAACATAATAAATTGTAATTAAGCAAGATTATACGGCTCAAATTTAAAAGACTGACCAAATGGAAGAAGTATTTGTATAACTTCTCATTATATCCTTTTTTTTTCTTGATTTTTTTAACGATTGTAAATATTTTGGCATTACCATGATCTTTTCTGTAGTCAACGCATTATTTTTTTTTATTTATAGATAAATATAAATAAAAATTTCAAAGTACAGTAGACCCCCGATATAACGCGCATGTCGGCCGAAAAACAACCGCGTTATAAGGTGAACCGCGTTATACGAGCGGCGCGGTGGCGACACAATAAATTTACTGAGAACGATTTGAGGTATATACTGAAACATCCCATCAACTATGTACATATTATGTATTTTAATAAAAAAAAATTACAGTATAAGTGTTGTATTAACATTCACATAAAATAGTTAAAAATCTTAATAAGTACATGTATTTATTATTTTATTTACGTACATAAGGTACGCTTTTAAATATGTAAAAAACAAACACTATCTATAACTTGACTAAAATCTATGTATTCGACATCCTTTCAATTACAAAACATCACTTAAAAAAGTGAATAATTTTTGTTTGTTTGCTTTTTGATAACTTCTTTATCATTTCCCTTTTGAAAGATTCTAATAGCAACAATCTGACACTGTTAATATTTTCTTGTGATTCAGCCCATTTTATAACAATTTCCATGGATGTTATTGCTTCTTTGGTTGTTGGCGGGATATCAGCTATCCCACTGGCACTTTCATCATCATCTTCTTATTCTTCTTGACAATCTTCGTCACCGCAAATGGATTCGATAATCATTTCATCAGTCATATTTTTGACAACGCTGCACGGACCTGTATAAAATGCGATACTCACTAACGCCGCACGGACCTGTATAAACTTATCGTGAACATCGCCCGCGCTATAACCGAGTGCGCGCTATAGCGAGCAGCGCTATAACGAGGGTCCACTGTATTCAAAAATACAAAACTCACTTTTAAATATACAAAAATCACTTTGTATATAATAATTTTAGCTCTCAATTTTAAAGAAATTGTAATGATGTAATCAAGTTTCTTGGTGGCCAGGATGAATGAACCAAATGCCCTAAGACCCAAGGGTCCAACTAATAATAATAATAAAAAAGTTCATAGTACCGGTAACCATCCAATCAAAAAAAAACCCAGAAGGTCTCCATTTCTCTGTCTCCTTTCGTATGTGGTCCATTGCTGCAATTCTTCCTCCTAGGTACTTTAATGAAACATTATAAGATACTAAGTATTATTAGTATCTTTCCAAGAGACTTCTTAGCAAATACATTTGACTCCTTCATTCTCAGTCAAATAGAGGTAAAGAGTCGCAGTCACCATTGTATCTTGCAGTTCAAATTAAAATCACTTAGAAATAAAAAAATGTAATTCAAGCCTACACTGGATGTAAAAAAAAAACAAAAAAACTGCTGCTTTGGAAGTTTTTTTTTTTTTTCCGGAACATCTACATGTCTCTGTGGCCAAACAATTGGTTCTCTAAAAATTCTATTAAGACTCGACCAAAATCCCAACTGGTTTTCATTCTTCTTTTTTTTTTGCTTAATGTACTTCTGTATCGGGCATTGAGATGTTCCCATGATGCTTTCATGTCGTAATGGTTCACTTCATTTACAGTTTTTCATTGTAATTATAATGACTACTGTATTTCAATTGAGAAGTTACAACTGTTAATATTTTGTAAGAAACGTAGAATACAATAAGTGGTCTGATAAGATTTATAGATTTATTATTAAAATTTTAAAAGTTAAATAAAGTTGAATAATAACATGTGGAAGAATACTTACAATCTTAACGTTCAAAAAACTTTAGACATTTATTAAAAAAAAAATACATAAATTTCACACTTATTTACAAAATAATAAATTATTGTTCATTATCATCTCTTCTATTATAATTAACTATGATTTCTTATTATTTTATTATTTCCTTCTTATATTTTTTCCTCTGAGTACCGTTTATTATTGAACGTTTGAAAAATGTGTACATTGCAAAATATACCGTTCAGGTTGATTATTTACAGAGTCAGAGGTTAGAACAATGTCTGTCTATTCGAAGGATATGTTCCGTGATTTCATTAAACATAATATGGCATCAGTTGATTATTCTATTTACTAATAACTCATCTGTTTACTATTTATTCATACTTATTTATGCTGAAATTAGAAGCATTGTTCTTTAGCACGAATTTGACACAGATATTATTTATTTTATTTTTTGTTTGTTTGACCTTTCTGGCATTTCATTCTTTGTTTTTCATGAGTCAGGTTTCATTGTTTTACAAATTACAAATAAATGCATTTTGAATTTAAGAATAAGAAACTTCCAATACTCTAGTCATCGAACTGAACAACATGGAATTGTTAATCATGTTAACACAATTCTAACACGAGTCTTAAATCATAAAAATCATGCAGAGATTTTTGAATTGTTCTACCAATAGTTACTTTGTTAGTTTTGGTGTAATTTTTATTTTGAAAAGATAATGTTGACTCGGTATCAATAAGTCAATTAACAGTTTTATAGGAAACACGACGAAGTAATATCGTACATTTTGTACCATTCATCCGACTAAAGTAAGTGATCAGTGGTCACCTTGAACCGGAAGTAACTACATTGGATCGAGGGTATCACATTGTTCTCACCGTTTCTGTTAGATTGCTTTTTAATGAATTGTGCTAATTCACTACTGCTCTAGTGCTAATACGGGATCTACCAGAACATCATTCTCATAGAAATATTGTGAGATAATCAATTGGTAGCTACTGCTTAGCCAGACGAAAGAGACTGGTCACGTGATTTACTGGTCGCTGCTAGTTCTTTCTCGGTGTGAAAATAGGGGAGATCAGTATGTGCCGACGTATAAAGGAGAGATACATAAAGTGAAAAATTACTGCACAAAATTAAGTTTAAAATTAATGCGAGAATAAAATATACACAAACAGAATAAGAAAGACATGTATAAGAAACTTTTATAATGTAATTCTTCCCATCAGCTTGTTCCATTATTTTGGCAGTGTGTTAAACCCAGTCTTTATCGCTTGGGCAAGCAGTATCTGTCAATTGTCTACCGGATTCTAAAACGAACATTACATCAACATGATGATGATTTCTGTGCATACTTATTTATTTTGGAAGAAGTTAGCAGTTGTTTTAAATTGTAAGATATTAGTTAAGGTTTACCTAGAAAAATTGTTTTCGATTCGAAATTTTCATTGTTTTCTCCAAAATCGTAAAGGTTATGAAGATATTCTAAACATTTCTTCTTGCTTTCTTTACAAAATGCAAATAATTACTCAATCTCTTTCCGAATTTTCATATCCCTATTCACATTAAGAAAAAGTCTTTACCTGTGTTAGAGAATATTAATACAAAACATTTTTTTAAAACCCTGGGTATCAATTTTTTCCTGGGTATTCATCAATTCAGAACGCAACAAAGAATATTAAACAAAAAATATATATATAATAGTAGCTATTGCCGTTCCGGCATGGCCGAGCGGTGTAAACAGCGGTCTGCCGTGTGGCCGTTGTGTCGGAACCTGGGTTCGAATCCCGGTGTTGGCATGGCTGTTTCTTTCTTCTTCAGTGTTTCGTTCGTTTCTCCCTGGGACTTACTATCTCAGGGTTATCCTGGACGGGATGTAAAATCTCGTCCCCCTTCTTGACTTTCACTAGCTTCGCTCTGACGTTGTCAGGTTGAGCTAGTTCCGTGGTCCCTAGTTAGCCAAATTCGATAAAGGAAGGAAGTAGCTATTAATAAACTACTAGTTGCAACCCGTGAAATATTCACGGAAGTTAAACAAATACCACATTTTTGAAATACCGTGAAAGTCCATCGTTATACGATTCTTTAATATCAACATGCTTTCCTGGCACTTTCGGCAACGAAAGTTAACCTCCTGCCTAAAATAATAGGCTCCTCCAAATTGAGTCTAAGAGAGAATGCCCCACAATGCCTTACAGGTCACCAACATTAATTAAATCAACTAATTTTTCTTTTCAAAACGATATTTGTTAGTGTATTTTTTAAATTAAAAATACACTTTAAAATAGTCTCTCTCCGACTCTCTCCGCTCTCTCCACTTTGATGACAAACATACATCCTCTTTTTTGTCTATTAATAGTATGATTGTTTCCTAAAATGCAAATCAACGATAGCTTAATAATTAAGCAAATTTTGTTTCGTAAAATGATTACATCATCATTATGTACAGTGGCGGATGTAAGGGTCGAAGGCCCTGTGGGGGAGGGCAAGGACAGAAAGGGACCCAGTTTTGTGATCAGAATTTAAAGAAGCATCCAGAAACTTCGTTGCATATTTAATTAATCAATTATTTATATTTATAATGTGTTTTAAATGTCATTTATGAATCTCAAAGGGATCTGGAACAGATGGGGCACATTGGGGGGGGGGTTCCCTGGTTCCCCCGTTAAATCCGACACTAATTATATACATTCTGTTCTTTGCTTTTTTTTGTTTTTAATTTTGGAAAAATTTGTTTCATAATTCCTTACATTTTTTTTTTCTCGGTTTACCTCTTTGAAATACAAACAATAACTATTATATGTAATAAAATATTTTAGATATAAAATAAAATTTAAATGTACAATACATATTGTTCTTTAAATTACGAAACAGTCTTGTAAGTACTCGAATTAAATTTACCTACCTAATATTTATACTTTATTTAAACTTTTGGCGGATAATTTTTTTTACCAATTTTTTTTTTTTTTTTTTTGGTATAAGTATTTTTAATTTAATTATTCAACAAATATCTTGGATTGCAAATGGCTCATTGTTGCGTCTGTATGTGTCTCATATATATTTGTCCTTACTTAATTCCTTCACTATTGTTGATTAAATGGACTTAGATTTAATACTTGATCAAATACAAAATTCCTTTGTGTATCTCGCAGAAAGCCTGCAAGTGTGCCATTGAATGTAAAAAAAAAAAAAAAAAATAATGAACGTAATGAATGAATAGCGCACTTGAAAATCCGAGTTTCCTCTCACAATGGCCTAATTCTATTAATACCAGTATCCATGAACCCACACTACTGTTAAACGTACACAATTGAAAAAAAAAAAATCAAAAAATATTTATAATTTATTATATCAAAGCAAATTTATCAAGGAAAGCTAGATTTAACATTTTAACAATACTATTATATGTATTTAAATGTTCTGAAAAAAAAAAAAAAAAACTTTATCAATAGTTATTTAATTTTTGATCTTATAATCATGAAAACTTTTCGAAGTTTCTCCAATTTCAGAAATAGTTATTAAATGAAGCCTAGAAGCGACTTAACTGAAAATGTGGAAACAATTTACTCCAATTTCAAGCAATAAATTTACCAATTTTATCTTGAATTTCTGTAAAAGCGTAAATTTAAAATTTCATCAAAATCCAGCCAATTCTAAATAAAATACTGTAAGGATTACAGATAAAGATTTATCTGTAATTGGATAACAGATAGATCGCAAGCGACGGTACATAGAAAGTTATGTTAATAACCTTGCTAATCTTACATCACAATACAAAAATTTATATTATCATTATTGAAATAAGTATCCACCTTCTGCTAAATAAATTTCTTTATTTACTTGAAAGCCACATGGTTGAAAAGGTGTTTATTCTAATTCAAGCAATATCTTATCAATTTTACTTCGAATTCTGTAAAAGTTTTAAATATCATCAAAATCCAACGAATTATAAATAAATAGTGTCAAGATCGCTAATTTACCCACAATCAACAGCGAATTGTCCAATAACATCATTAGAAACTATTTAAACCCACTTCTCCCTGTTACAGCACAGTTGAAAATAGTCTACCGGTAGACTAAAACGTCCTGTATTTTATGTTTCTATATCTAACGACAAAATACCGGGTATTTTTGATTCATGTATTTTATTGGGATTCGTCATTTCGGAAAATAGTTTCAGGGTTTAGAGAAAGGGTATAGGAATTAAAAATAGATCTTCAATCAAGCCACCTGCAAAGAACCGTTAATAATTTTACAAATCTATTACCATTATGGAAATTCTTATTATCGTTATTTAAATCTGTCATTTCAATATCTCAATTCCGCATTGTTTTCCTTAATCATTCGAATTTATTAAAATCTCTAATCTTATTGTTATGACTGAGTTAGTTCTTTGTTTTCAATGTGACTCTCGCTCTAAATGATACAGTGCTTCGCTGGTCATTATCTGTAATTGTAGCTTTACTATTAGCACATTTTTCTGCAAAAGAAATCAGTTCGTCCTTGCCACAGGTAAGGAAAAGCAGTTTGGTGAGGTGAAAGCGGCAGGGGGTGTGGACCCAATTACGGAACCGACCCTGGAGTTTCCTGTCGGCAGCGGCTGCAAATGGAGCAATGCCGGCCAGCACTGACCACCGCCTTGCGGATCAACGCTGTCTATTGAGAGTGCTTAGAACCTAATGAATACACTTGAGGCATAGAAACGTGATTCCGGCCACCCACTCACGTAACTGCATACCTTCTGCAGATAATATTTTTTGTTCTAATTTCAAAGCTATTTCTCGTATAACTTCATTAAACTTACGAACCCAGGGGAAAAAAAAAAAGTGTGTTGTACACAATCCACATCGTTCATTACTCACAGAAATATATTCCTTCGTATCTACATCGGTGCTATTTAATTATTAAAATAGTTTTATTAGATTTATAGGTCATTTTTTTTTATTATTATTTACTTCAAACTTTCGTATTTACCAACACGGAAATATAAAAGAAACTTTATTAGATGAATAGCTTTAATGATTATTTTTTGCTTTATAATTTAATAATATATTACAGATAAGTTTTCATTTCACTGCTATTTATTTTCCTCTATTTTCATCCCCATTTGCTTCGTTCTTAAACAAAGCTAATAATAATAATAAAAATCGTTTAGAATCTACAATGCAATCATAGCTTTGTTATTCTGTAGTTGTGAGCAATAAAAAATTTAAATACGAAAATTTACATTTATTATTGCATATAATACAAAAAGTATACTATAATTTTGAACTACAAATGTGAAGCTTTTTTTTTCTTTTTTTTCTAAATAATGGTATAACAATGAAAGAAATGAACTAGCTAAAATTTAGATCCAGAAAAGAGAAAGAAAGTGAAATTTACATTAAATTGGAAAAATAAAGTGGTTTTAAACATCTGAAAAAATCGAAGATTTTTATTATTTTTTGATGCTTGAGAATTAATTCTGTTTTTTATTTAATATATTTATATATTATTCATGAATATGCTTTCTCTGAAACATTGTAAGTCAAATACTTATATATTCCACTCAATTTTCAACTCGAACCCACACAAAATTCAGTGACATGGCCTCGAAGTTCTTCAGAACTTTCTGCACCACTTTCACAAATTGAATTTCTTAAGTAGATTTGATAACAGAAGGAAGATAGGTTGAAGTAAAATTTTACATCATGTTTGTTATGCATCGTTGCTTTCAGTAATTGGTTGTTAAATTTAAGTCACGAATACACCGTAGGATTCACAAAGTATCTGGAAAGAAATCTAAACCAAAAATGATAAATTAATGAGTTTTCCATTTCAGACTCCTCTATCCTTGAAGAAAGCTAACACTTATTTATTTTTCTTACATTGAAATTATATATATCCAGGACAATCACTGTTGAACATAGAGTCAGAAAATAACTTCCAGTCGATGCAAATTACATTTATTATTACGTATAATACAAAAAATAAACTATAATTTTAAGCTATAAATGCCAAACTTTTTTTCTCTTTTTTGTGAATAATGGTATAGCAATGAAAGAAATGAAATAGCTAAAATTTAGGTCCAGAAAAAAAGAAGAAAGTCAATTTATATTAAATTGGAAAAATAATTGGTTTTAAGATTTAAAAGTTCATATTACAAAAAAAAAAAAGCTCCAGATCATGAAAATGACTGGAAAAATGTTCAAATTTTGGGAAGTTCAAATACTAGAGAAAATTTAATGATGAAAGAAGCTTATTTATTAAGAAGTTTCATAATAATTTATTAAAGAGGAAATCCCCTAAGTTACAAAATTATTTAACAATGTTTGTAATCTTACGTTTGTTAAGAGATATTAAAATTATTTTTAACGTGTGTGAAATTAAATAATTAAATTAATAAATTTCACAATTTCAAAATAAAACTTTTAGTTTATAAAAAGTTAAAATACTTATCATGAAGCTTTCGGGCTCCTGTGGGGCAGCCCCTTATCAATCTTTTGATGAAATTGTTCAGCCCCTTTGAAATTGTGTATTGGCATTTTATTAATTTAATTTGTTAGAGATACTTTAGAAATGCTAATTTTTTGTTCAACAATAGTTAACGAGACTTGCATTACATTATATAAATGTATTACATTATGTAAATTGATATGGTAAAAAAGATTATTTCTTAACTAGAAAAATTGTTTTTATGTAATTCTTTTTTAATATTAACCTTGTATCCTGGAAAATGAAACATACGAAATTTGTTGGCGTTAGTAAAAATATATTATTGAATTTATATATCGGCTGGAAATTATTTTCTAACTCTATTACATTGAAATATTTGAAAATGAACAAAATTTCTGAAGTAAAGATTGCTTTCATTGTTAATGCATTTATTGTTAATTTTTTTTTTATTTTTTTTTTATTTAATGTGAAACTATTAAATATATTTTGTTTTGCCCAATCTTAGAATTTGAAAACTTGTTTTTTTTTCGCCAGCTCTGCGGCCACTGGTTTATTTTTGGTTCAATATTTTTAAATGTATTTATAAATTTAATAAATTTTAAAATGTAATTAGCTTCCTATGTATTTAAGATATATAAAGAGTTAGTGATTTATTTATGATAAATGCAATGGTCTAACATTGTCATTTTTTTAAGCTTTTCTAAGGAAAATTAGGTTATGAAATCGCCCTATTTGTTTATGATATTCTTATTAATTTCTGAGTATCTGAAAGATCTTCTAGAACTTTGACAATTATATTTACGGACAAGACTATCTATTCTTTATTT
>JAFIDM010000001.1:20328334-20349541 GCA_023159025.1 Thereuonema tuberculata
GTCGACTGAATATATAAACACAGATATTGAAATGCTTTTGGAAGGGGAAATTGTATTTACTTTTCCTAAAAAACTTTTTCTTTGTAAACCATTCATTTCTTTGTATGCAATGAATAAGTATAATTATTATGAACTGTAACTATAAGTAAAATATACTCTCAGATATCCATCACATGCTAGAGACTGACTATGAAGTGATGAAACTGGGATTAATTTTGAAGAACGGAAGAACACAGACCAAAATATCGTGCTCATATTTTAAACTTAACTATAAAAAAACAAGATAGGAAAGCGAGTTAGTAAACCAATCAGAATGCTGCGCAAAGTCTTCTTATAAGAAAATATAATTGATATTGATTTAATTTCCTTATTATTATAAATGTGATTGTTGCGAATGCAAAAGACACAATTGTTGCGATTATTGTGATATTTGTTGTGATTGTGCTTGTTGTAGAGCTGTATTATCAATGTGATTGTTGCGCATGCAAAACACGCAATTGTTGCGATTGTTTTGATTGTTGTACGTTGCATTGTGGGATACATGTCCACAGACAAAACGGAATTATAAGTCTTCTGATCCTTATCAGAAGACTAAAAAGCATCGTACCAAATTTTACGTATAAAAACTCGAACATACTAGGCTAAAATTTAAAACACATTTAGAAAGATAGTTCAAATAAGTCCAGATAGTTTCGTCCCGGATTGTAATGAGGTTTTGTTATAATTATTTATGTTTATTTATTTAAATAATTATGTGTATTTGCAATCTCTTAAATTATGTATGTTTTGTAATTTACGAAGTAGAATATGCAAATTAGGCTGGTGGCGAACCCCGATATTAATGGACTGCTACAAGTCGACAGAGGGGAGTTCGATAGTTGACTCGAGAGAGGCGAGTTCGACAGAAGACACGGGAGATAGAACGGAGCGGTCGGTAAGGAAGCGTCAGTCGGGGGAACGAGGCGTTGGTCGCCGAGATGAATGAAGCGTTAGTCGCCGACATGAATGAAGCGTTTGGTCGCTGAAATGAAGAACCCGTCTATCGTGAGAAGCCACCGTAGTTCTACTTTGTTCGTGTGTCGTCGAAGAAAGAAGATATCAGCTAATCAAGTAAGAAGAAAGAAAACTTCGCAAGAGTCAACCGAACCTAAGAATAAGTGAGATAAATTTGACTGCAATAATACTTTGTGTAAAACAGAACTTTAAGCCGATACTCTGTGTAAATTTAGCTACACTAAATAGCAACATAATCTGTGTATTAATTTAAAATAGAACTTATTAAAGAACATTTAATATAAGCCACCCGATCCACCCATTTCTTACACGGATAGTGACGCCATTTCCTCGGTAGAGCTATTCGGGACGAAACTGTCTGGACTTGCTTTAACTATCTTTTTAAATGTGTTTTAAATTTTAGTCTAGTGTATTCGTCTTTTTATACTTAAATTATTAAGTGCAGCATATGTTAATATTAAGTATAATATTAACATATCAAATGCCAAATTTTAAAGAAATCAGTCTAGTTGTTTTAGGGAGAGATTTCAGAAGTCGATTGAGGGATGGGAGGGTTAAGACCAAAATAGAGGTTTTAAATTAACAACAACAACCAAAAGCAACATTCCAGATTTCATAGAAATACGATCAGTCATTTTAAGGTGATGTATGTACAAACAGGCAATCAATCAAACATAAAGAAGAGGAAGTACAATAAATTCTTTGTTAGAAAAATCTTTGTTGGAGATGGATCTGTGAATTTTTTTTGTATAAATTCTATAAATATTATGAATACAATTATTGATCAAGTCTCTGAAATATCAAATTTGATATTGTATATTCCCATTTGGTTTAAAAAGAGGAGTAAAGTAGAGTGAGACCATCTGTTCACTGTTTTCAAATAAGGAAGAAAAATGATTGATAATATTAGTTCGAGAACCTTGTATTAGCAATAGGAGGACAGACTGTGGATTGATGTAGATGATCAAAGTGCTATTTATCTAGGATAACCGACTGAATTTAATCTATATTTAACTGTAGTATTTATTAGGACGAAGCTATTATAAGAACCCAAATAAGATCTCTATTTAAGAACAGGGAAATAAATCTCAGAACTATGCAAAAAAAAAAAGTAATTCTATTAAAAACTTTATAGTATACATAAAATATGTTGCTGTTTTTGTTTTTTTTTATTTTGAGTAGGAATTTAAAGGAGGAATTAGTGTTCGTTAGAAAGAGTTAACTGTTTTTTAATAACTCACACCTAAGAGAAGCACTCATTGAATTAAAACTTAAAAATAAGAATTGTAAATAAATTGATACAAAATGTACATTAATTGAATAAGAAATAACCAACACACAAAGGAAGTATGTTAAAAATTGTAATAAAATTCTAAAAACACATTACCGATAAGGAAAGCTTTCGGAAACCTAATACGGCTCCCTTGTCAATCTCATTAGAGTTTAAAATACATGTTTTATTGAATAAGAAACATTTATTGGAACAAAATGTGCTTAGAATTTTAATGTAATTCATCAATTGTCTCAGTTAATCTGCTTCAATATTGCTTAAAAACAATAAACAATAATAGTTCTGTAATTTTAAACTAAAACAAATTATTTTAATTCTCAATCATTTTTTTTTTCTCTGAAGAAAAAAAGAAAACGTTCTATACAGCCACCTTTATCTCCTTCCAACCCTGGTCCCATCACCGATCCTATCTTAGTGGGGGGCCAGCTCCTATCGCTGTATAATTTAGAGCAAATCGTGTTCTTTCCAGTTACTCCTACAGGGTGGATCTACTATTTGTCTAATACTTTAAAAAGTCATTTCCTCTTTAAGGTTTTCCTCTTTTTTCCTTTCACTTTAAAAAACTGTAAGAATTATTCTTGAGAAACTCTTTGCAATTATTTCTGTTCTTTTTACATTTAGTTGCTATGTAGTAAGAAAGATTTTTTTTTTTTTATAACTAAAAATGTAATAAAGATCTTTATGTAGGCTTATAAATTGTGTTTATCTAGCATTTTTACTCAAAAAACAAAATTACCCAAACTATACACCCACCCCCTTCAAAGTCTCAAATTATTTAATTAAATTTTATGTCTTTATAACTTATAGTGATTTAAGCCAACAATGGAAGATTACCATACAAAGACAATATGTTTTTTGAGGACATCCTAAACCTATTTTGTTTTCTTCATTTGTAATTCCTGGACAGCTGTTTCGTTCTGTTTAATTTGATGGATTACAGCAGGAGCTAAGCATTGGGTTTCTTTTTTATTTTTTGTTTCCTAAGTAAGAAAGAACAACAAGATGGGCGCTAAATGGAATTATAAAACAAAACCTTTTTCATAACTTTTAGATTATGAATATTAATAAACTTACTTCAAATTAAAAATTTACCTTAGCTCATACTTAATTTATTGAATTTATCTAAGAAATTTCTTGATAATATTTTTTATTTCGATCTGAGAAACTTCGTTTAAAATTTGGACGAAATTTTAAACATCTACGAGGAAATGTAGATATTTCAATTTTTCATTTAAAAACACAAATCAAAACTGTAATATTTTAAATGCAAAATTTAAACACAATCACAATTTCAATATAATCAAATACTATCAAAATACAAAAATCATTAAAGAAAAAAAAAATTTGCCTTATACGCGGTTTCTTCGCGGGCATTCGCAATGATGCGTAATGCCATAAAAATTCGGAGAGGCCTGTCACTTAGCGTCCACACGAGCTCCACCAAGGAAAGCTGCGGTTTTGTTATCGTGGCTTTTGTTGGTTTACCAAATCCCCACGTTGTTCTGATAACATTCAACGTTTTTTCGGTGCTTTGTTTTTATTACATTAATTATGCAAGACTTTTTTGTTAATCATAATAAAAAAATATGTACTATAATAAAGCAAATGTTCTTTACAAGAGCAGTACACGATGTAATGTGTTTATGGTTCCGTGTTTATCTTTCAATGATATAGTGAAGAGGGTCTGGGAAAACCCAACCTCATTTTTCCTTTAGGATCAAGCATCAATAACCTCTGTTTCCGTTATCGATGGATTATCCAGGAACGTAACTCCCGAGGTTAACGAGAATTAACTATAATAATATTTGAATAAGAGTGACACCTCTAGAAGGAGAACATTATTTCTTTGGAATTATGCGCAGATGATGAGAGGCGAAACAGATCTGTCCTGGGATGCTTCAAAGATTGAAACTCATAACGCTTCAAGATTAAGAAAAAGTTGAGAAAACTGCCTAATTTTCTGCATTGAAACGCATTGAAACACATTGTCTATAATAAAGATAAATATGAGTAAATCAGTCGTGTTTCTACTTACAAAGATACTCTTCTTTTTGGATGCATTTTTTTATATAAGAAGGTATAATAAAACGATAGAGCGAAGTGTCTAAAGTGTTCTAGACAGTGACAAACCACCTACACCCTTTAAGGTTCTGACTGAAGCAACTGAAGGCGACTGCAAACCTTTTATTTCTTTTATATTTCTTTTACTATTGCACCTAAAATCCTGAAAATTTAAATATGAACTTGTGAAGCATCTGGGATTTCTATTTTATTGTTTTTAATATTCAAAATAAAATTAAATTTTGAATATTAAGTAAATTAAAATTCAATAACAGTCATTGGTTTTGGTGTTTCCAAGGTAATACTCGGTATTTTCAATTCAAAAAAACTTGACGAAAACCTGAAAATTTTGTAAAATAATGACTTGTATTTAAAATATTTATTATTAGTGCAATAGTTAATATTTTCAAAAAAAATTTAACATCACACAATTTAAAAAAAAAAATCACAATTTTGTATATTTTTAAAAATAAGCTGTTGCGCTAATAATAAATATTTTAATTACAAATCATTATTTTTACCAATTTTTTTATAATTTCATGCTTCTGTCAAGTTTTTTTTAAGTTGAAAATATCTCGAAAACACCCAAAAAATTGACTGTTTTTAATTTTAATTTAATTAATTGTAGAATATCTTGAAATTAAAATTAAAATCTTGAAATTTAAAAAAAAAAAATAGAAATCCCAGATGCTTCACAAGTTTATATTTAAATTTTCAGAATTTTAGGTGCATTGAATAGAGAAATATATAAAAGAAATAAAAGGCTTGCAGTCGCCTGCATTTGCTTGAGTCAGGACCTAAAGACTTTCCTCCCAAATTAAATAAATTTGGATTTTCAAAGATAGTCTTCACTTAATCTTTTACTGTGATAAACGGAAATTTATTATAAATATGAAATGTACGAATATTCAATAAATTATCTAAGCTTTTAAGAAAGTATTTTGAATAATAAGTCTGAATATTTTCTCGATATTTCAGTTTTATATTTTCTTTTAAAATGTCATTGTAAATTTAATATCGAAAGGTAGACTAAATCACTTCACTATCTTACAAAAATAATTTTTGTTATAGATGCTTTCGCTTAATTCCAGAATCTAACAACTTAAATTGAATTTTGGCAATCATGGATGTCTTGAGAACACTGTTTTTTATCCATGGAATCTGATTACCGATTCCGATTACTTGTTTGTTAATCAGGTATAGACACATCTCATCATTTGCATATTCCTGTAAAGGTAATGAATCATATATAAGCAACTAGAACAATATTTTATAAAGAATTCTTAGTTTTATTCAGAGCGTCTCCTCCTGACTATGCATGGATAGTAATTTAAGCTGTCCCGTTTGCAGTTATGAATTATTTATTAACTACTTTGTTTATTCTTTAGTATCCGAATTAACTATCCGATGTTAAACTACGATGTAACTATGCTTCTACACTTCAGTACGGAGCCACAAAAGTGAATGGATACTTGACACTCTAAAAATAAAATTTATAGATTTATAGATACTTCAGTATGAATTCAGAGTTATAAGTTAATCAGGGAAATATTAAACTTCCATTGTCGCTTGACATCATTTTATTAATCTTATTCTCAAAAATAAACAATTAACATTCTAAATAATCCTGAAGATTATATTAAAGATTATAAAAATTATTAGATACAAGAAAAGGGAGGAAGATAAAAAAAAAATGTACTCCAATCTTACTAGGTTAGCTGCTGTGAATGTCTGCTATTTTATACAATGGATGCTAGGAAATTTAAAAGAAAAAAAATGCTATTTAATGTATATTACATCTTTGATACAGATTTACGTTTTTTTTCTGTGATTTACATTACATCTATGACGTGTAGTTGTTATATCTCTGATTTATATTCTATTGCATTAACAATAGGCAAATATCGATATGATATTATGTAAGCAGATGCCTTTAGATACATATCCACTTAGATTCCAAGATTGACGGAATGTCACTACAACTGTCATTAGTAACTGTGGATAGAAATTACGAATTCCGAATTGTTCACGAATATAGATAACAAAGACGCAAATAAAATAAAAATAATAATAAATATTTCTCGGTTTTTATCGAAAAAGCCAGTATATTCCGGCTTAGTTGTTTATCTAATCTAGACTTATCAGTTTACGGAAAAAGAGAATTTCGAATTTCAAATCTTATATAAATAATTTTGTTTGCATAGATCTTATTTTTACATAGAATTTTAACAAGTGCTAAAATTAATCTGAACAACGTTTTATGGACGAGGACATCCGTTCAAATGAGCACGAATATTAAATAAATGATTAATTCATGTATTAAAAGTTGGAAAAAGAATTGAAAAGTATTTTATATTTTTTTATATTTTATATAAGTATTTTATATTTTTTCCAACTTTTAATACATCAATTAATCATTTTTTTTAATATGTGTGCTCATTATTTTTAACGGATGTCCTTGTCACCTAATATTAATCTATAAAAAATAAAAGTAGTCAGATAATTACTTTAAATTATTATTATTTCACTAAGTCAACAAAATAAGCTACAGATTCAGGAAATCCTGGAAAAGCAGTAAATGTATCTGAAAACGTTCTTCGCATTTATTTTAATCATTGTGTTGGCAACAAACTCGAATGGTGACAGGTTTGTTGATTGGACACTGTCACCTCAAAAACATCAACACATTAGGGGAAATTCTAAAGAAAACTCCATCTGTAAACTTTGTAATGAAAAGATAGAAATAACCTATCATTATCTTCAATTGTGAAGCTTTGGCCCTTTGAAATGTCATAAGCTTCAAGGTCTTCTAAACCCCACTAAAGATTACTTGGAAAAAAAATCTAATGAAATGGTTACTGAATCTTATTAAGGGCACAAACCTTTTTAAGATGTGGAAATATAGAAAATGCAATAGGACATTTTTTGGACGCAGTGTTAGGGATATGAGAAACCACTTATACATTTCATTTCTAATACTTAATCTATTGTGTTTTAAAATATTGTAATAGTGAATCTGGATCTATTGGTTCAATGTCCAAGTCTGAAGGGCTACGATCTGCGTCATACAGGAACAGGCTGCTTTGAAAAGGTACAGTGGGCGAATGTCGAAAATGGTTAAATAGTCTTAAATTTCAAGCCCACTTTTTCGACATTGCTAACGATTCTTCAGGATTTTTTTTTAATAGATTATTCGTATTTAAATAAATGGCTTCGATATGTTTATCAGAAAGAACTAGTCGGCTACCCGTCGCTTCGCTCCGGAAGCCTCGCGTATGTAACGGAAAACAATTTGTTATTTATTAAAAAAAAACACACACAAATTACATCAAATAAAATAAAAATAAAAAATTTTTAAAGTTTTTTTTATTTTTATTTTAATTTTTGATGTCTATATTCTCTCAATCCACGACTGCTTTTAGAATCAGCGTGTGAATCATATATCTATGATATATTTTTATTTTTTTTAGAGATTAGAAAGTAATCCTTGTGGTCTAATGGCTAAGACGTCTAACTTCGGAGCAGAAAGTTGCATGTTCGATTCCAGAAGATAACTTATAGAAATTATTTCTATTTTTGTAAATTACAATAATTGCACCAGACTGACAGAGAAATAAAAGATTTTAGTAATATAGATACACTTTTCAGTGGCATTTGAGTTACAAATAGCGAATTTTCAGTATTCTACCTAATAGAAATAGTGATTCTTTTTTTTTTCTTTTCTTTTTTATCCAATTCCAATTGATACTTTTCAGTGGTTTTTGAGTTACAAATTGTGAAAATTATCTAATAATCTAGGCTATCAGATTGTTCGATATAGATATTTGAAGAAGAGATGTTCAGATGGACGTTGGTTGATATAGATGATAAATGAAGATCGTAGCTTGTATACGAAATTCTTCGCGATAAATTGATTGTGACTATTCTTTAGAGTGAAGATAACCAAATTCTGTTGAATTGTGACTCAAAGACATAAAGTTGTACGTGAATGAAGACAACGTTTTCCAAATATATGGCAACTTTATTTAGAGTTTGTCCTTGAGCTTTATTGATAAACATCGCATAAGAAGGTCGGATCGGAAATTGTTTTCTTGTGAAAGTGAATGGAAGTAGATTATCGCATGGTTCCATAGTTATCATATGGATGAAAACAAAATCTTCTTTGTGAGTTCTGTTATAATTTCGGTTTCTATAAGATCATTATCGAATGAACGGCATTTAAGTTGAGTTCCATTGCAGTATGCAAACTTGGGATTAATGTTTCGCAACAATATTATTGGAGATCCAATCTTCAATGACAAACGATGTTGAGGAATACTGCTGAGAATCAATGCGTTCAGATATTCGGGCAGATAGAGATGTTCGTGTGGTGGATTATCAGAAGTGTCAATTTTATTCGCACTTGTATCTCTTTAGTCTCTCCTTGTATTCTTTGACTTATCATTCGATTGATGTTATCGACACTCTCGTTCATCTTGGTTGATGAGCCGCATATTCATCGAGAGTTTTTTGACTTTGATGTGATTCTAGCTTTTGAGTTACAAATAGTGATTTTTCAGTATTCTACTTAATGGAAATACTGCTTCTTTCTTTCTTGACTCTTTTTTTCATTCCAATTGATACTTTTCAGTGGTTTTTAAGTTACAAATAGTGATTTCTCAGTATTCTACCTAATGAAGTACTGCTTCTTTCTTTTTTGACTTTCTTTTTATTACAATTGTTCCTTTTCAGTCAAAGTCAGTTCAGTTTTGACAGATAAATCAGAAAAACAATATGAAGAGAGTTGTAGTTCCCATGGCCAAATGGATAAGTCGTCTGACTTCGGATCAGAAAGTTGCAGGTTCGATTCCTGTCGCGAATGTTTCATTGTGAAAATTCTTTCTATTTTTCATTCTCACAGAAAACTGCGCGGGACAGACACACAGACAGACAGAGAAATAAATGATTTTAGTAATATAGATTCTAAACGCCTTGTAGCTTTCTTTTAAAACCTCCATTTACCGTAACATTTATCTTGTACTTAACTGACATTTCGCGAATGATGGTTAAATGCAAAACGATTGATGATACGATGACTTATCACGATATAAAGGAACGTCATTTGCAAACTGATTAGTCCAGTAACAGATCGATACTTCATTCTGTTAACTTTTGACATTAGACTTCAATTTTCTTAATAAGTTTTAAAACTGTTACTGAAAACCTATTATTAATATTTACAACCAAATTTTTACTTAGAATAATTTTATTTATCATAAAGAATGTTTCAATAAAAACCTATTTATTCATGAAGACTGTCATCTCGCAGAGATCAATCATATGAGGTCAGTTTTGTTACTAATTAAAAAATTATTAAACACATACATATATTTTAATATATGTATTGTATAAAACTTTCGGAAAGCATGAATTCACTACGAAAATTAACTTTTTTACTTAAACTCCTGTGGATTTCTATGTTTAAGCATTGAAAAAGAAAGAAAAATGAGTAAAGAATGTATGAAAAGCCGGGCTTTCGAAACTTCGGTATTTCTACTCAATGTATCAGCCTTAAATTTAATTTCTGAGCGTTATTTAAATACATGGTATTGTTGAATAAGAAATTTTTGAGGGTTTATTAAAATAACATACCATAAACTTATGAATTAAAAGTTATAGTTGTTTATTTTAATCAACAAATCACTATCTAACTATTTACCTAACATGGAACTGAACATTTTGATGTCTTTTTTTTTACTTACAGAAAAAAGGATGAATGCTTAGAATTTTTTTCCAATGGAGTATTAATAGTTATATTCTTGCATTAAGTTTACAACTACATAAACTCTATCCATATGTCTCAGTGCAAAACCTACAGTCGCATTTCACCTCATTATATAGATACAGTTACATTTATGTAGATAAATATCTTTAAGCTTAGTGGAACTCTTTAAAAAGATCCCTGCAGTGAGATCCGTCATATAAATTGTACTAGGATTGTACATGTGAAGAGTCTTACTATTGAAGTTTTTATTTATAACCTCAAATAAATGACCCAAATAGACAAATTTCCGATTTTGAGGACTCGTATACCAAAATAAAAGTGGTACCCCTCCAATCATGCATAAAAAAATTAAAAAACAAAAAACTAACAGTTCTTGCTTTTAACAAAAGAACATTGGAGTTGTAATCGATATTTGAGTACCAATCTTATGTCTACAATAATTTTCCCTCAGAAGAATTACGAGAATCGAAACTTGATCAATAATTAGAACAAAAGTGATCTTTTTTCTTTTTTTTCTTGTAATATTTAACGTAGAAATATTTCTTTTTTTCCAATAGTTGAGGTAATTCTATTTATACGTATATAACTGCAATTCGTTTTGCTCCTGGGATAGAAATATAGAATTTTTTTTTGTTTTGGTTGATGTCCTTCTTCAGTTCAGTTACAGAACTTCATTGCTATGACATACCTAAGAAAGTCATGCAATTACCTCTCTTCAAATTAATCAGAATTATCCAATTTCTATCTTATCACAGAAAATCGTTAAACGAGAACAAAAATAACAGAAATAAAAGAAATTCCTTTTTTTTTTATCTGCTCTCGGAATAAAAGAAAAGAAATTATATCCTTCTAAATCCGTCAAAAAAAAGCTCAATTATTTTTCTCTCTTGACCTGTTTTCACTTTCTGCTTAAAAAAAAACAAAAAAAAACTGCACGGAATTCATGAAAGAAATTCCACCTTCACTTGCTGTACTTGATTGATGAAGCATAAGAAAAAAATGTCTCCCCCCACGATAAATATGACCCACATAATATCAGATAATAAGCTTAATAACAGAGAATCTGATTAGTAAAGGATTTGTCATTTATCTTCTGATAATCATTTTTCTAATAAAATAAATTTATAGAGATTTATATAAGAACCGAATGTACATAAGAACGTTGAACTCTCTTTGTAAAAAGCTGAAATGTCTGAGATTTATAAATAAAACTGGATTTTTTTTTTTCATCTGAAAAGGGGTTTTAAAAATTTGCCGGCTGATATAGTTAGGATCGATGAGCGACGGAAACCGATATGCTTAGATAATAGAGGATCCTGTATCAATTTGAAAGTGTTTGGTAACTCTTTTCGAACAAGTCGTTAATGACATCACTATTTATAAAGAGTATTCTTAAAAAAACCTAAGCAATTTTTTGCTGTTTTATTATAAACTCATAGAAGCAATTAAAATTTAAATACTTTAAAGGCATTAGCGATAGATGAAATATTTTTAAATCCATTTGAAGAAAAACATTACTAATTTTCTTCATAACAAGAGATTTTTAAAATTGAATGTTGTTAAAAGCGCAAATATTTTTGGAAAAACGTTTCCAAGAACTTATCTTAACAAGAAATTCGAAAGAACGTAATGCCCGCACTTTTATTGAAATATTAATTCCTTACATTTCTTTAATATTCTATTTACTTTTTAGTAAAAAAAACGAGAAAAAAACGTCATTTATTTCAAATTATATCTGCTAAAAGAAGACAAATTCAAAAAATGACAAAACAAATGAGAAAAAAAGACAAATGACAAAAAAATACTTAAGAAAGATTTAGAATCAAATTATCATTCATCTGACTTCAAAGAAATAATATTTCATGATATGGTAGAAATTAAAATAATAATTTTTTGACTGTGTGATATTTTAAACTAATAAAAACATGAATATTCTAAAATTAAAATTAATAAATTAATCATAGCCTTGTGGTCAAGGGGACGGCTTGCCACGACGCTATTGTGTTTGAACCTGGATTCGAATCCCGGCACTGGAATGGATGTTTACTTCCTTTATTGTGTTTGGTTCCTTTTTCTTCACTCTCTTTAGGTAGGAAGCCATTCTACAATGGCTTTCTGAGGAAGGCAAGGAAAAACCCCTCAGTATCTATTCGAGGAAGACAACGAAAACTCTCCACCCTTTATTTAGGCAGGCATTACACAGGTGAAAATTGGGTGATTCTGTACTGGGAATTCCTGTTGGCTAGCAGTTTTTGGGATTGTGCTCTATTTTCTTGCTGGTTGACTGGCTGATTTCATAGCAAACAACGCTCCTGGTGGCGAATTGAAGAAATTTCAAGTCCAATCGATTTGTATATGTTTATATGAAATTACTGACTAAAAAATTGATTTCAGGAACAGATGTCATCTTTTCCCTATGTTTTCGTGGATGCTTCCAGAAAAAGCTACATTATTAACCAAATTCGTAGCAGAATTCCGGTTTGAAAATTTGCGTAGCGCTTCAAAAATCGCGAAAATATATCGTCGTTTGTCAAGAATTAACGAGAAATATTGAAACTAAAAACAAAGAAACACAAAAAAGATGAAAAAAAAAAATGAAATACTTCCTGTTTAATTAATAAAAAACATTCTCTCGCCTATCCGATGCATTGAATAAATGATTTGTACATAATTCAATGTTTATTTTCGTAAATGACACAAAATACCTTGATGGGAAACCGGCTAAACACGCGAAGACCAGCAAATTCCTAGCTAATATCCTGCACAGAACCCCCCCATTTTCACCCATGTAATGCCCGCCTTAGTTCTTGGGGCTCTTGCATAGTATTTGTCCCAAAGGTATTTCAAGGGATCCTTCCATGGGTGAATCTCTTTATCGGACAACGCACTTCAACAACAACAATAAATTAATAGATTTAACCTTTGACCAAGAAAAAAAAAATCTGAAAATACGAGTTGAATAACTGATCTAAAAATTCCAGGATTTCACTTTAAAAACTGATAGACTTGATAGTAAATCTACCACCTCTTAACAATACAATAGTCTAATTGGCTTTTAGATTAAATTTGTATCTACAGTGCTGGAAAACGTTACGCTTAAGGTCATGACATAAGGGAATGATGTTTGATTAATATAATCTAAACTTTACAAAATTTTTCAACAAGTAGTTACAGAAAATGTTATTTCGCTAAAAAATGATGCATTATTTCTAATTTTAAAGGCGGTGTTTCAAAGAAAAGTAGCTTACCTGTGCATTTATCGCCTTTCGCGAAAATTACGGTTCTGTTTTTTCTCCCATTTTTGTAAATTGGGACGAGAGGGTGAATCAGCGAAGAAGACAACTTTAATAAAGCATTTATGAATCAGTAATACTAATTTAATTTAAAGTAATATTATTGCAATAACATTAATTAATGTATTAATTTTTATAATGTATTTATTTGCTCCGCATCTCCCAATGACAATGTTTGGCTTGCCTGGAAATAAGGATTTTAAAAATAGATACGTAATCTCTTAACATAAATGAGGAAATTCATTTAATTATTTATAATAAATTATAATTGCAATAAGTCATTTATTTTTAATATACAAATATATATGTGTAAGTACATATTTTAACATTAATGTAATATACATTACAATGTAATGAATTTACATTACAATATAATTAACGTACATTAATGTAATGTAATGTATAACATTACATTAAAAAAGGGTGAGAGATAAGGTTTCAAGAGTAGTTTTTATATCCATGGTAGTTCCATTGTTCGTAGGAGCAGCTGATAGACAATTGACAGGCTGAGCAGCGCTCCTGGAGATTATCTTATAAATGTTTTTCCATGTTTTATTTATAATAAATACATAAATAAATAAATAAATAAATAAATACACTGTCGTATTTCATGCCTATTATTTCATTATAACGTTAAATTTAAAGAAAACGAAATTTAGAGTTTCACAAGAACAAAATTTGACATACAGAAAATTTGTTAATAAATGAAAATTTGTTTATGTGCAGTAGTTGGTTTTCAAATTTAGATTTTAGCATAACAAAAAAAGTAACGAAAACAATAAGTGTAACGAATAATGTTTTTTTTTTTTTTTATTTTCGTTTATACAGAATTATTTTTATAATATTTGAGAAATCTCTGAATTTCTTCAGGAAAAAATAATAAAAAGATAATGGATCTAAGAGTGAATATCTTTATGAGGAAGACGTTAAACTTACGAGGTTATCACAATCTAATCTGACAATCAATGAGGAATAACGACTTTGTGGCACGAATATTTTGTAACGAAGAAAAATAAGGAGATGTTCCCAACACCCCAGTTGAGAATCGCAAACAGAAACATCAATCGGCTCTGAAGTAATACTCATCTAAAGCTGGAGGATTGGAGTTCGATTACGGCTGATGGTCATGTTTTAATTTTTATTTTTTTCGCTGACTATTTCTTTACCGGTGAGACCTAGTAATACCAGGTCAATGGTACTAGATTTCTTTCACAACAGCTAAGGCGAGAGAGAGATGGGCTGATCTGTTTCGTCTCATATACTGATCATAGGAACCTCTATCTCAGTACTGCCTCCCTTCGTTTTCGTCGAAACTCTAAAAAAAGCTCTAAAAAAAAAATCAGTTGATAATACATCTGCAAACTAAATAGTTTTGTTATAGTGAAAAATCAAAAAAAGTCTTCCTTAATATATACAAATAACTCATAATAACTCCTTCTTCCACTTAAAACATCTTTAATCAATATTTCAACTTCTTTAGTTTTAATAACTTCTGCTCCTTCTGGAAGAAGGCGTTATTATGAATTATTTGTATAGTTTTATTATATTTTATCAGTTGATCAACTGATTTATTAAAAAAATACACTGAAGTAAAGAAAGTAAGTAACATACTTTAATTAAGTACATTATAAATCAGATAAAATAAATTTAAATTAAATTTAATAAAGTAAAAATACAATTGAAAATGCACAAATTCGTAAGAATTGTTTGCTTTTAACGCATTGAGTCATTATCAAAAGCAATGCGTTAAAAGCAAACAATTCTTACGAATTTGTGCATTTTCAGATGTTTCTTACTATTTTCATATTACATTTATGCACGTTAAACCTTCTTTATTAAAAATACAATTGTAAGAAGTATTTTCACACTAATTTTGGCCCTTTTATCTTTTTTTTGAGTGATTAAAAAAAACTTCTAATTGCTTTTTTTAATTAAGCTAGATATTTAAATTAGAAATTTTACAGTATACAATTTTTATTTAATTTTTTTTAATATTAAACTCACATGAAAGTAAACTGTCTGAAAATTCATTGTGCTTTGGGACTTACTGATAAGTAAAATAGAAATTAATGAATTTAATAAATAGAGTAAAATAAAGCTGACAGTTTTGTTAGCCATAATTCAACATCATCAGGGGAGAAGAGTAAAAATAGAAAATGGCGAGGCAGTTTCGTTTCATTTGAAGAGAAAATAATGTTATTTTATTTCACTTACTTTCCACCCTCTGCGTGGAAATTACAACTTCTAATACTTTTTATTCTTCCTCCTATTGAACTTATTGCTTTTCTTAAGTCCCCGGAAGTAAAATACAAAGAAAAAGTTATTGTATTTTTTTTTTGTTTTTTTCAATATTGAAAAACGAACACTAAAAGAGTGAATCACTCAATGTTTTTTTGAGATCGATTATAGTTCCATCGATGCAAAGGTCAAAGGATAAACGGAGGAACCAATTAGGGCGGAGGGTGTGGTAGGTTTGGAGGTGGTCGAACCGGAATGAGGAACTCGAGGAAATGAAAAATCGTATTCATTACAAATAGTTCACGATGTGATGTTGAGAGAGTGACTGGACACTTTACCTTTAGAGAATAAAGAGGGGCAGCGAAGAAAGAAAGGGGCGATCAGTAGACGAAATATATATATTTTCAATGACTCGTTCAGTCTTAAGTCTCTTGTTCGATTCGTTTTCTAAGAATGTAGTTTTCTTCCTTGGATATATCGGTTTTTATCTTTTTCTCTGCATGTGTTTGAAACCTTATTCTGGAATTGTTGAGCTAATGTTTTTTTATGTCAATTCGCTTTTGAAGTGGGTAAACATTGGTTTAAATCTTGTTGTATTCTGATGCTGTATTTGTTTCTAAGAGAAACCCAGTTCGGTTAAGTGGATCTTGTCTTCAAAAAATACCAATTTCGTAATGCTTCTTCTTAAAGAGTTACCGTAAATATATTTTTTTAAATATATTTTTGATTGAGAACGCGAAGTCATACTCTTCCATTTGAACATTTTTCTTTTAAGTAGAGATCCATAAAATTTGGTATACAGCTTATTTATGGACCAAATTAAAACGTAGGTTCATTTATATTGATCTCGACCCAAGAGCCCCACAGAACGTTCTTGCAGGAGGAGGGCAAAGTATATTCTAAGTATATTGACTATGTAAAAATGGCCTGTAAAAATTGTAGTTTACATACATTTATGTTTATTTTAAATAAACTAAAATAATTAATTATAATAAAAATTACTAGTTTCCTATCTTTTAGTCCCCTTGAGAAAAAATAATTATACGACTTTCATTTAAAATTGAAAATTCTAGAGTGGGGCAGATGCCTCCCCCCCCTCTCCATCTTTCCCCGTATGTGAGGTCGCCCAAGTCTGGACCCCTGTCATCCCTCCAAACTGACCCCCAAAATTCCGCGCTAAAATGGTAGGATTGATTTCTTAAAAAAATTGTTATGATATCTGTGATCCAACTTAAAATTTTAACACAGAAAATTATTTTTGATTCAGAAAATTGACCCACTAAAGCTGCATCCCCAGTCCCGCGATGGTTAGCTGAGCGTAAACCCAATACGCATAATATTCCATTTATTATTCGAAACTGACGATATATTGGGTTGTCCGGAAAGTTCTGAGCCTTTTTGAGAGTTGGAAACGAAACGAATACACGCGTTTAAGACACAATATTATTCATCAAAGTTTCCTCCATTTTCTTCCGTAACTTTAGTCCATGTTTCCGGAATTTTAAAAAATTAAAAGTTCAAATAGCCAGCCTGGGCTGGCTTGGTGCGAAGAAGTCTTCCAAGTGCTTTTTTGACAGCGCTAAAATCACTGAATGATTTTCTGTTCAAAGCATTCTTCAGGGACATAGTGCCATGTCCTTTGAATATGGTGGGTATGTTAAGACATCTCAACCAATCTAATGCAACTTTTTGCGGGTGACCAAAGACACGTAGGGCCTCGCGTTATCTTGCTGGAACACAATACCCTTTCTGTTCGCAAGCTCTGGCCTCTTTGTTGAATGTTGTGGTGCAATTTCTCCAACTGGCTGCAGTACACATCCGAATTGATCGTCTGTTTGTGTGGAAGTAGCTCATAGTAAACAATGACTTTGAAATCCCAACAAACACAGAGCATAACCTTCTTTGCACGAATATTCTGCTTCGGTGGGTGTTTTAGTAGTTCTTTAGCATGACACAGTGATCGTTTCCGCATTACATTGTCGTAGACAATCCATTTTTCATCTCCAGTCATTATTCGTTTCAAAAACGGGTCCGTTTTGTTGCGTTTCAGGAGCATGTCGCAGATGGAATATCGCTCGATGCAGTTTTTCTCAGACATGTTCTGGGGGACCTAAACATCATAACGAGAAGTGTACCCAAGCGTCACCAAATGTTCAGGAGCAATACTTTGGGAATTTTCAGAGTATCTGCTAACTTCCGAGTCGTTAACTTTAGGTTTGTCTCCAGGTGTATCTTTAAGAGATCGTCGTCCACTGCTGAAGATCCTCCAAGGCGATCCATGTCTTCCATGCTGACATCCACGGCTTTGAATTTCGTGAACAACCTCCTAACAATCGATTCACCAATAGCACCTTCTCCATACACTTCACAAATGTTTTTACACGTCTCTGCGGCATTTTTCCCTTTTCTGTAGACGGATACTATCACATGCCGAAAATGCAAATTCTGCTCATCCATATTCGAAACTCAATAAAAACACACAGCTTCTACTGATCGCGACCAATCTTTACTCAGACACGCAGTCACAAGCAACCTTGCACGTGATATCAACATATCACGGGCTTTCAAACAGTTGCAAAAGATTGCATACGGAACGTTCAAACACACCTGTCACAATTGCTCAGAACTCCAATATATAAGATTTAAATGGCAAAGTTCAATTCCAGGCGGAGGTATGGAATTTTTTTCTCAAGGATGTAATTTTTTCTTCTCCTGCAAATAGGGTTCATCCAGCTCTTTGTAAATTGGGATTAAAGACGGAACGGCATCAGACTGGTTACCCGACCCCAACTTCATTTCCATGGTCGAAAATCATTGGATCCCTACATCTCCAACGCCCCAAAGGGACTTGCATTGTTTGTAAAATGGAATCCATTGTATTACACTTTTGCAATCTTGTCAGCGTTGCAAATAATTATTGATAACTTACATTTACGAAATATAATAGTCTGCTAATAGGGCAGGCTTAAGAACAATGCATCGTAAGATTTTTTAAAATGAATATTATTAAGTCCCTTCCAAAGCCAGCGGTAAACTTAGAGCTTAAGTCTGAGAAATCTTAATTTCTTTTAACAGTATGTAAATTTTTGAAAAGTCACTTGTTTTACATTCATTATATTTCTTGTGTTTACTGAATTCCATCTTTTAATCATTGGATCAAAAAATTCATTTGATGAACGATAAACCCTCGGAACAGAGCTGTCTTGAAATTCTATTAAATAATAAATATTCAGCTCACTTACGATTGTTCGACTTACGACGTAGTTCATTTGTTCCTTCTTAAAAATACCAAAATCAATAAACTAGTACACAAACTAGAATATACAATTGCCTAACAGTGAAGTAATCGCTTCTTCGTGTATCTTTATACGAGTCCGATGATTGTGCCCTCTAGTGACTCCAAGTCGTTTGGCTACAATGAGCGCGCGCGTGATCTCAGCTAACTCAGTCTGCATTCTACTGTATTTTCCAAAAATTCTGTAAATTTCCTTTTAAAATTCTAAATTGTTAATCTTCAAGAAAATTTCTGGAAATAGATAAGTGAAATAAAAAAGTGTAAAGTCGTTGGTATTCAGTGATTTCTGTATTTTTTGATGTGAAATGGAATCCATGAGTTAAAACCTAAATACAGTGCAATTTGAATAATTCGAACGTCTTTAATTCTAAATCGTGGTTAATTCGAAGATTTCTCTTAGTCCCTTGAATTTTTTATTAAATCAATGTTAAAAAATCGTGGATAATTCGAAGTTCAACTTCCTTAATTCGAAGTTTTTTATAAAAAATTTCGAACCATAACGACTTTCCGGCGTTTCATCGTTAAGGAATTCGACACGTGACAACTGAAATCCCCTTCCCGCCACCGTTCGACACGTGACGCCATTCGACACGTAACGCTTCAGACTCCATTCGAGCTTCCTGCTGTCAGTGTCACCATGTCTTTCAGTAAACCATGCGTGTACAATAATTTAACGTTCGCTGAAAAAGGTCGCCATAATTCGCGAGGTTGAAAAGGGTGTGAAGAAGAAATGCCAAATCGCCAACGAGTACGGGATAGCGCCGAATTTCGTCAGTACATTGAAGGACAAACCAACGTAAGTGAAGCTGTTTTCCGTTCACTAAACATGCTTGAGGATTTTGCTAATCTTAAGCGACTGAATTCTACAAAAAAATCAGACATTGCACAATTTTTTGAAAAACTATAATTTTCTGTATTGAATGTAAAATGTTCTGTAGCTTACATAATATAAATCTTAAGTTTGTTTACATACATATAGTGTTTAAGTCTTTCATACCATGATCTTTCTGAATAAATATTTACTTACTGACAGAATAATCTTTTCAAGCATTCAGTGGACCTGAAATTAAAGTTAAAAGATGTAACTTGTTTAATTCGAAGCTTTGGATAATTCGAAGTTTTGTAGTGATCCCTTCAGCTTCGAATTATCCAAGTTGCACTGAACTTAACTTCAGATTATTGATCAGAAGAGGTCTAAAAAGAAAGATCTATCCCGATTTCTTATTTTGTAATAGGATAATGGTCGATAATCATTGGGACCCTACATCTCCAACGCCACGAAGGGGATTGTCTGTAAAATTGGATCTTTTATATTATTTATGCTACAGTTTAAACGTAAATGTGATGAGAATTGTTCTTTAATTACCCGAGCAATCTGCAAATTTATTTACTATTGTAATTAGCAAGTAAAATAGCAAATAAACGCATAATGTCCATCGGTCACTGGTGATCCAGCACTGAGTGGAGGAGTCGGTTCAATCACTGTAGGAGATTTTTTTCTAGGTTATTTCTCCTCCAGACGGACCATTTTACTCGTAAATAACATGTTGATTGTCAGCAAAACAACGAAGAAAATGAAATTTATTGATTAATTTTCTTTCAATACGAATAACCTATCATTGAAATATGTTTTAAACAGAATCTTTAGAAGTTTCATTAACGTCATCGACTAGAGAAAAAAAAAAAAGACAAAAAAAAAGGAACAATTTAAAATTGATATGTTATATCAATAAACGTTAGTAATGTCACAAATAGTAAATCTTATGGGGAATTTAAGAATATGGAATACGTCAGTATGAGGATATGGGATGCCTTAAATTTGAACTTTTTTTACAGTCAGTTACTCTAAATTTTAGTTTGATTTTCCTTATTAACCATTGGCTGATCTTGTTAATACTAGTGAAAACTTTTCTTAGAAATAACTCTAAAATTTCTTATTCCTACCATTGACGTTTTATTTCTCTTTTTTTCTATTTCATTATCTTGTTTACATATCATAGCATAGAATATTAATTTAGGAAATGTTAGTTAAAGACTTTCTTTTTTAAACTGTAAGTACATTAGAATATGATAATTAAGGTCATTAGGATCTAATTAATAGTATTTTACAATAATCATTTTAACATTCCAATAAGCTTAAACTTCAGGTTTTCAAAGTATTCTTGTATAAAGTCTTCAATATATGAAAAATTAATTTTTCCAATTGAAATTTTTACACAGGCAAATTTTTGAAGTTGGTTTGAAAAAAAAG
>JAFIDM010000001.1:20351319-20414877 GCA_023159025.1 Thereuonema tuberculata
CTAGTGTTGTTGCGATTGTTGTCATTGTTGCTAATAACAATTGTTGCGATTGTCGGCATTGTTGCTAATGATATTTTAATGATACTTGTCCCAAGACAAAACGGGAATATAAGTCTTCTAATACTTGTATCAGGAGACTAAAAATGAGCTAAATTCGTATTATTTGTCTATATTGTCTAAAACAAATTCATTGTTTCTAATGCTTCTCAAAGAGAATTTTTGTTGCCTTCTCGAGCTAATTTCTAAATGGACCCACTTAAAAAAGATTTCAAAATATAAGAATTCCATCATCTCTAGATATTAAAAGCCAGATACTGCTACTGAAACTTCACTCCGAAATCAAGATTCATCCAGTAATTCAGACAGGGCGGCTGCAATTCTAACTGACTGATCTGTAGAGTCAAGTATTAGGAGAGTAAGCTACTGATTTTTGATATATTAAAAATTCATTCAAAAAGAATGGAGATTATAAAGACCAGACAAAATGGAGACAGACTGTTTTTTCTGAAAATGTAAATATACGTTTTTCAGCGTTGTTAGATGTTAGACTTTATCTCCTATCTAACAAACAAACAAGCCATTACTGAATTTGTAACTATCCTTCTCCAAAGTATGTATCTTTCTAGATTTCTTTTTCCTTTCGCTTCAAACTCATAAGAAACCAAAGCAAACTTTAACTTAACTAACAACTAGTTTTTCTTTCAAGACTTTAAAGCAAGACACTGCATTGCATCAAGCTCATTAAATTTTATAGCGACACGTTTGGTTCTGTGAATGGAACATATTAGTGAATAATTTCTTTTTTTTTTACCCTCTGGGCTTTCCGCAAGATTAACAGTGGTTTAGTGGAAAGAAAGAAATTTAACTTTGATAATTTCAGTTTCATTGTTCATTAGCTACAAAGGCAATTGATTTTTTATCATTTAGTTTTCATTTAAAACTTGCTCAGTAAATGTCGTAGTAATGAAATTAATATTTAGTTGCTTCTTTCCCTGTTCTCCTATTTATTAAATATTTAAATTTTCAATAGATTATGAAACAGAATGACGGAATTAAGGAAGTAACACGATGGAATAACACTAATTTTTTTACATGAAAAGCCCATTGAACTTAATATTAGTAAAACTTAGGTGCAGAACCATTAAACTCAAAACATTAACAGTTGATTGGGCACGTGGGTGTCAAAACGATTGATTCAGCTCCAGATTCATTTCCTTTGTTGCAAGCGTAATCTATTTTAAAAATAATGTTAACGTGTGAAAATTAATAGGTTGAAATATCAAATATGAATTAAAATTCATGTATTCACACATCTTAAAATTTATCCTTAAAAAAAGGACAGTTTCGACCTGTCTGATCGAAAGGTCATCTTCAGCTGAGATCGATCAAATTGAAAATGGAGAATACATAGAGGATATATAGAGGAATTAATACAATTGGTCAGCAATTTGACCAATAGACAGTGTGTTCTGAAGAGGAAAATTATATAAAGAAATCATATGTGGGCAAAAACGTCATCTGGCGGTAATCAAAGAACTGTGCGACAACGTCAACAAATACTAAATCATAATAACTGTTTTGTTTTTGATTGTTTAAAGCATTTTGGAACTTTTCTTATCTAGTTTTGATTAAATTAGTTTTGACTATTTTCTTTTATTTTTATTAATAATAAATGAGGAATTCAAAGCGATCTATCTATATTATAAATTAGTGGTTCGTAATTATGAACTTGGATTATAATCAATGATCTCGTAATGTTTCGGGAATGTTATTACCTGAAGACATACTTATAGGAACTACGTAATTGTCATTTTAACAAAATTTTATTTTTAACGGCTGATTCACCAGCTTGCTTTATTTTAAAATTTTATTTAAATTATTTTGATGAAGTTTACGATAAAAATGACCTGTGGAGGAAAAAAAAAATTGGATACTCTGATGTAAAGTATATTCGCGAGAGGGGGGGGGGTTATTCGAAGAAAGTAACTTTAAGATGGACGAAGGAAGTCAAAATTTTTGAAATAGTTGGTAAAGCGCTTGACTGCGGCTATGGGAATCTGGTTCAATTCCCAGCGAAGGCTGGTGCTTCATCCCTGGATAAGAAAATGGTTATCCGGTTTCATTATGGAGACTAAATGCGAGCGTTGGATTGGCCTCCAATCTCAACTTTCTGATAATGCTAAATAAAAGTATTCCCTTAATTGAGAATCACCTGCTATTTCGAAAGTGTTGGACTTCTCCAAAAAATATCATTCTCTTATTAATCTATTTACTCTATCAACTTATTTAACCATCAACATTTTTAAGTCACAAACTAAAATAGCTTAGAAATCTTATTGAAAGGATGAAAGTAGGCACACAGCTCTAAATACACTTGTCAAGATAAATACCTTCCGGACAAAAGAGAGACAATGTGATGCCGCCACACATTCAAATATTAACCGGAAAAACTAGAACGAACCACGAATACAAACAAAGGAATTTATTATTAATTAAGAAAACGAACTAAAAATTTATTTAAAGTAGAGAAAAGATTAACGACGATAGTATTAATAAAAAAGAACTAAAAAAAGATGATAGAAATTGTGAGAAAGTTCAACCAACACAATTTCTTTTTAAAGAATAAATTAGGACTAATCAAGAATAAATCTTAAATAGAAAAAAACTTGAAATACTTGATATTAAAAATGATTCATAAATTTTTGAAACATTAAGCATTACATTATTAGAAAAGTCATTGAAAAGATAAAATAAAAACAACGGAAATGTGATTTAGGAAATAATAAAACAAACATTAACGAAACTTAACGACATTTTGTTTAGCATTTTCAAACCCAACTTAGCTAACTTTAAATGTTATAAATACTTGATTTTAAAGGAATTAAACATTTGTAATGGTTTAAATGTTCAGTAAATATTGATGCAGCACCTGACTAAGGGCTAAGGACTAAGTATTTTTTTAAAATAAAGATCTATATTGCCTACCTACAAGTTGTTTGTTTTGTTTTAGTTTTGGGGACGCCACTTGCGTTTCGCACACGTCCGTGCACCACGTGGTGGACGGCTCTGGTTAGGAATAAATTTAAAAAAAATTATCTCTGTACTCTAAAATCTAGAAAAGAAAATGTAATCAAACCAATAAATCTAAAATTTTATGTGTAAAAGTGCAATATTTGCTTTTCATGTTGGCCTAGCTCTTCAACTTAATCTGCGAAGTGTAAATTTATTTATAGAAAGTAACTGATGAAAACAGTTGTTCAGGATTCTCACTGATACGTTGGCTCAATATGCGAAGGCATATTTACTGTCCTGTTTTGATTTTTTTCTCGATTTATAACTACATCTTTGAATCTGAAATCTGATAGATAAGATAATACATTGAAATTACACAGATTTAATATTTAGTTAACCCTTAATATTATTATTTTAGGATTTTAGTTTATTCGTTTAATATTATTAATTCAGCATTTTATTACTTCTGTTACGTAAGGACGTACATCTTGTATCCTTCTACAAAGAACCCATTCATATAATTTAACGCTTAAATCTAAAATCTGATGAATTTCACTTAATTATCTAAGACCACATCTGTTTGATTCTTATTAAAGACTTTGAAATTAATCTATGTAAATCAAAATCTAATCATATTTAGAGCAAAAAGCTAAATTCCTTAAAGCTGAAAGTAAGACCCTAATGAAAAGGGACCCTTAATTCAAATAATTTGATCTAATCCAAATAATTAGCTAATTACAGTTCAGTTCATGAAAGAAGAGCTTTTGATGACGTAATTTCCTTACGGATTGATGTTTCCGGGAAGTAACAGCGCCATCTAGTGTTAAGATTCTTAACTGAAATCGTATAAACATTAAAAAAAAACATTCCATTTTTGTAGTTTCTACAAATACGAATACGTTTCTATATTATTGTTATTATCATTTAATAATTTTATGGGTCCCAAACTATTTCCCTTGCTTGGCTATGCTCCTTTCTTGGTCACGCTTATGCGATCACAAAACCACGCCATCTTGGACTGACTGCTGAGAGTTTAAGTTGATGACGTCATGACTGGTGATGTTTTTTCCAAAAAAATGGATCGCTACGTAATGACCATATGTGGCAAACCCTTCTTTTTTGAAAAATACTATAGATTAGACCACATGTCTGCGATCTTACTCAGATTCACATCAGTAAATATTGCTTACACTGCCTAGGGTTTCAATACAAAGCCGTGTATACTAGTCTTACATAAAGGGTAAAGTACAAGTTTCGCTTTCATCAAGTGTTTGGTACATTATTAAGTAACTTATCAAACAGAAACTTCTTTGTTTCATTACAGAATGTAGATTAGATGTTCTGATTTTTTTTGAAAGGTTATGTGAATTTTAAGTTGTCTGTTTTTAAAAAGTATACTTTTTTATTTTCCTATTTTTTAAAAATTTTGTGTCAGAAGGTGGAAAGTTTAATACAGGTAAATTGTGACCAAAAAATATTAAAACGTAATTAGTGGTCCCATTCATTTCAAGCTTGCCTTGGCATAATTAGTTAAAAAGATTGATTATGCAAAGGACAGAGCAGGGGTTAAAAAACAAAGGAAAAGGGGAAGTCTTACGATCATAAATCTTTTTGGAAGACAGGAAAATGTGACTTCTACTTTTCCTGCTTAAGCTTCTTAAATTTAACTTGAATTTTTTATTCTTTTTTTTAAACTACATCTAAAGTATTTCAATTTTGTAATGACTAACATTTAAGAATAGTTCGATTTAAACTTTTTATTTCAATTATATTCTTCTAGTAGAATCTGGATGGACAGCAGAAAGCCTAAGTCCTTTACTAATTCCCCGCATTTATTTGGAAAGATTTCAGCATTTCCAACAAGAATTAAACGGTTAATTGATTTCCTCAATTACGAAAGACCTTCAAGCCACATTTTGCAACTCAATGTTCTTGAGTTGTTTTAGCAAATAAACAAAACTAAAAGTAATTATCTGCAATAAAATAAGTTTGGTTTTGAAATGAACTTTCAATTCAAAAACCAATTGAACTGATCATTAAAATATCAAAATTAGGACTATTACCTTTGATATAAGTCGAAAATTTTTTATGGCGATCTATCAGATATTTCAAAATATGTTGTATGTTTTGCAAATTTCTTTCTAATTTGTTTACAAAAATGTATGTGTATAGGCGTGATTCAACATTCCCTATGCAAACTTTAAAGGTACGGCAGGAATACAAAAACAAACCGTATTAATAGTGGAACGTGTGTCCACAAAAGCCATCCGAATGTGCTAGAAGGTACACTAAGGTTAGAAATAAAAGACAACAAGTGAGGTAGGCAATATGTTTATTAGCCCTATGTTTACAGAATGACAGTAAGATGTACACTTACAGGTTCACAGTAGGTGCTCAAAGTTTCTCACAATCTCTGGTGCAAACGCACAAACGTTTGATGATTGGGCACACGTCTATTGGGGAACCGTTCACGATACAATCGTATAGCGGTTCGTTCGTTTCCGTTCGCTGCTCCTTAGGCTAGGTACAAATCTGACCTCTCAGCATTAGTGAAGCAATACATCCTATTCGGACAAAGTCAACGTCTCAAATGACGATGTCTCACACTGCCCATATAATGTGCAAATTCGGGTGGCACATTCGGGTGGCATTTGCGCACATACGTTCCACTATGAATACGGTTTGTTTTGCAATTCTGACCTATCTTTAAAATTTGTACAGGGAATTTCAATCACCCTGTATAACAAAATACAATGTCTGTAAAAATAGACAAATTCAAATTTAAAAACCTTCGGATCAAAAATTACATTGTGTGGAAATATATTAAGTAAAAACAACTTACGAACAAGTGATATTGGATTTCCTCTTCAAATAAATATTATGAATCTTTAAAACACAAAGTTGTCGACAATGGAAAAGAAGAAACATCAGACAACAAAAGTGATATGCAACACTAAATATATGTGATAGTTACGTTATTAGTTTATTGATAAACAATTAAAGTGAGAAGTATCAATGAAACAATAGTGCATCAGATGTGACAAGTAAACAATGTGAAAGTGTGAAGAACTTCTTTTTGCTTTTAAATAAAGACAAGAGTGATGGAATAGTTTGAACCCAAAGGTCGGATAATAAGTCTTCATCCGATTTATGTATCAAAGGAGAATTCTACAAGTAAATGTAAAGAATTCATCGATAAATGATGTCGAGCTTTGAGCAAAAGTAAGGTTTAAATTTAGAAGAAAGCTACAGAAAGGTAGGATAATTTAAGCAGGAAATTATGCGTCGTTATGTGAATTCCTCGGACTGATTTTATTTTGGAACAACGCTTTGTAAATAGAATCATCCCTGTTGAGATATTGTGCTTATTCTACAAACAGAAGGTATTATGATTCTTTATTAGATTAATTCCACAGAGGAATTATTGAGAATCTGCAGATAAAGTGATATTTTAATCGTAACTCCAAGCAATGAAACGGAAATCGTATTCGAACATTTGTTAAGAATAACAGGAAGAAGATGTTATTTACTTAATATAAAGAACTCTTGTTAAATAAACATTGTTTCATTTATTATTCTGAATTCATATAAAGTGTATTTAAACTTGAATATACTTCATTATTTTACTTGATCAAAAAGTTCTGCTTTCCTTTAGCCCTTATTAAATAATACTCTTGTTAATAGAATTCATTGACGAGGGAAATATTACTAAGGGAATTATCAAATACTACGTCTACTATTGTCCGAACTAAGTCGTAAGTAAACTATTAAATCCTCACATTAACATTTTTTATTAGATAATAAAACAAATTAAAAAAAAATATATCTGCTTCTAAAAAAGTCTATTATTTTAGTAATAAAATTAGAGAATAATACATTGCATTTTCTTTAAATATGCGGAACACTTCGTCAGATCTCATATGACATTAGCACACAATTAATTTTAAATTGCAAAAAAAATCCATATAATTTAAATAGTGCTTATCTTGTAAGATAAAATATTAGTTTTGAATATCATAATATTAAGCATAAGTATTTGTTATAAATTTTATAAAAATTAGCAATATTATGTGAATAGTCAAACTATTAAACAATATCTGAAAAAGCAATAGGTAAAAACGATTAAAATCCTATAACTGTAAATCAAATTTTAATATTCAAGTATCGAACTAAAGGGCTGTGTGCCACTTGAGATCATTTTCTGAACAACGGGACTAACAAGTAAGTTGAAATCGGGTGGTCAGTCTGACGCTCACCCGATAAAGAAAATGTAATTCATCTGAAAACTGAACAACAGAAATATACATTACAATAATTTAAGGCGTAGCCATACATGGCAATATGTTTAGTAAACAATAACATTTATTGCCATTATACTTCTAAAAAGTAAACTAAAATATATATGATTTATGCGATAAAAGTAAATAAATATTTATTAAAATATACATATTTTAAAATATATACTTTATATTTAGTAAAAATGAATAAAAAAAAATAGAGAAAGCATGAAATGTAAAATGAAGTAAAAAATAAATGAAAGTAAAGAATAGAAAACAAAAGATACAAATAAAATGAAAAAGGATACAAGTTTAAAAATGTTAATACTGCTCTCAAGAATTAAAAGATTAACTGCAATCTTTGTTTCTCAAGGGCCTTGACTCCACATTTTGCAACTCAGTGTTCTTGAGTTCTTTTGGCAAATGATAAAGAAAATTAAAAGTAGCTGTAATGAAATAATTAGAAGTTTGATTTTGAAATTAACCTTCAATTGCAAATTAAAAATTGACAAAATGTGGACAATTCACTCATTAGTATAACATTAACTTTTCTTAGAATGCCTTCAAGAACGATTTTAAAAATCACATAAAACAAGTAAGAAATAACAATTTAATTTGGAAGCAATCCGTGTATTTAGTCATTTTTTAATTTCAGTTAAAACAAGGTAAAGGCGATTCCCAGCGATTCTTGATCAAAAGCACTAGTTGAGATCTGATAGTCAACCCTACGACCTCCCACCTTTAAACCACGAGTAACAAATTCAATATAATTTTAGCAGAGAGATGGGTGAACTCTTGGTCCTTCTGGAGAAAAAACAACGGTGGAAAAGTCCCTGACCACAGACCGGAATGAAATCCCGGTCCGCAGTCTAGCGCCTCTACCACTGGTATACCGGATCACTTAGTTAAAACAAGTAAAGGTTGAAAAAAGCAAGAAAATCACACATAATAGGATCCCAAAAATATAACCTAGAAAAACCTAGGAAACATATCCCAACCTATATTTTTGTATCTTCATCATTGTTGCACTACTAGTAAAAATTCCTTTAACTTTTTGGGTACATACAATCTTCTTTCTTGAAATACATTATAACCGAAAGAATTTTACTATTGTTTTGTTTTTTTGCAACTCACAGAATTTTTTTCCTCAGATCAATTCTGTGAATGAAATTTTTTTACAAATCATTTCCTGAACTAGTGAATTAAAAATATGTCTTGTTAATAGACATTAACTTATGCTAACAGTTAAATTCAGAAAAAAAAAATATTGCATTTATTTACTTGAATAATATACTCTACTTTGCAAGATGTATTCTTAATTGAAAACAGTTTATTTTGCACATAAAGATTCTTGCTGTTTCATCTTCTTCAGTTAGTTTCTTGCTGTTTTTCATTCTTCCATTAACTGTTTCTGATTTCAAAGCAGTTCAGAAGCGATAAGGGTAATTGGTTCTGCTTTTATACCGCCCAAGCTTATACGAAAAGCTAACTTTTAAGTTTACATGTCAGCCATTGTCTTGTGGTTAATCTTACCACTACTGTTTTCATCCAGCATTCAGACAAATAACAAAACAATAGGATTTCGATTGGTAAGTGAACCGCGACTCTACAATTGTACATTTAACAGAAAGTAATAAAGATTGTTGTGTAAAACTTTGCTGTGTCAGCGACGAAATGCTTCAACAATTCCGGCTTCAATGTTCACAGTTGAAGGACAAATTGCAGCTGATGGTTGGAGATAAAATGGTTGAATTGACTGATTAGTGGAGAACAATTTATCAACCGGAGAAGAAAATAAGGTGACCGTTTCGTAACATCTTATCGTGACAAAAAAAAACAAACTACCCCAAAATTGGAACTCGATTTTAGTATTAATACTCTGTTTCGACATTTTATTTTTCCTGTAATCTATACGAAGAAATAAAACAATATCAAGAATTTAAAAAGACTCAGGAAATTTCAAACACATTAAAAGTCTTTTTTAGTCATTAAATCACTCAGTCTGTGTGTGCGTGTTCTTGGGTATGTGTAAACCTCCCAATAACTTTCAAACCACAGGATGAATCTTCTTAAAACTTGGTATGCATATTTGAAAACATCGATATTTGAAATCTGTTCCATGTGAGTTCTTGTGAAATAATTAGTGCGAGAAGGTGAAAAAAAATTTCTATAGAAAAGTTTTTGAATCTAAACAACGGATTACTGTCGTAATTCTATTAATTTCTCATTGTCTTAAACAATGAATATTAAATCATAGCTAATCCTATAATTTAAGTAAATGATGCAGATGTTATTCATTTTTTTTTACAACAAAATGGAAATGTACTTGTAATCAATAGATATTGTAATTGGAACAGAAATATAGGTTTTTGTAACTAAGATCTGAGGGAGGAGTGGGTCTTGATAATTGGGAATACTCGTCTATGAGGATTTTCTCCCTCCGGCTTGAGTTTGACTCAAGATTTCGGCTCGGTTCCTTAAGCCTTTGTCAGGAGATGTTGACTGTTACATGAAGATAAGCATCAACTCCTCCAAAATATTGACAAAGCAACACCGCTTAACTCCATGTGACACTCAGCATCTTCTTTGAACCTAGTCGAAATATTGCGTCCACCTTACCCTGATTGGGAAAATCCCTCATAGACGAGTACATCAAATTTTATAGGTGTTTGTTTGTTGTTGCTGTTTTGACGATTTTTGTTATTAGTAAAACATTTTAAGATCCATTGCCATTAGTTTATTTGTGAATAGTGCTTATAGATGTAGAGATTACATTAGGGATATATCCGCACAAAAAGGATAGATGTCAATTAATGCCACGGGTTTAACCCAATACCGTTTAATAGTTTTTAATATTTTTGCTTTATAAAAAAAAAGAAAGAAAACGAGGTTAAACAAGAATTACTTACTATGCATTTCTAGATAGAGAGCATCCGTGTTTTGATTAAGAAAATTTGAAAGATAAGGTAATTTTCTTAGGAATCTGAAATTTTAGTGATCTAAATCTAAAGATCTAAATCTAAAGATCTAAATCTACATCTAAATCTTTTAGATCTAGATAATAAAATGCAGATACTAATGATTGATCATTATATAATGATGATGAATAATGATAATTTGATCTCCAAATGTAAAGCTGGTAGAAATTGGGCCTAAAACTGGAGAAAGCTACCACTTTTCTTGTTTTATTTTCTTTTCTTGTTTTATTTTCTTTTTTAATTTGATAATTTCTTGTTACATAAACCATTCTTAACCAGTTTAAAATAAACTTAATTATGATCTTAATTATCGCGCCAAGCAGCACCTTCTCTTATAACAGTGTCCTAATTCAAAATCACGTTCTACTCGAAGCGGAATCGGCACAGATTTCAATGTCCTTAACTAAGTTTTTAGAAATTTCGCTTTTCTTTCACCATAAATGATGTCATAACTTCAGTTTTCCGAATTTCGCTATTTACAAGTTTACAAGTTGAACTAGATTAGTCAACTTGAAATTTCAAGTCCATTTCGAAGTCCAAGTTCACTTCGTTAAGACCTGCTTGTTCTCAAGGGGTCACAACGGAAAAAGGTTATCAGAAATTGCAAAAGATTTCCATGTCCTTTTACCAAGAATAAAAAGAAACATACATGGGAAAACTACATTGTAACAAGGAACAATTAATAAAAGATATGTAGCTCAAAGAAAGAAAATAGTCCATTTCTTATATCAAAATTATATGAAAGATAACTTATTATATAAATAAATGTGTAATTCTGAATGCAAAAGCAATTTTCAAACAGTAAGATTTTTTTTCATAAAAATAAATTAGTAAATAATTGATCCAACATCATTTTTCACAATACCAATACTAACTACAAGAAATACCAAATACTTAACTAACTTCTACAAAATGTTACCCTGTAAAATTGTGAACTGGGCTTTGTTGTTGTTGTAACGGAATACCGAAACAGGATGAACGCTTTCACAATTTTCTATGAAAAATAACAAGTTGTGATGAGCCTTAGTATCATCTACTGTGTTATGAAGATAGATTTCATCCATGTATAAAAAGGAAATACCATAGAGAAGGAAGTTCTCAATACTTACATATTTATTTATTATCATAGCACTGTATATTATTTAGTAGAATGAGAGATGTTTAGAGCTTTGTAAACAATATTGAGTTGATGAATAAGATGTATGGGAATAAATACATATTTATTATTTAAAAAAATATCATTAAATTACAATGTCAAAGTTAATAACATTTAGAAGCAAATATCACTCTTAACAGTTCGTAAGATATTCTCTGGCAACATCGGTAGATTTTCCACTATTGGTCTGAGAAAATTTGCTTCGTTCTGCTTAATTTTAAATTTTAACTTTCTCTCTTTTTTCCTGCACTTAAGACTTGAACTTCAGTCTCTTCCTTATACCCAAAGTAAATAGTAGGCAAAGTGGGTAGGACAGCTGAAGTGATTAAAAACAGTCTGAAGATGTGAAGGCAAATTCGATTTCGAAGGTCGGTTTGGATTTTTATTTCTTATTCAGATGGGTCCTAAGATTCTCCAGTCCCTGTGAAATGTTACCGGATTTCTTTCCTGCAGTTCAGATTGGCCCTTCAACCAGTTCGGCTGGTGAATGAAAATTCATCTATTATAATTCATCCCGTACTATTAACCTTTGTATGAGGAGATAAGCAAAAAGCTTTAAACTTACAACGATTACATTTATTACTATATAAACTCAACTTAATGATCAAGAAAACAAAAACTTTCATCAGTATAAGCGTTTCATGCAATCGAACCATGTTTTTAACTAATAATTTCATAGTTAAAAACATCTGTAACTTATTTTAACCCTCATTATATTTTCTTTATTGCATTCTATTGCGATTAGGGAATAAAATTTATAATGGTTCTTACCTATAGGGCTTTAATTTTCATTCTTTGGTACCATTTTTAATGCATTAAAAGTTATCTTGAGTATTTCTTCTTTGAAGATAATAGATATCTTTAATTTTCTTGAAGAAGAAATCAAATCGTTCCTTTGTAGCATTTCTGTTTTATTAACTATAATAAGATGATTTCAAATAAGATGATAACAATTGGGAAAACCAAGAATAGTAGATTCAATAGAATTTGATCTGGAACCTTCTTGAACTAGAAATACTTAAGTCCCATCCCAATGCTCTCGAGATTTAACCTGTTTTGAATTAGTAGGTGAACAGTAATTGTCTATTATTCGTCTTCACCAATTCTTTGGAATATCTAGTTCACTGCTAAAACGTGATTTACTAAGTCATAATAAAAAAAAAGTAATAAATCATAACAAGAACGTAGAAATTTTACTAATACATAATTATTTGTATGCAAAGTACTTACTTTTTATATCTATATTTACAATTGTTTTTAGGTTTTTTATTAAAATTTATAAATCTTTATATTTCATAATTTTGACTGAAGGAGGCTAATTAAATCCTCGACAGAGCTGCAGGATTTTTCCATGTTAAATTCTCCTCCAGGCGATCCTAGGGTCCACCCAGCCCTCTCTAGAATGGAATCCGGGTTTCTTTCCCGGGATTGACATCGGGCTGACCATCCGACGTCAACTTAGTCCCGTTGACCAGGAAACACCAGGAGTCTTCTTCACTGATAGATCTATAGTTGAATACTAAAAAAAAAGTACAATAAATAAAAATTATTATTTATAAAGTCAAACCCATTAAAATTCTTTTATTTAATTAAAAAAAATTAGTGAATTATTTTCATACAATTATAAAATGTATTAGAAATTAATGACAATTAAAATAAAAGTTAATTAAAATAAAGTTAAAATGGCAACTTTAAAAATGGTATGTATGTTGTATTAATTGCAGTTAAATAAGTATTTAATTAAATCTTTATTTATTTATTTAAATAAATAAAGATTTAATTAAATAAATAAATAAAGATTTAATTAATTTCGAATCAACTTAGCTTGTATTCGTTGAGTGTTATAACTTTCCAAAACTGCATAGATTTGATGTTTCATGTTATTGTTTTCACGATTTTAGAAAAAAGAGAAAAGTAAAAACCCGAGAACTTTGAAAAAATAAAAAAAAGGAAAAGATGTTCAAGTTTATTCAGTTCAAGTTTATTCAAATCTCCTGTTATTTCTTTTTAATTATTTATTTATTTACTTATTGAATCAAGTCATGAAAACGACAAAACGACAAATACATTCACATTCCAATTGGAATATCTACTAAACACAAACAGTACACATTTTCTGGTTCCTGAAAAAAAATACAAAATAAATGCCCAATATTTACTTAAAGTGTAGAAATCGTTTAATTTTTACTGGATCAAACCAGCACAATAGACCTATATTAACTAAAGATTTAATATTCATTGTTTAAGACAAAGAGAATAGAATAGGATAAACATCCATTATTTAGTTTCCAAGGTTTTTGAATGGGAATTTTTGTAATTTCTCGACAATTTGAAATATGAAAATTAAATCGTCTCTGTCCTCGAATATACATACCAAGTTTCAACAAGATCCATCCAACACTTCAGAAGTTATTAAGAAGGGAGAGGGACATAGAAATAAGCGGCTATGAGACCAGCTTTATTTTTCCAATTGGGAAAAGGTTAAAAAGCTTTAGTTTTAGTATTGCAGCTAAGGTTTATTCTATTGTACTAAAAGAAAAGCTAAAGCTATTATTTTTTTTCTTCAATTTATTTTTATTGTTATTATTATTAATCAACAATCCTACAAGCCAAATTTGTTTCTACTTGTTAGCAGCAATATACTATATTAACTAATATATATGTAGTTAATGGAGTACATTGCTTCTCATCCTTTCTTGTTTCAAGGCGCACTTTATATTTTCAGAAATCACACCAAACTTTTATTGATATGGTAGAATCCTTGAAAAAAAATGTAGAATTTTAGCTAATTTTTAAATATGAATATTACTTATAAACACTAAAAGATAATTAAATATTTTTTAAGCCGATATGAATGTGATTTAATATTGATTTGATGACTAGATTTTATTCTATGATTGTCTTTAATAAAGAGGTTTTTTTTTATATATATATATATAAATCCTATTAATCGATCAAATACTTTTATTAATAATTTCATTTTTTGTTCGGTAATTATTCTTTATATCAAATTCTTGTTTTTTATAGTTTCACAATACTGTCAAATTATTATTTTCATGATATTATACTTCATGATATTATTAAAAATATACTTTCTGCTTCCTTTGTTTTTTATTGTCTTTTTTTTTAAATTTAAAGAAGTAATTTCTTAAGTTGTCGGAAGCTTTTACCGTTGAAATTAAATTTCCTACTTTTTTCTATTTATTCTACGTTGACGATCCCTCCTTCTTGACCTTCTAATAGTTTTCTGTTTTTCTATCTTTATTACATTTTTACAAAAAAAGTATATATTAGTATATTGTAAATAATGTTATAACGCCTTCAGTTCATTTGTTAGATTAAACCTATTGAAAAAAGCCTTGATATTTTATAACCTTTAATTATTACTTAATAAAAAAATTACATTGCTCAGTTCCATTTCACAACTGCAGATATCTTGGAAACAAAACCGTGACAAACAACACTGACCATTATTCTGTTTCTAATCAAGGAGAAAATCTCCAGGAGATTAAGATTGTGCTTGCTTAAAAAAAATAAATAATAATAATTAAATTAACCTTGTAAAAAATCAAGATTAAATGTAAGAATTTTTTTTTTCATTTTTTTTTCTTACATAGATATAAAACAAAATTATAACAAAATCAGTCATAATATATATAAAAAGAAATCTTAATAGTTTGTGATTGCACATTTATATTAATTTAAAAAAAAAAAAGCTTTTCAAAAAATATTGAATTGTAATTGAAAATATATATACATAAAATATACAAAACACAAAGTTTAACCTTAAGCTAAATTCCATAATTGCTAAAATTAGAGATTCTAATGTATATAGTATGCTTTTTATTCGCTTTGTTTTTTTGTTTTTTCATTTTTTATTAAGTTAAATTTGTATCGCAACAGGCCATGCAAATCCTGAGGTATGGGAAAGGATTAGGTTCTCAGCGATTCTCGACTCGATAAAAAATGAAAAAATGAAATAAAGGCCCACCCGCCTTTAACACCCGAGTAAGAAACGCGATACCCAATTGATAGAGGGCTGGATGAACCCTAGGGTCATGGGAAAAAAAAAAAAAACATGGGAAAAATTGAACCCTCTTTATGTATTACAATGAAAATAAAATTAACATCTGAAGACTATTACCAAATACTTGTTTTCATAAATATCTTCTTTTTTTAATTGTAATAGGGCCGTGGGTACAACTTCCTAATACCCCGGCCTTAGGCATATTGTACAGACCTTGGAATTTCAGAGTATGCCATAGATGGCGGGAGGAGAGAAAGAGAAGAAACATACAAATACAGGAAAGGCACCATGCCTGCTAAAGAATCGAACATGTGAGACATTCAGACGTATCGGCCTCATGTCAGGATAACAGCTTGACCACAAGGCTCTGCCGGAACGACTTCATATGTATATCTAAAGATTTATATTATGTTTCTCTTAAAATTTGCTATTTTAATGAGGAATAAGTAAATATATTATTCTAATTTTGGATTTTTTAAAAAAGTTATTTTATGAAAGTTTTTTTTTGTTTTTTACCCTTTCTTCATTATTTTTTTTCGGAAAAGTTCATTTGAATTTTAGATTTTATTTTGATCCTATATTTGCATGATTTGTCATATCTACAGTTATACAATAGGGAAGTTATACCACTTATACACTGTCCGGCCACTTTATTAGATACACCTACCTAGTAACGTGTTGGACCTCCTTTTGCCCTCAAAACAGTCTGAATTCGTCGAGGCATGGATTCCACAAGATGCTGAAAACGTTGTTGAGGTATTGTGTACCATGCACACATGAGTGTGTCACGGAGTTCCTGAAGATTTGATGGAGATGTAGGCGTGGAGCGAACAGCCCGTTCCGGCTCATCCCACAAATTTTCAATCGGGTTGAGATCCCGGGACTGAGAGGGCCACTGCAGCAAGGAAAATTCATCGTCATGTTCCTCAAACCATTCCATAGTGATGCGGGCTTTGTGCATCGGCGTATTATCCTGCTGGAAGTAGCCATCTGAATGAGGATAAACTGTTAACATGTACGGTTGCACTTGGTCAGCTACGATGTTTAGGTACGCTCTATCATCCTACATGCCTCCAGAAGTATCAATGGACCCAATGTGTGTAAGGAAAACATCCCCCACACCATGACACTGCCCCAACCAGCTTCAAGAGTTGTTGGGAGAGAGAGCATTTGTGCTAATAAAGTGGCCGGACATTGTATATGTAAGTGATAAATACATAGACTTGTAATTTGTAGAATGTATTTCACATAATATTATATCAAGAATATTTTTCCTTTGCTCTGTAATATTCTTGATCAGTTCTTGACTCTGCTTCTGATATAATACTTCTTCTCCTAATACTTTCTCTTAAACTATTAATTTTACTTTTTCTTTTCAAACTACATTCCTTAAATGCAACATATTCGAAATAAATACAAAAAAGAAGATCTGATATACGAGATCAGCCATTTCAATTGAAACGATAAAAATTCAGCACATATCGAAAAAAAAAAAAAAAACATAAAACTTTTAACAACGAAAGATCATGAATCAAATTTAACAAGAAATAATTGGTCTTCCTTTTGGATTGAGTTTAAGATAACAAGTTATAATGTTTCTCTTCTACAGGATTATGACGTTTTTATAGAATTTACTATGGTTACATAAGCAAAGATTACTTTGGTTACAGTTTGAGCCTTCATTGTCTTTTAAGTTCAGTACTAATAGTTTACAGCTGTGAATTTTCTTTCACTTAAAGTTTTCTTATGATGCTCTTGAGGAACGTCCTGTGGCGACACCAAAACAAACGTTAAAACGATGATTTTTTTTATTTTACTTTTCCGAAAAATCCTTAAGGAATTAATTCCAAATGCTGAATTTTCTTAGCTAATAATTGTTTCGTAGCAATTACGTAATTGTACTTTGTTTAAATAAATTTTGCTGAAGTCGTACAAGATTTTTTTTCTTGTTTTTTTTGGATATAATATTTCTAAACTTGTTCTAAGATTGAATAACTACGATATTCATTAAATAAAGTACTCATAAATTGTTATAATGAAAAAAGGTATCATTATAATAATAAACCTGTCTTTACATTATAGATTTTCTGTTATATAATCATGTTTTAAAATATGAGTTAATCTCTTTCATAATAAATTACATTAAATTAAATGGCTTAAAATGGTAAATCATATAAAAGCGTATTATTATTAACAATTCGCTTTTATTTCCAAGTTTGTTTTATTAATTGGAATACAAATTATAAAAATAAATGAATGTGATAATAAAATATTTCAAATGTTAAGCTGTTGATATATCATATAGTTCATGTTTTACTTATAGTTTTATCAGTAACCTTTAATCTAACACTATTTGTCAAATTATCATATTGGAGAAAGAAAAAATAAGACTCAGCCCTTTTTAAAATTTTCTTCACAACTAATGGAGCAAACAGGGAGTGGACTTAAACAGAACTGGTTTCCTCTATTCTTTCACCAAGGTGAAATATTTTCTAACAGATCTCAAAAAGTGCTCGCAAGGACGCCAAGAAGTAGTTTCACGTGGAGGAAATCTGTGCGAAAGGGACTTGACATCCTTCGAATCTCCACCTAAGTTAAATAAAAAAGAAAGGTTCCAGTGTAGAATCCACATTTCCTCTTCAATAAAGATGATGAAATCATTAAACTAACGGTGGGGGGGAAAAGCCCTAGTGGAAAATGATGTAGTGACTTCAGTATTTAAAACTCCATTGGAAAATTTATTGTGAAATTGCAACAACCATTCAAGTTTCCTGCTTTAGCTCGTTCCAACTGATAATCTCCGAAAAGCGCGAAACAGCTGTCATTTATGAAAACAAATTTTCAGTTTACTATTTAAGAAAAACACAAAAAAAGAAATAAATGTGGATTTTTTTTAAAAATAAAATTTGAGAAAAAATTAAATCTTCTGTTTTAAGTTTAAAAACAAAATAAAAAACTTCATCCTTCTTTTTGTTCCTTTTTTTGTTACTTAAACAACAATGGAAAGTTCTAGCACGAAGAACTATCAATAAAATTCAACATAATCAGTTCATACCTTCATTAGAATAAAGATTTGGAATTTTTCAAGTTAATGACAATTGCTGTAGATTAACTCCCCATCAAAACACGAACATTGTAGATATTGAGGTATATAATCTACATCTAGATGAAGTTAGACCTTATCCCATTAATATTCAATGTAATCAAATCTGAACTCTACGCCATTTTAACTCCGAAATGATTCTATTGAGAATTTATTCAAATATTTAACTTTTGCTGCGGGATAACTCTTTCCAAACCATTGAAAAGACAAAATTACCAGAAAGGTTTTCATCATCAGTTACCAATAAAACATCTTAGGTAATTTTCATTTTGTTATCTGGGATTAGAACTGGTTTCTCTTTACCTTAGATTTCTTAATGATGTTTCGCAAAATAAGGATTTTCCTCCAACTATAGAAGATGTAAAATCATGACAACAAAAGATAATTAAGTAAGTCATGAACTGCCGTTTTCTTGAGCATGAAATTGAAAACACGAAACAGCAAAAAAGAAAACAATTTCATACATTGGGACTATCATGATAACAGAGATATAGTTACGAATGTAACATTGACTAGCACTTCAATTCATCATAGATTCACTAAGAGTTGTTTTTATCATAATTAAGTGCATTCGCGAACGTATTTTTTTCTTGCTTGAAAAAAATCAGAAAAATTTCAGATTTTTACTTTTATTACTTGTACATTTTTATGCAATAAATAAAAATAAATAAAATAAATAAATAAAAAACTGTAATTTCTGAAGAAGTCTTTTGCTAAAAAAGACGAAATATTGAAGAAGATACAGATGTTTTTCAAGTATATATACTTTTGATATATACTTTTTGATTTAAGTATATATGTTAAAAAAGAATGGAAACTTTTTCTATAATTTCTTTTAATTACCACTTATATTTTTTCTTGTCATTTAATATATGCTTCTCAGACATGATGTGCGTGAATATATTAAAAAGGACCAAACACATAGAATAAGTAACATCAAATACTTCATTATATAAACTTCATAACATGTTTCAAGGATTGTAGTCCTCGTCTTCAGATGAAAATATAATTAAAGAAAATATAATTAAAGAAAAAATATTATTGGAAACAATACACTAATGTATTATTGCTTTGTACTTGTTTGTTGAAATTCTTATCTGGCTTCGTTATTATGTTCGAAGCCATGGAGTATTTTTCTTTAATTATATTTTCATCTGAAGACGAGGACTACGATCCATGAAACATGTTATGAAGTTTATATAATGAAGTATTTGATGTCATTTATTCTATGTGTTTGGTCCTTTTTTAATTAATTTAATATATGCACTGTTCCTTTTCATAGAGATAGTTGTTTTTCTATTTACCTAAAGATCTTCGTATAGTACAACAAAATAAATTTCTTAGTAGAAAATAATTATTTCAAGATATTGCTGATCATTATATATCATTAGTAATTTAATGAAGTGTCTATCGTGAATTTTTTATATCTTCTTTACTTTCAAAGTGTAAAGTTTTAGAGTATGTAATTTGCTGTATTTTTCCGTAATTAAATCATTGATCTTTATTCTTAGACTATACAATTTCTAGAAAAACGGCAGGATACAGAAGATGAACACTTACAGTTCATCGAGGATATTATTTCTACAATTTGCTATACTGACTTACTGTCTTTAATATTGACATAAAAGGAAGATAAAAAACCCTGCTTTGATTTGTTTTATTCTATTGCCTTTTTTCTGATGATATCTGTGGACACTTAATCAACCAGAATCATAGATATGACCCTGAAGAAGCTAATTAGAAGGACTTTCCAATGAGACAAAGACATCTTCCATCAGGAGGTCATTTGCACAAAAAATAACTGTTTGAAAACACCTGATTTCAAGGAGACACGCCTTAGATTCAAGACCGGTCCAAGGGTCAAGTGGCGTCTCTCTAAACATCAGATAATTATTTACGTCTCACATAATTGAGAGGAATTTTGTTAATGACATCAATTGATTATATTATGACGATACCACTACGAATTCATTACCACATACACTGTATTTATAAAACGTTAATTACAATAGTAAAAATTGTTGTAAATTTACAAAGACAGAAGAAAATTATGATTAAATTTTAATTATTTAGGATTGTAAGTAAAATAAACCTTTATTTTTTAGTTGTGTTTTTCACGGCTAGAGTTAAGTCCTTTGAGACCTTTCGTTTCCTTTTTTAAAGAAAACACATTTGCATTTGATGTAGTAAGCGTTTCATTAAAATTTGGCTTTTTCAATTTGTCTATATTTTCAAAGCCAATGCACACTGCTGTTTTTACTGTCTCAGCTATCTGTAATCTGTTAATAGATTGAAGTGGCACTTGCTTTTAATAATTTAGCCCTACCAACAAATTTTAAATATCGGATTTATGATAACTCAAATATGAGGAAACATTAGACGGTTACTTTGACTTACATTCCCATTCTATGGCTCTTTTGTAGTTATTCTTTTTTTCATCCTGATGATTAAGAAGTATGTTAAATAGACTTCTTCAAATTCCATTACAACTTCAAATTTCATACAACGATATTTCACAGACGCTATCGTTCTGCTTTTTCAAGTTTCGCAAATTAAAATAACAATAATATATATGATAACAATAACATCAACAATGTATATACACTGAAATTATCCCGATAACTTAAAAAACAACAAATAATAGTCCAAATCCTTCAACAAAAACAATCTTTGATACCAATTATTGAAATTTATGGTTTTTGTTTCGCTTTAAATTCTGGAAATAAGACAGTGTATTACTATTAACTGCATAGCCTTTGTCCTTGTTAATGCATAAATAGCTTTTGATTGTACAAGCTTCTATTACATATCTTGTGGGTTTATCTTTAATTTTGAATATAATCTCTACGATTGGATCGCGATCATTATTTTCATTAATACAATGTTCTGCCCACTCTGATGTTTTAGGCTTGCTATTCCTAAACGCAGTAGTATGTTCATGTATTCTCTCCCTTAACGTTCTACCCGAATTACCAAAATATATTTTTGGTAAGTCCTACATTTCAATTTATAAACAGTATGCATTGTATTCCATATGTTATTTTCACTTTCGCACATGAATGGAAATGAAGTATATAAAGCTATTTGTGTTACTTGTATGGATTCATTAATAACTTTTCCAAGAATACAGTTGGCTATATAGAAGGTATGCCTATTCCAATAGCTTCCTTTTTTCCGCTGGTTATTATATATTGTCAAGACCATTATCCTCATAGTTTTTCAGCTATAGGCTATGGAGAATTCCGGATAATGATTATTAAAAAGCAAGAAATGGATTCTTTCCGTCCTATTTGCAATAGGTCAATAAATGCTGTGGCATTGCATCTCTCACTGCATCCTCTTCTTGCATTAAAATTACTGGTTTAATGTTAGAAGACTATATAGAGTGTTTCGGAAATGGTAGACAAAGCAAAGGGTTCCAAAGATCATTTTGAGTCGAACATGTTCTATGACATTTTGTTGTACGGGCCGTAGTTTTAGAGTTAGGAAATGAATGCTTTGGGAATGGTCTCTAATCAAAGAAAGCTCAGTTCATATTAAGAGGTGTATGTAAATAAGGTTTTTTACAAAAAGCAATCCGGATACAAATGTCATGACTGAAAACAGGTATGATAATTATAGAAAATGCTAAAAATGGCCAGAACTGAGCTTTCTTTGATGGACCTTTCGAAAAGCATTCATTTCTTAACTCTAAGACTACGGCTCGTACAACAAAATGTTATAGAACATTTTCGGCTCAAAATGATCTTTGGAACCAGTATCTCTTCGCTTTGTCTACCATTTCCGAAACACCCTGTATATGTGACTGAAAAGACCAGTTTCTGCTAAGACTGTTTAAATAGGAGTACTAGAAGCAGTACTAGAATAAACACTTGTTAGCATAAAGGCCGCCATTAGAAAAAGATAGATAACCTGCAGCAAAGAAAATGTTGTACTCATCTTAACAGATAAGCCACATCATATTAAAACCTGATGAAAACATAGTTCTGTTATATAGTAATAATTTTATCTTTTATTTATAGTGATATACTTTATCATTGATTTTGCCTAATATTATCCGAAATATTATGCATTAGGTTCTATTTTATATTTAGTATATAAGAGAGTTTGCAATTGTGCAGAAATCATGTAGAACAAGCAATATAGCGATAAATACTTGTTTTTTAGTAGGATACTATATAAGGAAAAAAAATAAATCAAGTTCATTGTAAAAAATAAAATCTTCAAAATTGTTAAGATTTATTTGACGGTTTACAAAATTTCTATTCTAATAGCATTTTATTGTCGTCATTTGTAAGTAGACTTTATTTTCTGACAGTATGCAGCTTGTTATTTAAACATTGAACTTGTACATACTATGGGCTTTATTTAATTAAGTGGGAGGTGAGGGTAAACATATCTTGATTTGAAGGGGGTTTGGGCAGCAATCTGCAATATTTGTTTTTTTTATTTTTTATTGTTGCTTGGGTAAAATGAGTGCTCGATAAATCTCTTCCAAAGAGATAAACTAATTATACTGTTAGCTTTGCGCTCAGCACCAAATAAAATTACTAGCCAAAAGAAAAAAAGAGAAGACAAAGAAATGATAGCAAGGCATACTAATAATTCTGTCGTAAGATACGTCTCTTACTGTCAGGAAAGAAAATCCTTGTAAAATAAAGTACTGTATTCTGTCTTCTGCACTGTATTGAACTTTGTTTTACATTTCTACAAAATTCCGATATTTTGTTTTACGCTAAATGAAATGTAATTTAATGAAAACTAAACAATGTGAATTTATATTTCTTATCGTTTTTGAAGAATAGAGAGCACAACTGAAATGTAGGTGATTCATTTCTGAAAAATGAGATTTGTGATTGACTGAGGTATGTACGCAATTTCAATACATGTATTTCTTGTTCTTCCTACAATCTTTCCTATATTTAGAGGCCATCCTTTCTTCTTCACCACGTTTCAACTACAGGTTTTTCCCATTTTATTGGAAACATCAACTGTATTATTTCATTGGAGGGACTGACAGGGTGGATTAAAACAGGATGCCATTTCTGGGTACATTTCTGAGCTGCCTTTTAACCCATTTTAGAGCATTTCAAACTGCTTCCATATTTGTTCATATCCATTCATTAAAGCTTGAATCTATCAATAACATCATTATTTAAATAATCTAAATAATGATATTAAATTTAAATTTTTCTTAAGAATCTATTTTGGATCACTCTTGATGAAGATTTGTACAATTTTTTTGAATTCAGACAAAACACCTTTTATTTTTCTTGTAAAATAGGAAAATAAATGTAAATTGGAAATTTTGAGACTGACATCAAAAATAAGTGACTAATGATGACGAATTTGTTGAAAAATGCCTATTTATTACGAAAGCTATCTTTACAGATGCCTAAGTAGATTGATATTCAATGAATTATCTATTTTTACAAATAAGATAAAATATTTAATACAAAGTGGCAGAGATTTACACAGTTTCAACGTCGAAATTATGAATTAAGAGATTATAAATAATACTAAATTAAAAAGAATTAAGATAAAGAAGAAAACTCCAGCCGAAATGATAAAAATACTTATACTATATATTCAACTGTAAAGTATTAGTTTTATATATGTTTTTAAAATATTTTACTTTTATGAAAATTAATATATTTTACTCTGTGCTTTTTCCACTTCATTACGTCAATTTTATACATTAACATCAATATTAGAACGAAGTTTAGTGAGATTACTAACCTAGAACTTGAAGAAAAACTTATGAAGCAAAACTTATCAAGCATTCTAAGAATTAGCGTTAATAGAATAGTAAAGAAATAGTCTCAAGAATTATGTAAAACAACCTTTCACAATATAAATGAAGTAGAAACTCAAACAGATTTAATGACAATAGATAAACACAAGCTATTTATAGATACAATGAACTTTTGAAGTGTTGGTAAATATACCTTTATTAAGAATTAATCAGAATATTTTGAATTAAGTAACTATCAGGCACATGAAATCAGAATTATAACACTGATATATAAAGGAAAATAATAATTTTATCAAGAAGTTAAATGTTAACGTATCATCGTCAGAGGCAGGGTAGGGTCGGAGGAACAGATTTCCTTAATTTCATATCATCTTAACACAAATTTACTAAAAAGATAAAATCAGTCATTAAGCTTGCTATCGTGAAACGAACACCCATTGTCTTTAATAGCAATGTCATAATGAAGCCAGCAGGAATATGTAAAAAGAAAATCCGACTAATGGAATGAAATAACCATTCAAAAATATGATGTAACAGTTATCAGTAAACAATCTTTGAATGTTCCTTTAAATATCAATATTTTGTCCAGAGAAGTTGAAGAAAAAAAGCTGATGTGAAGAGTAAGGGTAATCTGAATCATTATAATGGAGCTCTCATGTTACTTATTCACACAAGTGAGGAATATTCACACAAAAGGTATAAGAATGAGGGATCGTAAACCGAGGTCTCCATTGTAAATATAATAAAATAATAGAATTTAATGCAGTTTTTTTATTCCTTCTTTGAAATATGTTAAGAAAAGAGGCGCATTCAAGAAGATAATGTCTCCTGATCACGGAAGAGATTCTCAAGCATCCTAAATGCTGAATATTTTAATGCTTAGCTGGTATGTAAGTGTTGACGTTTTTTTTCTTCCTTTTTATTGTTTTATTTCTCCTTTCACTTGTCTTCACCAGTGGTAGTGACAGGCGTAACTGCAAGACTTAACTTTGTTCTATTAGCCGTGAGAATGTTTCAGTTGAAGGACAATTGTTCTTCACGCTACTAACTAAGCAAGAATCACCAAAGTCTCCTTTGTTATATAGAAACTAGTAGATGATTTAATCGCTTTATTTTCCTATAATTGAAAGCGCAAAGGCATATTAATATTTTCATAAAAATTATAAATGCTCAGAATGTATTTTTCAAAATCCTCCTTTTGTTAGATAAGGCCTAGATAGATCTAGAGAAAGATACGATTACTTGGGTGTTTAAAACAAGTACTTTTATTTTAATGATATCATAAACACTTCTGTAATAAAAAGTTATGTTGTTATATTTTTGTAGATTTACCAAAATATATACAAAAAATTACTTACATGGTGGTAATAATCGTAGATATCTTCTTAAGATATTTATTTATATTTTAAAAACCCAAATATCCTAAACTCTGGAACATGTAAAATATTGATTATACTTCTACACATTTATGTCTCTACATCTTCAAACCATTAAAAATGACTAAAATTATTCATTACCAATTCATTTTATCATTTGGGATTTTTTTTTTATTCTAAGGTTATTTGAAGGAATTTTTTATTGAACTTTACATCATGCACTGATAACAATTAGTTGCAAAATTTCTTTGGCTAAATAATAAATCTTTTGTTCACTTCTTTGTTTTGAGATTGAAACTTCCATGATATTAATTATTTTTTTAAAACAAAATCTATGCTAGTATTTATATATTATTCAAGCTAAAATAAATAATTCCTCAGCTCAGTTGAAAATTGGGATGAAACACTTTGAAAATTAAAATTCCCTAAAAAAATATTTCAAAACTTGCTGAAGTAGATTAAGCATTACTTAACTTCAAGTAGAATATACACTTCCGTGAAATACGTTTTAGATAGATAAAGAACAATAACTCACTTTACGTATTTAAAATTGCCATTTCATTTTTTTTTTTACCCAGGAAAGCAGTAAGTCCTAATTTACTGGCTTCGTGAATATACTACACTAGACAAAGTATTTTTCGTGAGTCCTTTAAAATTTATATATCATCTAGTTGGCCAATGTTTTAATTTCATTCAAATCCCATTAAAAAGTAGGATTGGAAGCACAGAATTATAAGATCTTATCCATATGAAAGCTATTCAAGTTGACTCTGTACACATCTCCTTTGTAAGGCTAACTTTAATAGCTTTTATATAGATATAAACATTTCACTTCATTAATCGCAGAATAAAACGCTAATGGAAAAATACCTTTGCTATAAATAGTGAAGAATCTAATAGTTACTAGCTAGAATTGAAAAGTAGAGATTGTGGTCATTCAAGAAGAAAGTAATTCCAGATTACAAACTGTATTTGAAGGACGAAAAGATATGCTATAAATTATAGAAGGAAATAGAAATGACATGATTCATAGCGTTAATAAACGAAGTTTTATAATACTATACTTGCTGATATAGCACCATCCTAAAGAAACAGAATTATACGTGAACGGAAGTGGTAACAAAAAGAAACGAACACAGAAATTAGAAATAAGAAAGCTTCCTCATGAGAATGTAGAAGAAAACGAAGTTTTTAGATTCGAATCGAACACATAAGTTTTAAAATAACTTACAGAGACCTTCAATTGATTGAAAAGGTTGAAAATAATAACGAATATTTATTGTTAGTTTTTGTACAATCGTAGGAAAAAGATCAAATCTGTTCAATATACAATTCAAATCAAAATTGTTCAATGTAGAATTCCATCATATTGAACAGATGAGATGCTTAATAAATCTTTTGAACGATAATCTGACAACTTAGTCACATTCAATACATACATATCTACTTCTATAAATGGCATTGAAATACAAAAAAAAATTTCAACTTACTAATACAATAATATCTAGTTATGATTCAAGTGTTCCAATTACAAGTAGTCCGTTTTGAAATCTTCTTTTTATTTTTTGACAGTTTATTTTAATATACAATTGTGCAGATAACCAGCAGAGATAAATGGAAGGTCGTTCTTAAACACTACTATGACGATTTTATGTTTCATTTTGCTTTTGCCACGAGACAATAAAAGTTATTCAAGAAATGTAAATTGTGCCTATTAAAAGAGATCCTTCATTCGTATAAAACAACCCTCCGTGATGAAATAATGTAAATTCGATGCTTCGCTGAACCTATTTCAATAAAGCATGTCATTATAAACTGACCTTAAATCGGAAATAGCACTTAGTGATTTGCTAGAAATCGGAAGGATTTATGGCATCGATTAACAGCAATTCACTTTGGGATAAATGATTTGAATGCAGGTGTGACTGATTTGAGGTTACAAGAATCAAAGTGAAATGGAAAAATCATTTACTTCAAATTTCATTAATCATGGGAGCTGAAAGAATAATTCCAGTCCTTAGAATTTAAAATTTATTACTTCTAATAAGAGTTTTCAAATTTGGTCACCGAAGTGTATTTTGCAATCAATATTCTTTAATAATTTGTTTAGTTGACCTTTGTTCAAGACCAGGCTACCAGAAAAGGCAGGAACTCTTATACATGGACCCAAACTGCAATTTAGATTCTGCTGTTATTCGTGATTTATTGAAACTTACCTCTAAAATCGTAAATAAAGAAATCTTTGAGTCTACAAGGGTTGTAGGACATCTGTTTCAAGGTTGTTGAGATCCATCAGTTACTTCAAACGTTCAAAATCTGAAAGATTAAAATATTAAATTATGAATTAGCATATCTCTTTTGGTCAACTGACATGAGAATTTGCAGTTCTTTTTTGTTATTGAATTTATTTAGATATTTTTTGATTTCTTTTTTAGGAATTTTTATTGAGTTTATTAATTAGACTATTATAAATTAAAGAAATATAAAAGTTATATTTATTTCATTAATTATTTTCGATATTGTTTTTTGTACTACACTAAAAGTGACTAGAGTATTTGTTATCTATTTCCATTGTTGTATTTGCTCTTGTTTTTTTTTAAATAAACAGAAGTTTCCATCAAATATTGAATGTAGTTCCTTGAAGGTGTAATAAAAATCTCAATTATTATAATTTTAGTATTAGGAACTAGAAGAATTATATTATAAATCACATTAATGTACAGAAATGGCGCGACCTCAGTATAAAATTATATAATATTAGGTTGGCCAAACAGTTCGTTCTGTTTTTTACATGCATTGGCTATAGTAGCTCTTAAGTGTCTGTAAACCTCATTCCAAACCATTTTGTGAGATTGTATTGTGACAGTTGTCATATCAGCGTGCAGTTAAAACAAAAACAGATCAAAATTGGTGAATTTTGTGCAGCCAGTTTATTACTGAAAATGAAAGAAAATAAGCAGACAAGACCGCATGTTTCTTTGATGACCAGGCAAAAACTGTTACAGCTTGGCTGGAAAGTTCTGATTCATATGCTGTATTCACCAGACTTTGCACCTTCGGATTTCCATTGATTCGGTCTTTCCAAAATTCTCTTAATAGAAAAAAAAAATCAATTCTCTGGAAGACTCCATATGCATCTGGAACATTTATTTGCTCAAAAAGATAAAAAGTTTTGGGAAGATAGAAATATGAAGTTACCTGAAAGATGGCAGAAGGTAATGGAACAAACTGTTGAAGACGTTGTTCAATAAAATTATTGGTGACAATGAAAAATGTATCTTTTATTTTTACTTAAAAACCGAACGAACTTTTTGGCCAACCCAATACTTTTACCTATAGGCAACTTGTTGTATGATATTTATTTAATGCATTATTATTTCGTAGTCGTGACAAAATTTCTACATTACTACTTTTTCTGTGTAAAGCTTTTTTTGTGCTACACAATAAAAAGAGCATAAAAAATTAAAAATTAACATGAAAGAATATTGGATGGAAGCTCTCAATTTTTTACAATGAAATAAAGAGGGCATTTTGAAATTACATTACTATAGAAACATGGTGATTTTACAACCCTAACAATCTATCATATCATCTATAACTGTAGGGAAACCTCCATCAGGTGTTCTATTCAACCTTTTTAAGAAGGAAAGTATTTACGACACCCCAAAGCTGCTACCAAAATCAGTCTTGAATCATAGAAACTATTATGGCTTATAATTCAATAGCAAGACTTCATTGGGGGTTAAAAAATATTGGAAAGGTTTCTGGATGCATACAATGGTAAGAAAGGTTATTAATATTTTTTTCTGTATTTCTGGTAATAATGAAATAAGTTGTTTGATTATTAATTAAATCAATACACAGATTTTTTTGTTTTGTTTTGTTTTTTCAATGTACAAGTTTACTGGATGCCGGGAGAAAAATTAGTACATAATACTAATGTGTTTGTACTAATTTTAATTATTATTTTTTATTTTTTTGTTAATTTCTCGAAAGCACTAAAGAATATTTTCACACTATGATGTTTTATTATCATGTTACTTAAAATTGATTTCTATGTTTCTGCAATGATCTTATGAATAACGCAAACTAATTCTTAATTTTACTTATATAGCTCCTTACCTATTGATCCTATGTAGAGTCGATAGGAATATCCTATTTTATAGCAACTTGTTAGTCCAAATCTGCAATACCATGCAAAACTTCCTCCACGTAGTAAAAAAAGTCGCCTTTATAGATGCCAAACATAGAAATGAGTAATTGCAAAATATTGTATGATAACGAGTGATTGCCTTTACATGTCTGTAATAATGGGCAATTCATGTGTTGATCGTACATAAATGTAATAATATTTATGTTTTCAGTACATTTATGTTTGAGACCAGAATTAAAAGTTTTCAATACTTGACTATTCAAAAATTCCTTTTCTGATAATGACATTGGAATATAAAATATATAGTTAAAAAACACGAATTAAATAATAACAGAAATATAAGTTCAATCTATATGCTATAGTTAAGTTACTTAGTCTCAATTTTATTATTTAAAGAAGTAGCTTTTCTTTTTCAATATTCAGTTCTATTAGCAATGATTTGCATAACTACAAACACCTAATTCAGATTATTAACCTTACATTTTCAATTTTTCAATTAAAATTGTCTACAAACAGATAACCGTTGCCATGATTTAGTAAATTTCCCTGTCAATCCAATAATTCAGTGTACGGTCACTCTACAAACATTTAATTTTCATTAGTTTTTGTTAAGTTATTAAAAATAACACTGATACTTTTAATTACCTTAAATTTTTGCATAATTAATTTCTATAACAAGTTTGTAGCCATAGATGAGTTTGTAAAATATTCATCTTTACCATTTTTAGTGCCTTTTAGACTTATAATAAAATAAGAAATAAGAAAGCCCATAAACAGTCGGACGAAAAGAAAGAAAAGGACGAAATAAACATAGAAAAAAAAGGAATATCTTAATTGGATGAATTTACACTTAATTAGTGGAACCAAATGAAAGGACATCAATTAATTTTTAACAGAATTTTTTTTTTTCTAAAACAAAAAGTTGTAAAAAACTTAAATTAACAGTTAATTATTTTAGTTGAGAAAACTTTTAATTGCAAAACTCACACTTTTTATTACCTTTTTATTTCCGCTTCAATCTTAGGAAATTAAAGTTTTAATGAGATTTTATTAATGGATGTTTGAACACTTGAATTAACTGGAAAATTAATTCATACTTAAGAACGATATTATAAAATTTCAATAAAAGCTCAGTAATATATTAAACACACTTAAAATTTCTTTCTGTTAACTTAAAATTTCTTTCTGTTGACGCAAAATTTGTGGAAATTATCTAGTTTTGTTTTTTTTTTAATCATGATATTAAAAGCGAAGTTTGTTAAAATCACGATGTTAAAAGTAATGAGCTTTACTAAAAGAAGAATTTGAAGCTTTTTTTTATATATCTATATATATAGATATACACTGAGCATACTGTATGCATATGTGTATGGCATGCCAACATTCGAATATACCCACACAAAGTTGTTAAAATTTTCTATTGTCACAAAACGTTTTCCTATGAATCAACAACTAAATATCCCATAAAGTTGAATGTTTAACGTTTTACTGCTACTTTATCTTTGCAGAGGAAGTGATAGATCGTAAAATAATTGCATGACAGTTTATATTTCATGGCTTGCGAATCCCCTGAGGGTTCACAAAGTTAAGATTTCGTCTCCTGAAATTCTGCAATACAAAAGTTTTATCAAAGTTCATAAAGTAAAGTAACTCTACTCATTTGTGTAATGTAAATATAAGTTATAAAAGAAATAAATCAAAAATGCACAAGACTAAGAGTTGATCTGTTTTTGGAAATTGTGATACCGGGAATCCAAGAGAGCCTATTTCAGGTTTCCTGACCATCGTCAGTCGGAAATAGGCTATCTTGGATTCGCGGTACCACAATTTCCAAAAACAGAACTTGAAGCTCTTAGTCTTGTGCGTTTTTGATTTATTTCTCAGGTAATTTTTTTTCCATGCACGTTAAACTTTTGAAGTAAATATAAGTTCTTAGGGATAGTTCATTCCACAGATATAAAATGACAATAAGTTCTTCATTTAGAAAACACTTAAATATTTACTTAAATGATAATAATGATCACCGTAGAATAAGTATATTAATCACTTTAATCCATATACCGGGTGTTCAAGACCACCAGTAGCCCCTGTTTTTCTCGAAAACCACAGAATATAGGTTTGTTCGCATGAAAATTTTCATTACCAAATGGTATCCAAAGAATCGTATAGAGGTATTGTTCATGTCCGGTAGAAACTGGAAGTGGGGTAATTGGAGTTAATTTTAAATTTCAAATAAGAACACAGAACATCTGTGGTATTGTTGAATAGATCTTTTGAAAAGAAAAAATTTTTACTAAAACTTTTTTTTCTGTAACGTTTCTTTTTTATTCACAATTGTAGCTATTGATAACAATGAAATTGACATTAGTTAAACAGTGTGCAATACAGAGTCATTGTTGAAAGGAAACCTAACCATTGGTAATTTCATTGTTATCAATAGCTGCAATTGTTCCTATGAGTACCGTTAAAGCAATCTCCATTATTTTTCTTCCTGAATTGTGACTAAACAATGAACGTTAGAGAAAAAATTTTTTTAGTAAAAGTTGTTTCTTTTCAAAAGATCTATCCACCGATACCCCCCCCCCCCTCCACATGACCAATGTTCCAATTTGAACTTTAAAAGTTGACCCCAATCACCCCCACTTCCGGTTTCTTTGGTGCATTCTTTTATATACATTTTTAGAAGATTTAATGCCAATGTAAGGAAATAGTATCTTTATGTAAAACTACAAGGCTGCCGCCCAGTTTTTTTTCATTGGCTGGTACGATAAGGATGTAACATTGAAAGAGGTTTGCAAGATTGGAAACCTCTGAGTTAGAAGAATATTTGAAAATTGGCACGCCAACTAGAATGTTCTTTGTTGAAACAATCAAGTATAGTCATTAACAACCCTAAGATCATAGGAACTGATTAAAGAAATTAATGAATAAATTTTCACATTCTTTACATTGAATGTCTTGTACCGAACTTTAAAAAGGAATGCGTTGAAGTCTTTTTTCTGGAATTGTTGGTGTGATCGACCGATTGCTGATCGTTTTGCTCACAGATAAAATTTCTTTATGACCTTCTTTATTTTCTCAATACAGGTTAACGAGTTAAAAGTTTTATTTCTTCCTGTTTTGATTATTGTAATTACTATTTGATAGTCGTTGGATGTTCAGCAAAAAACGGGTTTTCGTTTCAAAGACGATAAATGGTTTCCCTTCCGTTCAAACAATTACAACGTTAAGGAACATCTTTATTTAAAACAACTCATTAGTAAATTCCTAAATCTAAGCAATTTTAGGTGTGTTCATTGGAACTTAACCTTTTGTAGAATTTCGATGAAACTTGGTATTGAATGTATGAGTGAAATTTTGTAATAAAATTTATAAAATAAAACAACAAAACAAAACAGGAATTATTTAGAAAATTTCTAGTGAAAGCATTTTACAGTTTTATTAAATTAATGTTACAGCAATTTTTTGTTATAATTTATGATAGAAGTATAATACAGGTTAACTGAATATGTTACAAATAACTATTGATTTTTTTTAAACAAATATTTTTTTCGGAAACACGTTTGTCTCGTTTTTTAGAGGTACTGTTTGTTTATGTATATCAATTGCGAATACGCATCAATTGTTAAACCACTGTAAACAAAATACGACCTGCCTTCATCTAGTGACTGCTATTGAAATAATTATCGGGTTTCCTAAATGCTAAGGTTTACGGTTCATGTTCGTCTTTTTTTAGTGTCTAGAAGAAAAGGATCTTTGAGAAATCGTTTGATTTACAGTAAAACATTGATTATCTGGGTTAATTGGATTGTCAAATATGTTTAATCAAAATTACGATGTATTGGGTTAAACACTTAAAAAAAACAATAACATGCTGATAGTATGTAAATATAAAACTGAATATGATACAATGTTATTTAAAATACGCAGTAATTTCTTTTTACTTGCATAGAAAAAAAAATTATGTACAATGAATGTATAATGTCAGTAGTTATGTTTGAGCCCCGTATAATCGGCTTTTAAGTATTTAGATAAGCTATTAAATGATTTTAAGACCTGCATTTAATGTGTGATGATTAAATATATTATAAAACAAACAGCCCACTTTTTGTAATATTAACAATATATATTGGTAACAGTTTCGAACATTGACGGTTCTTCATCAGACTGATGAAGAATAGTCTATGTCGAAACTGTCACGAATGTATATATACTGTTAATAGTACAAAAAGTGCGCTGTTTGTTTTATAATAAAGCTATTAAATGAGTCTTTATTCTAGAAAATAATTGCAAATTATTCTATCTCTACGTTATGAAAATAATACGAGCTTCAAGATTTTCTTGGAACCCACAGACAGTGTTTCAAGCTAATTAGGTTTATCTGACAGAACCTAATATTGATGAGACACTCCAGATGCCAATAAAGTTGAAAGGGTTCTTGTCTGAAACAGCTGACTTTTTCTTTTATCTCTTCTTAAGATATTTTTTTTTTCATCTCTTATAGTAATTTTTTTTCTACCAGTTTAATGAGGGTTCCTTTCAAAGAATATTTTTAGATTTGATTGAAATTTTTAACACTTAATTCGGGGAAAGGGGTTAAAAGACAGAAAAAAGTCAAGAATTCCGTTACAAAGATCTGTTCATCTATCTTAATGAAAATAATCAATTAACTATATAATTTTAAGTACCGTAGTTAAAAATACAGAGATCAGTTAGTTTAAAAGAAGATCCTATTGATTTTAATGTGTAGTAAAAATAAAAGGTCAAAAGTTAAAGAAAAAAAAGAACCTACCCCCCCCCCCCCAAACACACAAGAACAAATCAAAAAAGTCAAATCCCCTTTTCAGAAAAAGCTAATTTAGGATAAATCAAAGCATATTTATTTTTACAATTTCGTTTTACAACTTTAGATAAATGTTGTTGATGGAAACTCCCAATTGATTTTGATACAATTTGGACCCAAAGGATACCACCAAGACTAAAGTCCCTAAAAATCGCTGTAAATAAACATTAAGTACTCAGAAATGTTGCAAGGTAAGTTTAAGCTTTCAAATATCCTTAGTATTTTGAAACAAAATTTTTCGTTTTTGTCGTTCAAGCTTACGAAGATATATAATAATATAATTATATATCTTCGTAAGCTTGAACGACAAAGAAACATTGCTTTTAGAGAAGACAGTAACATACCTAAGTAATAAGGAAAAAAAGAAAGAATAGGCAAACAGGTAGCATAACCAGAATGTATGTTAAGGTAGAAAAAGGAGTGAAACCGCATAGAAATAAAAAAACAAAATCACTGAGCTACTTTTGAAATTTTTGATGCTGGGCATCCAAGACTGACTGTTTCAGGCTTATTAGCCATCTTCAGTTGGTTATAAACGGGAGATTACTAATTCATTTTCCATTTCTTTAATTTCCTTGAGTTTTTTAACCACAAAACTATAAAGTTGAGTATTTGAGTATTTAAGTGACTGGTTCTGGCTGATGAGCATCGATAAGAGCGAAACAGCTATCTCAGACTGTCACATATTAACACAAAATCAACATTTATTGATTTAGCATTTGAAAATACTTCGTCTCTCTCTACAGAGCCTTTTCTTCTCTGTCTTTTCGGACGCGCATCACGTTAAAACGGCTGGACGGATTTTCTTAAAATTTCTTACTTTGCTTATGTATGGTCCAACTAAAAACAAATAGAATAATTATTTTGATCTCTACATCCCTCTAAAATTAAAATTCCTCGCTTAAATGACCGGACTGATTTTCTTTAAATTTAGTACTTTGCTTTTTATTTATGATGCAACTTAAAACGTAAATACACCGAACCCCCGAAGAACACGATTAATTGGTTCCGTGTTCTTTGAAACCGTGTTATTCGAGACTTCAAAAAACGGGATTTCGTTTCAAGTGTGAAAAAAAAAAAAGGGTACGTTTTAAATGTTTTTCTGTTAAATATAAAACTAAAGTTTTTATTTTTTGAATTCATATTGGTAAACACTTTTAAGAAATATTTTATTATATAATTCAAATTAATTTTTTAATTCTATCTATCTATCTATCTATATCGCCCGTAACACCCAATACTGGATATGGACGCTCTCCTACCAGAGGAGTTTAGGCTAGATACCGCAAGGGGGCGCCAACCCCAAGGGAAGAAACGAACAACACAGAAGAAAGGAAAGTGAAACACCCATGCCACTACCGGGATTCGAACCCAGGAACTGGCGCATTGGACGCCACGGCTGGCCGCCGCCGAGACCGCACGACCACGCCAGCACGGCATTTTTTAATTAGTTTTGAAAAAACGTTTTATCATAAATTTTTATTATCAAAATAAAAGAAAAAAATTATAAAACAAACTAGACGGGTACCGTCGCTTCGCTCCGGAACTCTTGCATGTATAGCATTAAAAAAAAAACCAACCTTTATTTAGCAAATTAATATGGAGATCGGAGAATACACGACTTCCCAGCTCGTTGTGGGCTTCTCCGCTTTACTCAGGTGTAATGCGCGTTGGCATTCACACGGGGGGGTTGCCGCAAAACACTTCATTTTTGCATGTATCTTCCAAACGCAGAAACGTTTGTTAATGACTGATATACCGTTCGATAGAACTTTCAAATACCAACATTTTCTCAATATAATGTTCTCTTCCAACTTTTATACTTTTCGTTTAAATTGAGAAAAAGTCAAAATTGGACCCTTTAAAAGGCGATATCTTGGAAACCAAAAACTTTTTTCGCAAGATTTTTGTAGCATTTTGTTTGTCTTAAAAAGTTCTACATTTTATCCATTTACATGACCAATCTATCTCTTATAGTTTGGTCACAAAATTCGAAAACGTAAATTTTTATGACAATGGCAGACAGAATAACGCTTTTATATAATATAATTATAAAAAATTATAACAATTATAAAGAATTACTCGAAAATCATGTTCTTCGAGTGCCGTGTAATTCGGGGGAAGGTATCCGGTTCTTCAAAACTCGTGTTCTTCGAGTACCGCGTTGTTCGGGGGTTTCCTGTACGATTATTGTGTCTACATCCTCCCCATTCCTCAAAATTGACTCCCTCCCCATCCCACCACAGCTCCACGACAAGTCCTCACGATGCGATGTGTATCTAATCGTATTCCTAGTGTAAATGAAGGAGAATCATTTTAATGTAGTTAATAATTTGTTGGGTTTCAAGAACAACAATAATTCTTTAAGAAAATTTCCAAGAAAAAAGAACGACGAATTCTCAAGGGAAAAAAAAATCCCAAATAGAAAAACACTGTCCTGTCACTTAAATATCTAATCAACTTCAATGAAACAGATGGGATATTGTTTGCCTGTAGTGATACTGTAGACGGGATTTCTGTAAAAAAACATGCTTTCAGTGCAAGAATCCCGCTAAGTACAATCAAAACATGAATCATTGCCACAAATACGCGAAATCTGATCTTCAGAATAAAAGCAGAAATAGAGCAAAAGATAGAAGAAAAAAATCTGGTAAGCACAGCACTCTTAAGCTATTGTTTTGTCCACCTTCATGTTCGTTCCATATAGATCGAAAGCTGCTGCTGTTCCATATTTTCTTTTCTAACTGGGATTTTACTGCTTTCCGCTTGGGAACGCCAAAGGCGCTCTGTTTTCTCTTTTCCACTGACCACACCTCTCCTCAGCAGTTTCAACACTTCAAGATAAGAAACGCTGACAACAAACTTATTGCTTTCGGAAATGAAAATATTTCTTAGTTCGCTGAGAAAACATACAATAAGATGTTGTATGAATGTTGACGAATAAATATTATCTCTCAAAGCAAAAAAATTACTGAAAAAGCCTGACTTGATAAAGAGAAACAGGTATTTTTCTTTTTTGAAACATAATTAATCTTTATGAAGAATTTAATTGAAAGAAAAGAATTTAGTTTTAATTTAATATTGTAAAGTGTTTTTTGTAATTTTGTGCCTTCAGAAATACTGTTTCTTGAGTGAGAAGGCAAAAATCTTCCTGAACATTTTTCTTCTGAGTTTGTCCCGTTGAACGCAGGTTACCTTAAAATGAACCATTTATTTAAAAATTTGATACGTTGCTTCTGTATGGTCTAATGTAAAACATAAGCATGGCTGCTTTCCCCTCATTCTAAAAATGTTCCTTTCTCCTCTTTCACGCTTAAACGGATGGATCAGTTTCCTTAATTTGTTTCTAAGGTAGGTCTCCTCTACCTTATTTACGCAGTTATTGATAATATCTTAAATTATGATACGTACGTATTATTTTCTATTTGATGTGATCCAAATCGTTCAAAAGAATACAATATCAAAATGACTTTTCAAACTAATATTAATTGTGTCGCATAATCAGTCACTAATTGATGCATAGTGAGAGTATTTGCAATAAAGAATAATAGATATCAAACAAAGCATTGTAGCATCTCTTAAAAAGATAAAAATTACCAACAGAAGATTTCCAAAAAATAGAAAAAGACAATCTCGAAAGAAAATAATCATGCAAAAATCAACATTAAACAGTAATAAGAATGATGCCAATCATTCACAATCCGGCCAATAGAGATTGGTGAAAATACGCTGAAAAATTTAACGTGCATTCAAGAAAGTCCGATTTCCAGTAAAATTGTGATAATAAACCTTGATGAATAAGCAATTTGTCTAAAAATTTAAAGCTTTCTCGTTTACACAGACTACTTTGGAGAATCGTCTCTATATATTTACATATGTAAAAAAAACATTATAACTATATTAAACCTCTATTAAACCTTTAAATTCTTGAACTGTTGTCTTCCATCACCAAATCTTCAAATGAGATTCATAAGATTTCAAGATTAGAAGAGGATTTATGAAAAGTGTATGCAATTGTATGAGTTTATTTATCTCCGCGCCTGCAGGGATAGAGTGTGCAAGGGGAGAAAAGAAGAACTTAACATCTTATATAAAGTTATTGGAAAGAATTTTAAAGAATAGGTTTATATCTTGGAAGTTTTATTAAAATATTTGGAATTTTCTAAAAGGACATTGGAATATTATATTTGGAATTTTCTAAAACACAGGGACATTGGAAGATTATATCAGGATTTTAAAAATACAAGGAATTGGAAGATTATATCAGGAAAGGATTTTAAATTTTTTAATTTTGAATATTTAAAAGACTTTAAATTTTTTAATTTTGAATATTTAAAGAATGAATTTCTAACAATTGTTATTTGGTTTTATAATTTGAACGTGTTTAAGTGTCACGTTCTATTATTGTAAAATTTTTGAATTCTTGAGTTGTGATATTATTGTTTTAGTTTAGAAGAGAAATGGCTCGTTACAGTCCTGTAAAAAGGACGAAATATCGCCATGGAGTTTGTAGTTCGTTATTAGTTTTTAAATGTTATTAAATGTTATTTGCAAGCCGTGGAGTTTGTAATTTTACGAGTTTGCTTCAATAAATACAAACCTCATGTTTACTAACGACATATGTTATAAGTTCACCTATATGAACTTATCAGTCATGACCAAACATCTCTAAACAAGCAGTTGATTTCGACGTGTTAGAAAATTGATATTTCTGACAATTATATTTAGTAGTTGGTTGCAAAGTTTGATTATTATTTTTTTTTATATTATTGAGTTGTTGATCACAAAGGAAAACATGGTAGATAAATAAACACTCATTTATTTATTAATGTAGATTCTTGCATAATTACTTATTCTCTCTTTGTATAGTTCAATCATTCTTGATTCTAATATTTCACTAATAAAATAATCTAAAAGTTCAAGTTCACAGTTTAAAAGTTCATAATTCACTTATTACTTGCATATATAAATGATAATCATTTAATTTGTTGTACTTAATCTTCATATCGTAAATATTTACTATATTACATAGTTCAATGCTGAGTTCTTTATTGAATGTCTTTATCAACTTTGTTCCGGTATTCTATCCGGTATTGATTAAGACATTCAAGATTCTTAATCAGATTCTATCAGTTTCTCTTTCTGAATAATCCGGAACTATTTCTTATCATCATATAATTATGCTATCTTTTCTTTTCATTATGTTAATCTATTCACTGTCATAGAATACCTATAATGCCTTTCTTTTAAGTTATTCCCATCGATTCCAATATGGCGACTGATTTATACAATTTACTTGCATGATGTAACTTCTACTTACTTTAATCCAGACATATTCTCATTACTTCCGAGTAAGGTTCTTTCTGTCACTTGACAACAAGTCTTACGATATTTGTATAAATCATCTATATACTTAGAATGTATTCTCGACTTCAAATACATATCAACTGTAATAAGAAAACAAATCATTAGTTTTCTCCTTCTCGATTCTTGTTCTATTATTTTTATGCTCATTATACATTATATTTCGATTGATTTATTCTTCAAAATCAAATGTGCATTCGTACATCGAAATATTCATGTAAAACATCATGAATTTCTGTTGAATGTCACTCGTGAGCACAAGGTCTGTATTTATTGATACACAATTACAAAACTTGCGTTCACGAGTGGTATTATGAGACAGCTGTTTCGTGTTTTCAGCCAGAAGCAGTCACCATATTTGTCATACGAAAATAGAACCAGGGAGAAACCGAGGTCATTTTATGTATTTTTTCCCAATAATTTTCGTTTTTTTCGTCATAGAAAATTCTCGCTAATTTTTCCTTTAATGTTATCATTCATATATTACAACTATTTCAAAAGGAGTAAGAAATGCTTATGAGTTGCTAAAAAATCTGGAAGAAAACTACATTGTTGCTGTAAAAGAATAATACTACAGAAGGTGATCCAACTAAGAACAAACATTTTATTGCAAACCTTCTATATTTTATTGCTGGAGACGTAATTACAAGAGATTACAAGCTTCTAAATAATAAAAATATTGCTTTTTACCGGTTAAGACTACGGTTAAGATTTGAATTTAGTTTTTTTTTAATTAATGCATGCTTAAACTCCAATTTTGAAATAGTTTGTAACTATGGGAATAGTTAGTAACACATCTATGAATAAAAAAGAATATTTTTTTTTATTTGCATATATATTTTTATATTGTAGTATGAAAACAAATGACTTTAAGTTTGGATTCATTGAAAATATTTGTATTTATGGTTTTTATATTTGTGTTTCATGAATGTTTCATGAATGCATGTAAATCGGAAATAAAAACACAGTTTTAAAGATTTTTTATCGAAACATACTAATTTTCTTCATTATCTGCGCATCTAAATTTGGAATCGTAAAGAAAGACATTGAATCTACAATTATCTGAAAACATTTCTTTACAATGTAAGTTAAGTTAAAGTGTTCCACTACAGTCCTATGTGGCCCTTCAAGTCGCGGGAGGTAAGGCTCCCGCGTTCCGTGACCAAGTTGAGGTCAGGTGGTCAGACCGACGCCCGCCCGACTTCAACCTTAGTGAAAGAAACCCGGTACCCATTCAACAGAGGACTCGGGTAGACTCTAGTACCCGTTTGGAGGAGAACGGAATGTGGAAAAATCCCCGCCTTCCGCCAAGAATCGAACCCTCCACCTCCAACTCGCAGCCAAGCGCCCTTACCCACTCGGCTACCGGGCCCACTTCATTTCAATATATTTGTTAAAATATTTTGAAATAGCTATGATAATATATACACAGGTAATATACGTGTAGCCCACATTATCAACCTTATTTCAGTTTGGAACACTTTCTCTATTTACAGAAGAAGAAGTTGAAGATAAGCATTTCATTAATGATATAGAAAAAATTATGCATTCAAAAATCTAATTATAAATTTTGGATCGTTTAAGATTGAATAATTTCAATGATAAATCATCTATTTTACACTATCGACCAAGAAGGTTAGTAAACACAGTATAATTGTAAATTTAAGAGAAATACATTTGTCTGGAACTTCCGCTTACTGCATTTGCAAGGAGAATTGTAGAATCCTATTTGAAAGAGATATTTATCCTAGCAAATTGTAACTACAGTCACTTCAATAAAGGTCTTCAGCTTCTGTACTCCATAATAAGAGATGTATCTCCAGTTTCATCAATTTCACACTTGAATTAAAACAGCAATAATTCCATTTGATTTTAATTACACCCTTTAAAAGAGTTAGATCAACAGCTACATCTTTTCAATATTAAAAATAGTTGAATAGATAAAAGTGGCACAATTCTTATGTTAACACACTAATTAATATAATCTATAAAGAAAATTTTAATTTAATTAGTTAAACATTGAGAGTGGTTCAACCCTTTTCTCAACAATTGTTTTCCGTAGTAAACGCTCTGAAAAGAACTTTTGTAGGTTTTAAGTAGGCTATGTATGTAGATTTCTTTGTGTCTATATGCTTTTTTTTTTTAACTCTTAATTTTTTTGTAGCTTTTATGGTTTGTATAGCATGTAAGCCGTACAGTCGCCAGACAATTCTTAATAGAGTCGAATCATGTTTCTGATTATCGAATCTGCAATGATTTCTTTATTATTACTATTTGCACGAATACTATTTCTTGACACATTATCAAAATTTCCTCAGCTTGCAGCCTGTTGTTGCTTGTGATAATATTCAGATATTATGAAAATAAAAAAATTATATCAGGACACATATAATGAAGGGAAATAAAAAACATTTATAACAATAAATAGGTTAACAGTCCATGTTTTATCTTTTTATTGTTATTAATGTTTTTTATTTACCTTCATTATATGTGTCCTGGCCGCGCTGGTGTGGTCGAGCGGTCTCAGGCGTCGGTCTGTCGTGAGATAAATGTGCCAGCGCCCGGGTTCAAATCCCGGTAGCGAGCATGGATGTTTCAAAAATTTCCTTTCCTGTGTTGTAGCCTCTTCTTCACTTTCTCTTCGGTCTGACGTCATTCCTTAATGGCGTCCTGGGGAAGGCCACGGGAAACCACCCCAGTATCTTTCCCTTGTAATTCTAGGGAGTCTGCTAGGGGTTCGCCGTCTTGGGAACACTAGCGCTCCCTGGAGCACGGATGCTTCGGCAACGAAGCTCGCACTTCAGTGCGAACCGACCACACACATATGTGTCCTGATATATCTTTTTTTTTTTATTTTCATAAAATTTCATCTTTCTAAATTGTCCGAAGTATTAAAATCTTTAGGATTTACACATTTAACATTTCATAAAATTTAATTCCCTTTGGCGATGAAATTCTAGAGTGCCATTAGTTGTAATATTCTTTATACAAGAATCGAGATGAGAAATTATGTTATTAATGATATTACAACTTCTTTTACACTTAACAGCGATAGGTATTAAGATATGTCATTAAACATTAACAAATTTCAATACATAGAATAGTACTTGAAATCAATGGAACGATATTTATATAGCCGAGTTCAAACATCACTGCGTAGGATCATTCATGATGAAATCGTATAAATATGCTTAATATCTACATAAACAGACATAAGTAGAAGTTACATTATAAATAAAAGTATTTAAAACTATAGGGTAAATATTTTTTTATAAATAAAAAAATAATATTATATAACAAATAAGTTATATCTTTGTAATAATTAGAAATACTTAATAATATTTTTAATGTTGCAAAAAAAGTTGTAAGTTAATGTATATTCCTTCATTCACTTGAAGAAGTGAGTCTCACTTTCCAATATCTATAGAGTTTTCAGTTATATCTTTAGAGTTCTAATTTTATCAGATGAAGATAGATCTAACTATAAACATTCACGAAGTGGATAATCATGAGCTTGTAATTTATTATATACTTAAGAATGTATATACATACACAGGGTGTCCCAGGAGGAAACGTCAATACTTTGGGAGGTGATAGAATCTGTTATTTTAAAGCAAAAAATGTCATATGAACAAGTGTCCTATTCCGAACAGTTTCCGAGATAATTGAAATTTGGCATGTAAATTTGCTGGCCGTTCATTTCCTTCTCTTCCAAAATCACTATTCATAACCCCCTTGGATGTCTGTTTATGGGGTTGAATGAAGAGTGAAGTGTACAGACAGACGCAGAGTGAATACACGAGACGAATTTCTCTCTCGCATAATTGTTGCTTTTGCGCTCATAAAGGAACGTCACGATAAACCCAGATAAGCAACACATCATGTTCTCACAAGAGTTTTAAGAGTTTTTTTTTTTTTAAATCATTATTAGGAATTCAATGTTTTAACAAGGTTTGAGTTAAGGATGACGACTATTCCATATAAGGTAAAGGCACCAGTTGTGGATCGGCCTAAGCATAAACTTGGTTTTCATCACGAGAAATAGCTAAATAATTTTCATTTTTGCATTTATTCCTTTATTAAGCTCTTATAATTGACATTGTATTACCTCAGTTCGATAAAAAAATATGTACCGCATTTTCACAGTCTTCTTTGTATTGTGACGTTTGATCCACAATTGGACTCCACGAACCGCTGAATTTCCGCCAGAACAAAAGGCTGCAGAATTTCCCGCAAACATGACCAGAGGCAGAAAACACTATGTTTTATTTTTCCCCGGTTATATTAAACCTTGTACTATCATACATCCATTAATTCTAACGTATATCCATTCTAGAATAACTACAAATAACTTTCAGGCTAACTCACCTTAATTTTCTTTTGAAATTCTGACAAATTATTTAACAATGTCAAAGGATTGCTCCGCTTGAAACTCCAAACAAACTATAATACCAAAACGAAGCTCAAAACGGGATTCTATATATCTGAGCCATCTGTTGATAAGTGTGATAATTAAGACGGTAAACGACTTGATCCGCAATTGGTTCCTGATCTACAACTGGTTCCCTTACCTTAAATAGTGGTGGGTAAGATAGCATGGGGTCGCAAACAGACTAGCGCGAGCATTTTCTATACCACCCCGGCGCAGTCTATTCTAAAGTATAGGTGACTCAGAACCCGTTGCGAAGCACTGTGATTGCTTTACTAATCACTATCCGTACCTTGTTTGCTTAAAATCACCGATAGTAACACCTCCCAAAATATTGATCTTTTCTCCTGAACACCCATATATACATTATATTTAAAAGGAATAAAATTTCACGTGCACTGATCATAACTGTAATCTAAAAAACTAAGCCGCACATCTGCTTATTCAAGTAATTTAAAACTTTAATGAACACTAAAATTAAAACAAAATATGAACTAGGTTACGGCTAGAAAACACAAGTGACTTGTAAAAGGCTTGAACCATTATGATATGACTCCGAGCATGAAGGGAAGATAAGAAGAAGCAGACAAACAGAAAAAAGGAAACATCCATGCCCGTTTGGGATTCGAACCCATGTTCAGACACATCAGCCTCGTGACAGACGGCCGCCTTCACCACAAGGTTCTGCCTGAACGACTATAGTGATATTTACTGTTATTTATTTATTATTATTTATTTTATTTTATTTTAAGTATTTCTCTGATTCAATGTCTTGCACAATTAATTTTAGCATAAAAATTCAACCAATTCAAAAAAAAAATTACAATAAAATAAAACCAAAGAATATATAAAAAGACTATAAAATAATTATATAAAAATATTAGAGCAGAGAGCAATTTTAATTAAGCTTACTAAAACTAATTATTTGGATTTTATCTGATTAAAGTAACACGCTCACATTGAAAAATGAATTTAAATATAAAGCGAAGGAAAAAAAATAAAAGATATTTTATCCAATTAAAAAAAACAAAACTACCAAGCCGAAACTAGGGCTGAGAATTAAGAGGTTTGGAAGAAATTGGAGTGTTACACCATTTGAAAATAATCTATTTTCTTGTAATATCAATAGGCTCCCGTATATGTATAATATATGGAAAATTGGATATTTTTTTATTCTTATTATAACGGCATGATGTGAAGATGCAAAGAAATGTTAAAATTAGCTACTAATGTGCTAAGGAAAAAGGACGAGCTGATATGTCACTACCAATTTATTACGGTTTGACTGACATATTGGATTCGCACCTTTCTTGCTCTTCCAAGTAAGAAGTGTTTATTTTCATTCTTCCTTCCTACATGTTAATTTGCAGTCACGGTCCTTTGATTTTAATTGCGAGCATGCGCATCTGACGTCACTGTGTCAGATACCGCGTCAATTGTCCTTGGCGCTGAATGGGCAAAAACTGCCCTCGTTTGGCTCGTAACGGTAAACCGGAGCTCTGGGCAAAAAGCAATTATCTCGTTCGGGCGGGATTGCTTGCATCGCTTCGCCCGACACCGCACTTCCCCGCAGAACGGGTTGCGAGCAACAGGCGCTGGATCCGAGCCTGAACACTAACAAATCACGATGAGAGTTCTCAGGGCGGACGGGCGGTGCATTTGCCCGCTCCTCGCCTTTTTAGCGGCGGCCGTGCTGGTCGTTGCCGCCGAAGAAGAAGACTGGCAGTCGCAAAGATTCACCAGTGACGATGTTGACACGTTCTTCGATCGGACGGCCAGCAACCGCCGAGTGCTGCTTATCGGGCCGGCGACTCGAAGGGAGGACAACGTGGTAGCGGCCTCCGTTCGCCGACCTTCTGAGCAGAACAGGCCCCAGCCGCTCGCTTCGCCTTTCCCGCAGCACCTTCGGCCCATCGTCCTGATCAAAAACAAGGGACACCCGCCTCCGCCGACGGACAACCGACCCGTAGCCGAGGAGGTGAACGAACAGCCACCGTTCACCAACACTGGTCTCTTCCACGTGGTAAGTGACATTATTTACATTTCAAATGGACAACTTGGATTATCTTGCGGAGATTACTAAGATGGATTAAAGTCTTACCTAATTTCACTTCAATTCACTTACTTAGACGAGACGAGAAAATAATTCAAGAAAGTGGACTTTTTTAGCAAATAATTTCACTGACACAGATGCCAACAATTTGTTGTTCTGACAAGGATTTGTTTCTGTGCAATTTGAAACAATTTATAACAAAAAAAGAATGTTGAAAGCTCTGTCCTAATTTCACTACAGTGTTTGTAAGTCAAAGCTCCATCATACTTGAAGTCTGTTCGTTTGTCATAATTTTTAAAAGGCTTTTAATGACCTCAATTACTTGAATTTCCAAAACTAGAGTAATTATCGTACTAAAAGCAATTACAATTGGCTAAACCTTCTTCTTGTGGATTTTGTTGTAGAATCTTATTTTAGATTTACTTTGTATGAAGTTGAATCTTCCTTCTTCTAACATCCCGTGGTTATCACTGAATCACTAATTAGAAAACCGGAAACAGTTGAGGAAATAGAAAACATCTACTACCTTTAAAATGAAGTTATTAGCATTTTACCAACACATAAACAGATCATAAAACCTTCACGAAACTTACATTAGTAATTTTTGGAGATGACCTGCTGCTTTCTGTGCTATATTTATTCTCAATAACTTATCGCTTTTAAATTTCAATCCAAACCTAGTTTAAAGAAATCATATTAGATAAAATGTATAAACTAAAATCCTAGATATGGTTTATGAAACAAAGGATCTATTTTTTAATAGAGATTAAGTTTGTTGTTTTACTGATAAAATATTATGGAATAATACTCAATGTTTGAGTAATAATACGTAATCCGAATTTGTAGTCTTATTTACTAAAATCAAAACAAAAATATTTGCCTTTGACATTTATTTAGATAACAAGCCTTCTTATGTAAATTTATTGTTTTTATTATGTTGTTGTTAGATTTTATGGTAAAATTGAGAGTTACTTACAAACTTTTATTAGTTAGCTTGTCTCGAAAATTCTTCATGCCAGAAGAAATGAAAAATGAAACAGTTTTAATGGCTTTTTCACTATTAAGAGGACTTAGGTTAATTCGATTAACATATTTCTCGTAAAGAAGCTTTGGTTAATGAACTTCATGTGAAAGATTTTAATGCTTTTAAATGCTGTTGTGTTTCTGTAACGGCTTCAGTTTGAATTTATTAACACTGCTGCTTTAAAAGAAATTGAAAGAGATTAAGAATTCAAATCACAGAAATAATTCTCAATTGAACCTATGGGAGGTCTCCGAAATGAAAACACAGATTTAACCTGATTCTGTCAACTCAGCATCAAAGAATGTTTCACGCTTATTTCAGTTTATCGAAAAAAAACTGATCACCCTCCATTCATCTGCTATTCTGTACTCGAAGCAGAAAAAGTGATTCATTGTAGTTATATCATGAAGGGCTAAATAGTTATCAGAGTAAATCAATTAAAATTTTTACAAATATTGCAATGAGGTCATTAAAAAATAATAAAATCTATTAATTTATGTTAAGTGAACAGATTTTTAAAAAGTTACTAAGATATAAAATACTTCTCTAAGTCCATTTCAAATTGTGCTGTGTTGTTCAATGGATAATAATTATACACGTTTGTTTTCTTTCTGTCAGGTCACGTATCAATGAATAGTACTAACTGAAATTCATTCTTCAGAATCTAACAAAAGTGAACACATGCAGCAATGTCAATGTTAGCCATTAACGTTAGTGGTCTGCAGGAATTGCTTTGTACTATATAAGTATGTAGTCCGAATCAAACTAACTTACCCAAGATTTTTAACATAAAGATTTGATTACTCTTAATAGAAAGTTTGTCGAAGAATTTGGAATTTGTAGATTTATTGTTTTGGTCTTTCCAGTATCCATTTGATTTCTTATAGTTTAAAATACAAATTTAACTTCAAAAAAGTTTTTGTTAAAGAGCATGGTTAATTTTTTTTAATTTATTCATCTCGTAATAGTTATTATAGTAAAAAACTAATATAAGAAAAGATTTTTTGTAAAACTCTCTACTACAATTTATGAAAAAAATGAATGAAAATTCCTCGAAATGTATGTCTTTAAGATACATATTGCTTTTTCGTAAAATTGAAAATTAAATTTGAAAAACCACAATGATTGCATTACTGTTTCCTGTATGGCCGCCATTTTAGTTTTGATTTTTGCAATGCACGCTGGGAGCTTGGGTCATTTGTATTATATGAAATTTTTGATAAACTGTAGTAAACCATTTTACCTTAGTTATTACAATAAAAATTTTATCGTTGATCTTAACCAGATAAGTAAATTATAGAGTACAGGTATATTCTGCGTATACATATACAAATTTTCATTTTTTTTAGTTCTTATCATAATACGAAATAACAATAACACTTTTTTTTTTAAATGTCACAAATAACTGAGTAGCCATTCGAACTCTCCTTGCACAACTTAACACAGCACCTTCTAACCTAATTGCATTAATTATTCTTTTCCTTTCGCTGCCAGTGCATTTACATACGAAGAAGAAACAATTCATCTAGTACAGCAGTGTCACGTATCTTATGTGAATGCTCCTTTTCCCAAATAGCCCTTTATTGGCACAAAATAAGCTTTGTATGTGGGTTTGCGTTCTGGTGCGAAGCATAACGGTTGGGGAAGCAATGAATTGCACACGTCTGTGTATAAAGGAAACTCCTTAGGGCATTTTTATTATTACGTGCTTTTCATTACAAAACTACATTGGCAACCACGCCCGAAAAACAGAATTGGCTTCTCTCACTTATGGGAAAATGCCATTGTGGTGGAAAAGCATTATGCTGGTACTAATTGGCATTCAATCTCATTTCTGGCTTATTTAATCAGGGTAATTATTACGAAGGATTTAACACTCTTTTAATTCTTTTGTTTCTTCCTCTGTAATTCCACGTAAAAAATATCTGGCAATAATTGTTGAAAGAGATAATGGTAGGATGGGACAAAGCTTGTCAAATTTCAATGTAAAAAAGTCATGGATGTTTAAAACAAAACGTAGCATTAAATTTTAGTTCCTTGAGGTTTAACTCGCTTGCAGTCATTAACAGATATGCAAAATAAATATTACAGAGTTTGTTTTGAAAGCATATAGGTATCAGTGGTAGGGATGGGTCTTGCCTCTACACTTACTCCATTACATCTTATTTCACGGTAGTAGTAATTACTAGGACTCATTGGACACGACTAATATCCTTAGGCTACAACCTCACCTTATGCTTCTCCTTCTGATATGGTTGCATTGAAAATCTATTTCTTCTCTTTTGTTTTTTTTACTTTAGATAATTAGATTGCATTGATAAATATTTGTAGTATTTTTTATACAGATAAAATAAATCAAAAGTTATTATATAGTTCATAATTACAATTTGAAAATTTTGATAAAGTTTCTTTTATTAAAAGCTCTGACTATTTTTAAGTTTGAAAATGATATTTTCTTTTATAAATTTACAACACGATCTATCTGGTTTTGATTATATAAATATTCCCTTTTATTTTGTGATTTATTTTTAAGTCACATTATAATATTTTGTTATTATTTATTTACAACAAAATGGAGTAAAATCACTTATTTTCGTTTATATAATACGGATTTATCTAAAATAGTTCTAAGCTGGCTTACTACATACATACATAAATGGCATATATAGTAAATATCATCCAGACTTATAACTGTAATCAAAGAATTTGATCAGATATATCTGATAAATAATTAACCTGTAGGCTACATGTCGGAAACTGTATTTTTTGTACCATCTTTTAAAAGTAAAAAAATAACTATCATAATTGAGTTTTTTTCATGCAACAGAAATGACACCAGTTAAATATTTGCAGATAGCAAAAAATTAATAGAATTAATTAATTCTGACTGCGTACTTAAAAATTCGGTTACTCACTTAAAAAAATGACATTTTATTATTACACAACGTAATTTGAAAAGAAGAATGTAGAAAGTAAGGGAAGTAAATAAGCAAAAAGGATGGAAGTAGGCTTATATGAAAATTCCATTTTAGAATAGTTCAAATTCTCGTAAGGAAGTAAGTGATAGGAAGTGGTTGAAAAGAGCAGTTTGAGAAAAAGCGGAAAGCTATTGTCTTACTTTAGTAAATCTTGTATAAGCTGCGAATCCTAATAAATAACTATACTGTTTATGATACAAACACTTGCTTTCAGGAAGCAACTACGATAGTCGAATGCTTAAATAATCAAAAGAAAAAAAAGGAACTGAAAAGTTGGGCGAGACATTTGAAGGAGAACGCGTCTGCAAGCGATGGAGGAAGAGAAAAACCTCCACTCAGCTGGCGAGTGCAAAGCAGACGCTCACCTTTGTACCAAACTTCAGCCATCAATGTATCTACTTTATTCTGAAGATCTGAAGCCCACTTAGGCCTACTTTTGTGAATCACCGTTAGATTCAATGTTTCGACATCTCCTTTGGAGTGTAACACTTTCCAATCGAATTAAAACATAGTTCTTAAATTTAAGACAATTCGTGATTCTTTTTAAATCAAATTAGGTCAAAGGTTATGAGTTCTGTTCTGTAATAAACTGAAATCGGAAAGGCTGTTCTCAAGTAATTGAATGATGCAATGGCAACTGAAGAGGTAGCTACTAAAATGTGTTTGTGACCTTATTGGATGCAGATTTATCGATAGAATGATGATAAAAAGAGATTAATGTAATCTCCTGCTCTGATTCAATCAGTAAATTTAAAGAAAAAATTAATTACACCCGCATGTGAAGCTTAGTTCTCAAAGAGGGTTTTAGTTTTGCTTAATAAGCATTTAAATTAGAAAAGATTAGAATAAAAAAAGATTTTTGAATGTAATTTTAATGGAAGAAGTATGTCCGTTCGTCTGTGACGAAGATTGCTTGTTATAAGATAGCTTTAGGCTTTAATATGAGAGTTCTGTATTTTAGTGTTAACAAAAGGAAAAAAAAATCATGGTGACTTAGAACAAACCATCAGAACTTCTACACAGCTTTTCTAGGGATGATTTTAGCTTAGAAAATTTATTCACCAAATCGTTAAAGAAAAAGAACTACGGGAATTTAAAGAATGTAAACAAAATTTTTTGTTTGTTTTGTTGATGGCCTTGTGGTTTCAGTCCACAGCGGGACGAAGGCGTCCCCAATATTGGGGGACTCTGGTCATAATCACCCCTACTGACCAGATGACTGGGGTAATGAGAAGGAAAGAGAATGGGGATAGCGAAATAGCAAACAAACACTGAAAAGAATGTTGAAGCAGCCAAGCCACAACGGGGAATCGAACCCGGGTGCCGACACAATGCCCGCACGGCAAACCACCGTCTTTCTAAACCATTCGGCCACGCCGGCACGGCGTAAACAAAACATACATCAATTAAAACATAATAAAGGGTCTGAATTACGTAAACAGGCGAGACATCAAGAAAAGTTGTGCAAAATAAAATATATTTTCATGCCTTTGTTTGTGATCAAGGAGGGTGGATGGGGCTGATGAAACGGCCGTTTCCGATTCCCTCTGTTGATAAATTTAAAGGCATGATTTGTTTATTTATGTTTGTTTTTGATTTCTTAAAATATGTGGAACGTCTGTCCCCACCATCAGTGCAAGTTTCTATCTTCTGATATATCAGTTGGGAAAAACGTGTTAGGATTGACAAAACGATATCACGGAATATTTGCCCAACTTCTGTTGGATTTAAGATAGGCCAGGAATTTCAAATGGCTCCTCAAAAAAAGACAAATTTTTCCTTGTGTTATTTGCTTGTGTTTGTTTATTTTACAACTCCAGTTATTATTTCAATACCATACCTTTTTTTTTTCTTTTTGACTGGAAGAATAAATGCAGACTTATTCTGTAATTTTGAATAAATTAGGTTGTTTGACTGTACATGACTTCGATTTCAACGTTGTAGTGTAATATCAAAACCACAGCCAATGACCTTGAACAAAAACTATGACGTCGCGACGTATTGTGCTCCATATACAGTATTTAAGTTTCCCTTTGTGAGAAAACCTTTTCATTATTACTTGCAACTGACTCCATACTTAGTGAAAATAAAAGTTCCTATCAATTTGTGTGGTCCTTTATTTCTTTCCTTGGAACGTAATTAATTCCGTTGAATCCCCACCCAGTTTTAGTTTTGCAAAGGAACTGATTGACTTTCCAATTGTCCTGAAGAAAGGAAAGCAATGGCCTATCGTTGTAATATTCATTCTAAGAACATTAATATCCAAGGTTAATAAACGGCCGAATTGAAAACTGGGTCAAGTTCACTTAATTCGGCCGCCAAATGAAATCGAATAAAAAAAAAAAAGCAATGAAAAAAAAAAATGCCTAATAATGACATTGATTCCTGTAAAAAAAAAAAAAAAACGAGTTATACAGCAAGTTACTGGTATTTAACCCCGTAAAATCAATAATGTTTAACCTTAATTTTGGATCTTTATTATTCAAATTTTCAAGTTTTCTATAATTACTTTGCTTTCCTCTTACCTTCCGCAAATTTAAATTCAATATATTCAATAATTAAAATTTTACAAATGAGTTAAAGTCAGATTATTAGTTGTAAAATCGGAATTTAATGATTAAAAAAATAAAAGTATGCAGTAAAATCATTCCTGACGTTAAAATAAAATTTATTTGTTCTAAATGTTATTAATTTAAAAGCCAAGTAATTAAAATCAAATCAGAGTAAATAATTCATAGAAACTTTATATAAATTAAATGGAAAATTTCAATAAAATATTAAATTCAAAATAAGATATAAAATTGTAAAAATATCAAACTAATTAAGTTATCAACCAAAAAAAAAAAACCAACAAAATTATAAGCATATTATACATATTATAATAGGTATAATACATATTATATTTATTTATACATATGATATTTATTTTTTTACAAGTGATTCACTATTCGAATCAATCAGACTAAATTTACAAAATGAAACAAAGAAATATTATCAACAATATATATTATAAATTTGACTTATTTTTATTGTTGTTATGTTCTTATGGCAAGAAAATTATAACGCCAGAATTCTCAAAGACTAAAAAAAGTGTTTTATTTGCAAATAAACAATTAATTGCAAATAAAGATTTTTTTAGTCTTTCAGAATAGTCTTTGAGAAGAGGGTCCAAGAAAAAAGTATTTTAATGTCGATTCATCTTTAATAATTATCACACATTTCTAAATTCTAATTAAGTTTCGTTATTTTGTTTTTGGTTACATTTGATGAAATTTCCTTTTTATATCATTTCAACTGTAAGAAATCTGAATTACAAGAAATTAATGTTACAGAAAGCAATTTAGACAAGGCTGTTGAACTAAAATTATCAATTACTCAAATGCATCCTAAAAATAGTTCGTAAGTAAAAAAAAATTAAATATATCTATTAAATCAGAAAAAATTAGGATTTCACAAATAAGAAATTCGTAAAATAAGAAACAACAGAAATTATTACTTCACTATCTTGAGTCAATTAAAAGAACCAAAATAAACTTAATGTAAAAAATGAACAAAATAAAGAGAAAAAAAAAGTCGAGATAAAAATGAAAAAAAAATGACTATCTATTTTTTAACTATTTTTAGACCAGTGAATAAATTTTATATAGTGTTTTACTTCCTGGAATTACATTTTCTATAAGTTATTCTTGATGAAAACTCCCCTCCCCCCCCCCCAAAAAAAAAAAAAATCATCTGATCTCCGAAGTAGCCACAGACCGGTTGGCTTAGGAAGCGAAGACATTGTCTGTTATTTTCTACTAATAGTTGTGAAATTTTATTCTACAAACAGTTTTATTTTTTAATTTAAATAATAACACGATTGTCCAACAGCAAAATATATCTTGATGATATTACTTTATTTTATACTCATGATTGTGTCACTCAAAATAAGTTACATGTATATTGCAAATACTTTGTAAATTGCTTTACTACGTTCCTTTATTCTTGTTTATTATTCTAAAATTTAAGTTACTTCAGAATTTGGAGAAGTTAATTCTTCTTAAAAGTAAAAATGTTAATAAAATAAAAATGTCAGCGAAAATGAAGAAATGTTCAATTTGTTCAGAGGGTTGTTTGACAAGGAATGCAAAAATTAATCTACAAAAATAAGTTCTATTTGCAATTTAATAAAATTTCACTACTTCTACTTTTAATTACTAACGTTACAGCATTTTAAATTAACATTATAAGATTCTAAAATTTCTGATCTTTGAAAAGCACAGAGAAAGTGTTCCTAGAAAATAAAATATCTGAAAATATTTTTTCAAAGTTGATCTAAATCTTCAAAGATGTTCAAATGATTAGCAAATATTAAATGTACCTATGTCTTTGCTGATGTTCTCGATGCTCTCGAGACTCAGTCTTCTATCACATCAAATATAGATAAATAGATAGATAGATAGATAGATATTTGTATTTAACGTGCACAGAATTATGTTAAATTAGAAAAGAATAGAATCCACCTAATGCACATAAGTATGCTTTGGCAAATCGAGCCATCATCAACGGGAATCCGAGACAGCTGCTTTATTCTTATTAGGACCCCTCAGCCGAATTTACCCTTGATGATATGCTCAGAACTGTGCGAAAGGTTATGGATATCACTTCCGCTCCCAGAAGCTCTGATTTATTCTATCATCGAGGTTAATCCGGCTAATGAGTCCTAATAAGAACGAAACTACTGTTCCGGATTTCCATTGATGATGGCACGATGTGCGAAAAGATACTTATGTGCACTAGGTGGATTTTTTTTTGGTTTCCTAACATATCAATTTATCTTATCGTAAGATGCTTGATAAGTTATCCAGAAAAGTTCATAAACTATTCTACAGAAAAAAAGGCAATAAGACAATAAATCAGATCCAAATAATAGATTAAGCTGAAACTTTCAATAATTTCATTAATTGATCACGCTAATAAAATTTCCAAGATTTCAAACTTATTATACAACAACATACAAACAAACTTTCCAAATTACATATATATATCTAGGGTAAATGGCTTAGCAATCTTTATTTCTTAAACTAGGCGTTCGGTTGCTTTAATTTCAGTTGTTTTTGAGGCCACGAACATTGGAAAGAAAACCGCAATGAAACTTGTATGTTGTCGACCGACCTTTGAAGCCGACATTGGTGTTTAGGTAATCAGTTCCGTAAAAGGTTTATCAGAAGGTTTAGTAGAGAATTTCTCCGCTAAAAAGATTGATGGCTAATCGCGAATTACGTCCTGATTTCCATTAGCAGACAATGGCTTTCAAATGACCCCTAAATCTTATCGAGTGAAATTGAAATGAACTTCCTTGCTCGCATTTCCAGCCTTGTCCTCTTTTTTTTGCACATACCAAAGCCACCTCTACAAGAAACTGTTCCGACTCTGTTTGTAGGTGGAGTTCCGCCTAAAACGCCCGCCGGATGGCCGCAGGACAATTAGATCGCTATCAACCAGCAGCTGACTGAAGAAAGTCGATCCCAAACGGGAATTTCCGCTTGACAAGCGAACGACTGACAATTTGCGAAACATTCCAGAAAGTTGTTTCTTACCATTCGTATTCTAAATGTCATTTTCCTGTACTTAAAATACAAGCAATAAGTTAAGGCCTATTTGGATGATAATTTAGGGAAAAATACAAAGTATTATTTATGCTAATATAAAAATGATATTTTACAAAAAGTAAACATCTTATATTTCCTGTGTATGTAGTTTAAGAAACTGAAATAGTTCTGGTAATTTCCAATGCAAAGTGTTTTTCTTTGCTTATATAATTTATCAAGTATTTACGAAAAGTGCATTAAACTTATTTATATGCTACTATCTTTACAGATCTCCTTTCAACTTCAAAACAGTATAAAGTAGAACTTTTTATCTCTTCTAAAAAATTAATACTTGATAAAAAATTTCTGTAGAACATTAGAATTGTTTACGAGATACAATAAATACTGCAGCATCCAATTACCTGTAGATAGATACAGGGACCCCACAAGAGGGATGTCAGTTGGTCCCTCAGTATCGGAGCCCCGGCCGTCAAAGGGGCCCCGGCTGAGGTCTTAATCGAAAAAAAAAATATTTGAATTTATCTATTGCTGTACTTCTATATTTTTTTATAATTAAGTCTATATTTTATATAAACTATTCTGCTGTAATCATCTGCATAGAGCTGTTCTGCATTACAATGTTTGCTTAGATCAATTTTTTTCTAAACTTTTTTTCTCAACTTTTGTATAGAGTCGGAAAAAGTAGATGTTGGTGTTAGATTAATTTACTCTAAAAATACTGCTAAAACTGTGTGGCATGTTTATAAGGGAGAAATACAAAATCCTGTGGTGTTGTTCGTGATAATCTATGATTCTGACCCTAACATGGGAGAGGCCCATTACTGCATTTGGTACCTGGGCCCTGAATTTGATGTGGGGGGCCCTGGATAGATAGCCTAGTAAATGCATTATTTGTTTGTTAGTTAGATGGTAATGTGTTCGATGATAAATTATCATTAATTTATGACACTCTACTTGATGACATTGTATAAAAGTAATAATGGTTGTTATATTGTTATAGTGATTTTTATCATTAGGTAAATAACTCAATGTCATTACATACTGCAAATTTTAAACAGTTGTATATGATTCAGTAAATGATTCTGCAACAGAATATTGTAAACTTATCTACTTTACCGCTACCTACTTTCAAGAGAAATATACAAATTATAGAAATGCCATCAGCTGACTTGTAAAATAATGTAACAAAAAGTCAAGATCGATGACTTCAACCAAACATGCATGTTTTTTATGAATATTTGTGAAACGCTCACATATTAACTTTATCACGGTTTTTAAAAGGGATAGCGAAATAGATATCTCAAGACAACAATGAATATATCTGAAGCAGAAGGTTCCAAAAGAAAACCAAAAGGTTAGAACATGTTACACATTGTAACAGAATTGAACGTTCATAAATGATTAAGTGAAGTCCATAAATTTACTTCTTCCAGCACTGATATATATTTAGTTTTTATCATTATTACTGTTATTATTAAAATATTCAATGATAAATAAAAAAGAAAGACAATTAGAATGATCTGAAACCAGTTCCTTTAATTATATCTTATTACTGTAATTAAGAAAGAACAAAAACAAAAATGGTTATAAAATGAAAATCAAATGACATTTATTCTCATTTCATTTTTGAAACTTCGAAGAAATGTTTGTAACGTACAATATAGAAGGCTTTAATTTTTTTTATTTTTGCTTTTCATGGACAAATGCAAATTTAATTCAAATCAACCATTTATTTTTCACCTATCTGGAACACATTTATATTTTACCTAATATAATTTTTATCAAGAAAATTTAAGTTGAATAGGAAAATAATAATAAGCGTGAAACAGGCTTGTCTTGAGGTGTCAGATGAACATTGGTCTCAAATTTTAATAAAATTTAAGTTATTAAGGAATTAAGAATTACAAAAAAAATGAGATGTTCTATAATCGCAATGTATTTTTTAGTAAAGAATAATTTCTTTCGAATCTGCCATTTTATATTTTAATAATTTTATATAATTGTATATCGTGTCGTATTAATTAAATGATAAAGTGTGACATTCCAAATTTTCTGAATTTTACTGCATTACAAACATTAGAAAATGCATAGAATTTACTATATTACTGTTTGCTGTATTACTCATAGACAGTAAAATATTAGGGGATACAACATAAAGTTTTCTCTGAACTCAGCTAGCTTTAAGAAGACGATTCCAGACCTATTCCAGCGAGACTGGCAAACCTGTAGAAAATAAATTAAGAACTGCTCCAAAACTTAACATATAATCAGTTATAAACTCCATTAACAAAATTAAAAAAGTTTTTTTTAGAATGACTTATGATTTTTTCTTTACACAAATCTTCAGTTAAACTTTTCTGTATACTTCAATTCCGAAGTGAGAGATAACGAAACAGTATTAATATTATTAAAAATTTGCAAAAGAAACTAAAGATGGGAAATTAATAGAATTTGTATAAGGAAAGAAAAGCAACGAATTTTATTGGAACATCAGTGAGTTCGTTAATATTGCTTTCCAATGAAAGAAAAAAATACAAACATATTTATTAGCATTGCTTCTATCTTTTGCCGTGTAAAAAATATTAAAGTTTAATATCATATCATTTAACTATTATTATTTTAGTTGTTTGTGAGTTTACTATATAAAAAAAACGCAAAAACATGACAAAGTGTTTCCTTAGCTGTTTTGTAGAAAGTTGCTAATTGGAACTAGAATGGTAGCTTCAATGAAAATGTTAATATTTGTTCAGGAGAGTTGCCATAAAAAAAGATTCATAAAAACGTTCTAATGGACTGGATGGATTTTCTGCATCAATAGCGGATCCAATTGCTGTGGTTTTACAATCGAGGAAGGTTTTCTGAAGCAGAAAACTACGGAAAACCTGAAACAGATCAGTAGGTTAGCTTTTGATGAAGAATAGACATGATAAAAATTTATGTGTTATTTAATTTATTTATGAAATATCTTATAGATAGAAGTTTACTGAACTTCAAAACATTGCAACTCTGCATCGCTTTCTTTGAAATTTTAGAAAAAAATTTGCAGCTTCAACGTAACAGTACTTGATGTGGACTAAATAGCAAGAAACATCAGTGCTAGTCTTCTTTGAAATATAGGATGATCGTGTATTTACAATTTTTTAAGTCAACTATGGACATCAATTACTGCTTAAATCCAATAACTAAAGAAACTCCTTTCAGTTACCTAGAAAGTAAAGAATGAGTACTGACATTCTAAGTATGAAAGAAGATAGCTTAAAGTCTGCTGAACGTAGTTCATTGTTCATTGTTCACTGTACATTTTATTTGAATTAAATCATCTCCCAGAATCTTGTGGTAGAATCTTTTGAAACAAACCAATTCCTTTCAATCTGAAGATGAATTGCCAAACTACGTTATTTAGTACCAAACTTAAAATAACATTGTATTAATTTGAATTACGCGCCGCATTGTCTTTCAGGCTAAGATAAACAAGATTTCCAAATATATATTTAATATATATTAAATTGTTAGACAAGATTTTCAAAGTATCTTTAAAGCTTTCAAATCACTACAAATCGGTTGAGATTCTTATAATGTAAGAAAAAAACTTCTTTTGTTTCCTTATTATCATTTTAAAAACAAATATCTGTCATATATTAACTTTTTTAATGTCAACACACGTATTTATCTCTTTTAAAGCTTACAAATGATATCTTCTCGAAACTTTAAACTCGTTATCATCAACAAAATTAGACTAGTCAGATGATAGAAGTTCAAAATCTGGAGAAATGTGTGAAATATCAATGTATAATTTTAAGTTTGAAATCATAATTTTGTAATGCTAACAAAATTTATTTTTTTTTTTTTTTTTTTCTATTTTTTTTTTTTTTTTTTTTTTTTATTAAATGTAAATCAGTCCTAATAGGTATTTCTAAAAGAGAAATACCTGTGGTATAGGTACTGAAAATTTAATCTAAATACAGTTAAGTATAAGAAAAAAAAATTAAGATTAATTATATTAAAATTTAAAACTACCATCAATAATATCTATTATTAACTGATTTTTAACCTGACTAATTCTTTCAAAATTGTAATTTTCCCAATTTAATTGATTGAAAAGACTATAAAGGATTTGATTTTTTTGTCTATATCCCATATTATTATTTATTTTTGTAACATTAAATATTTTTATCCAACCTTTTCTGGTGTTGGAATTATTTTGTAAGTTATCTTTTTTATTTTTTATATCAAAAAAATTCTTTATCATATTGTTATAAATAAATTTTTCATTTAATAAAAGTATTTTATATTTCTTTCTTATGCTTTGTTGTTCCTCAAGTCTTTTGTTTTTAAAGTTAATCATTACGTAATTAAAGATCTTGAGAATAATTTTATTTATATTTTTAATTTGTTGTCTGTAAATAAATTTCGTTGTTTAATAAAAGGAATCTATCTGTTGCCCGACCACGGATATGAGACTTTCACTTGGCAGAGTGCCAAAAACAGTCTATTTGTGTTGAAGGTAGTAGAGATTAAGGGGCTACAATATTTTTTTATTATTTTATTATAAGTAAAATTTTCAACTCAAGCAAACAGTTACAATTTTAAAAACTAGAATGTTCTCAAAATAAAAGCTAATTTTCCGATGTTTAATAATAAACGAAAAAGACGGATCAAACTTCCCGCGAGACGGATTGACTACATTATTTTGGAAATGGATTCGCCTTCTTCTGATATGCGCAGAAGTGTTGAGAGGTCTCGTATCCGTGGTCGGAAAGTATCTACATATCATTTTATATATCTATCTCTCTTTTTCTATTACAAGGATATATTATAGTTCTTGAAATTATGAGTACCTTTATTTGAAAACATTTAATAACGATATTGATCCATTTGTCTATCTATCTATCTATCTATCTACCTATCTATCTTTCTTTTATTTCAAGAATGTATTTTACTTCTTGAAATTATAAATAATTATGTGATAAAAAGTACATAAAAATGATGTAAGACGAAAGTATTTAGCTGTAAATATGAAAATAAATAAAAAAAAATATAAAAAAATATTTATCAAAGTTCTAAAGTAAAAAGATTGTACTTAAAATTTCCTTATAGTTAATGGAATCTTGCAATTAGGTAAAAACAAAAAAAAACTTTTGAAACACGGCTAATTTAAGATTGAAAAAAGATAATTACTGTGTAAACTGCTTTCTTGAAATTTAAGAAAGGATTTACCACAGATATCATTTACCAAGCTTAGGTTGAAAGGTATACGTTGAGATTATGTATTTCAAAATAACATTTTATATAATCTCTAAAAATCATGAAGCTGTTGTGAAAGTAAAACTTAAACTCGTTCTTTCAGCGTGGCCAAAATTACCATTTCGTATATCTTTCCTTCTGTGTGGAACTAAGTTAAGTAAATCTAGGTTTTATTCAGCGTTTTTTATTAAAGTTAATCTAGTCACTTTTTTAAAAAAAATAAAAATCCCAAAAAAATGAAATAAATAAGCATTATGGAAATGTAGAATTATAATTACACATGCTCGAATAAGGAAATTAATTAATCCACAGATAAAAAATTAAAAAGTTCAATGCAAAAAGAGGCAAAGTTTAGTTAATTGATTTGAAATAAGGTTGATTACAGTACTTCATGAAAGGTCTAGTGATCACAGTATCTGGGAAATAATTAGTTAATTTCTTTTTAACAGTAATTTTCTCTCTTTCATGTTTAAGGAACTACACACAATTCCTTGTAATTTTTTTATGTCTCAACAGTAATTTTTTAAATAAAGTTTCTTAATGTTGTTAATATATCTCTTAATGATTTCGAATATTCAAAACCTGATTATTTTTAACTAGCAAAAGTTACCTATTTAATTACACTTAAAGTTGAAAAAACAAGGAATGAGTTCAAAAATAAATTGGCATGTCAACTTGAAAGCACGAATAGAAAGTGTTTTTTAATGTCTGGGACAAAACCAGAAAGTCTACATTTGCTTTCCAATTTTAACATTGCCTACAAATTTTCGTTAAACACCTACAAATTTTCATGAAATAAAATCCGTATTATTTTCATCCGCTTTTCTAACATATGTAGTAATTTTAATCATATGAGATTTAACATATTGTAATTTTGCTTAAAGTCAGTTATTCCAAATTTCATCGCAATCTAAGTTTAAATGGAAGATAGCTTCTAGTCGTACATTTTGTAAAGTTAACTCAGTTGCTAATGTATAAATTTCATGTTATTTGGATATTTACAATATTTAGAAAAATGAAAATTTTTGATTTTTTTAGAAAATAATATTAAAATAAAAAAGAAAAAACAACAACAACAATAAAGAAATCTATTTATTGAGAACAAACGTTAATCTCTCTCTCTCTTTTTTTTTTTTTCTGGTAATTCTTAATAAAAGAAAGTTAGTCATCACAGCAAACAACGTTCGTTGTTAAGATTAACAATAATAATAATAAAAAAAATCCGAATATACGAATTCCACCATAAACAACACCTACTACATTTGCTAGTTTTCCTTCCTTTTTCTTCTGCTATGTGTTAGCTTAACAAGAGCCGCGTTGTAATTTGGAGGGAATTTTTGCCGCTCTGTTTCTCTTCCGCAAGAACATTCCATGTCCTTTTGCTGTCGTCTATTCGAGGAGAGAAATTCACAGCTACGTAATCATAGTGTTCTAATTACTCTCACATCAAAAAGGGATATTCAGTAAGAAAAACACTTTTACAGAAGCAAAGGAGGTTACGGAGAGGTGGGATGATTAAAATCGTTTTTATTTATGAGGCAGCCGTGTTCTGAAAGTAATAAAATCTCCGTAAAAATTGGAGTAAAGTATTGTTTAATAAAATTGTACCATACAGCGAATGATGAAATAACGTAAAAGATAGAAATTATAATTAAGGGCTATTTCATAATATCCTACATTCCTTTTCTGCGATTTTTTTCCCCTTCAAGTTTGACTATAAATTACTTGCTATATTATAGACGCTAGCAATAATTAAGTTAGAAAAAGAGAGTAGTCATCATAGGAGGTAGAGGTTACACAATCACGAGTCTAATCAAACGAGATGAAGGCTGGGCAGTCAGTCCCACGTTTGGCCGTCATTAAGAACTTCAGAACCATCAGAAGGAAACAATTTATAATCAAAAATTAATTTATTATTTTTAGTCCTATTTTTAGTCTTCTGATAAGGATCAGAAGACTTATAATCCCGGTTTGTTCGTCTGTCTGTGGACAAGTACCATTAAAATCTCATTAAATTATCATTAAGCACAACAATCACAACAATCGCAACAATTGCGCCTTTTGCATTCGCAACAATCACATTTATAATACAGCTCAGCAACAATCACAATGATCATAACAATCGCAACAATTGCGCTTTTTGCATTAGCAACAATCAGAACAATCACAACAATTGCGCCTTTTGCATTCGCAAC
>JAFIDM010000001.1:20414887-20449693 GCA_023159025.1 Thereuonema tuberculata
ACAATCAGAACAATCACAACAATTGCGCCTTTTGCATTCGCAACAATCACATTTATAATACAGCTCAGCAACAATCACAGTTGCGCCTTTTGCATTCGCAATAATCACATATATAATACTTAAGTTTATAATAATTAAAAAAAATTCTAAAATAGAAACGTGATATAAATGTACGGTTTGTACGAAATTTGTCCAATTTCCCACGGAATGAAAGAAAGAAAAAGATTGACTTTGTCCTATTTACTTCTTTTCTGTTGAAGCCGGGAAGGAAGTCCTTGCGGAAGGACGCTTGCTTGTACGTGAGGCCACTTAAGTTCTGGTGAACCACTGCTTGGTTTTTTTTCTTTCTGTCTTTTTTTTTTTTTTTCTCTTTTACTAGAAGTAACGCAATCTTTTAATGGAGTTTCAAACTGAAACAGGTTGGTTGTTTGACTTTTACTACGAGTTGTTGTTTTTTTAGATCTAAATAAAAATCTCTTAATTACCTGTTAATTGTTTGAACCGTTGCTTAATATCCTCTTGAAATTATTAAAAGACTTGTGTGCGCTTTAGATCTAAAGTTTTCAACTATTTATAAGTACCACAGAATAAAGAAAGAATACTGTAATTTAAATCGAAATATACTTACTCTTCGTTCTGTCTGTCCGTCTTTTTGGGTTTACGATAAAATATCAAAATACTCTGAATAACTTAAATATTTGTAATAAGATATTAGTTTTGAGTTGATACCAATTAGATTTTCAGCAGTAATTACATGACTAAAATTATTTTCGAAGATTGGTATGTTAATGATTGTCAAACATTGGATTTTTTTTTTCTCATTTTATTGTTAAAAAAGACTATGCTTATTTAACAGATAACTTAATTTCATTTTACAGTACGCAAAACTTATAAAGCGTTGTCTTAAATATTATTTTTTTTCGTTTGATTTTATTGTTTAAAAAAACTATAATTAGAGTGCGAATTTTCGAACAAAAAATCTAATCAATTTAAAAATTTAAATCTAGTTTAAAAAACGTATTCAGGCCTTTCTTTTAGAGTCATTTCTAGAGCCTTATTAAAATACGTTTTGATTTCTAATTTTCTAAAATCGACATTTTCTAAAATTGTCGTTTTAAATTATAGTTACTTACAAAAATTGCTGTTTATTTATTCATCTTATTTAAGTATTTTCTCCAAATTATTCTACTTTTAGTACTTTTTTTTTATGTAATGCGAGGAACAAAAAGTGCTGTGCCAGAGCCAAGGGACCCGCTCGCCCGGTCCTAAGAGCGGCCCTGTCTACTTTACATTTTATAAAAATTTTAATATGCGATATAGAAAAAAAAATTAATAAAAGCCAGTTGAAGATCTATCATTAATACTTATTTTTTTCCATTTCCTGTGTTCTTTTAGGAAAATGGTAAACATGTGTACATACTATTGTTATTATGATATTTGATTTACTCTATTTTCAATATAAACACAATTTAGAATAGAAAAATAGATGGCTTTTTTTATGAAGTAGCTCTGCAGGCAAAAGAGGTTGTAAGATATAGTTGATGGCATTATTAGGAGTGGGAGGAACGGACTGAATCTGTGAGAACAGTGCTGAAAGAAAAATCTTTGTGTTGTTGTAAGAGGTGGGTTCGCCCTTTTTTTTTTCTTTCCCTGTGCTTCGCTTCAGTGCAACTCCTGTAATGCATAATAATCCGCCCCCTGCCCGACAGCTCAGACGTGAACTCGCCTTAACAATAATACACCAACTCTTTCCTTTCGGTTTGTCCGAGTTCCATCATAAAGGAATCGCTTCCAATAGATCGTAGATGACTATTGCGTTGTGTGGGAGGCGATTTTGTTAAATGCCAGGCACGTTATGCACGTTTTGCTATAATCTTTCTCGTCCCATAGCAGTGATGATGGAATATGTCAGTCAACTATGATTCAATTTGCCTTAATGGACAAAATTACCAAAAAAAAAACTCTATACATATAAACTACAAATATTAAAATATATAATATTCTTTATTTTAAACAAGAAATTATGAGCAAAAAAGATTAATAATAGATTAGAAATTTAATGTAACAAATAACATTTCCTAAAAAACGTTATGTTATAAAATAATTAGCACGAGAAGGTGATCAGAATTCCATAGAAAAGCATTAAAACAAAACAATACATCTAATAATGAGTATTAATCCTTTATTTCTGCGCGCTTTGATATTAAAATGAATTTAAATCGCTTTGCACAAATAATGCAATTAAATTACTTAAATAAATAAATATATTTCGCTGTTTATATTCAACTGAGACGTAAGGTTTTAGGCTGTGTCGTTTTCACGACTTCAATAAATAAATAAATAGATAAATAAATAAATAAACGAAATTTTTATGACTAGCGTTTAAGGGAAGTAGACTGAAGTTCTTTCAGGAACTACTTCCAATTTGAGCTTCTGTACGTTATTATTATTATTATTGTTATTATTATGTAAAAATTTCAAATCTTGGGTTTCCCCAGCAAAGACAAAATGGCTGATCAAGGACCAAAGCACATATTGTTAAAAAATATACATAGTGTAAAAAAAAAAAAATGTGCAAGAATGGTTAGGGATGTGTGGTTGTGTCCATAAATTTTCTATTATTATTATTATTATTACTATTATTTATTAAAATGCTTTAGAATTCTCATATATCAAAAAACACTGATTCGACTGATTACTTCAGTATCTCTTTCTCCCACCTTTTCAGGTTTCTTTTCGAAAGATTGATTTAAATTGCTTTGTTGTTTCTCTAAAGGTGTCCGTACTCTTGTTAACCTGATTCTGATTGGTCAAACCGTGTCTGTCTTACATTTAGCTTCAACTGCAGCACAATCTAACCGAGATAAGGTCGCCATTTAATGATGGAGGTCATTTCTATAGCATTCGGGAACTTTCCACTTGTTGACGGATAGTTTTCTCTTCCTAATTGATGGTTGATTGTGAAAATAGGGCAGCAAAATGAGTTTTCCACCCACACTGCCCTCCACCCTCACAAAATAATCATAACTGCTCCATATAGCTATTGCATGTGGGCCAGGATTTTAACTATAAACTTTTTTTTATCTTATCCATCTACATTGGGTGAAAATGGATAATATTTGGGTTATCTTGCTAAAAACCTCATATGATTTAACAATTGGTTTCTCTAATATATGGGTTTTTGAGAAATCAGAATGAATTGAAATTAATAGTATATTCTGATACAAAATGGAAAAGAAAATACATTGAAAATACAAACTCAGTGAAGCAGAAAAAAAAAGGACTTCCTCCTTTTTTTATTTATGAACTACAAGAATCTCGAATTTCTGAATCATTTTTGTAAATAAAAAATACAGGAGGCTGTAAGTAAAAGATGTTGGAATTATTATTTTTTTTCTGTTTAAAAATTCCAAAAATCTAGAACATTTTTTCTTTCTACTTTATGAACATTATTGATACTCAATGGAAAAAATATTTGTCATATTATTAGCCATTTACAATTATAAAAGTAGTTTAATAATAATTTAATAGAAATAAGTAAAATAATACTCACTTGTCGAAGAAAAATCCTCTACACAAATAAAAAACTTCAAAATAATCTTCAAAACCGTGTAATTACACTTTAGAATAAGTATTTAATTTTTTTGTGTGAATTCCTAATATTCCCAATTTTTAATAATAATGTTAAATATAATTGATAAAACTTTGAAAATATCTAATTACGTACATAAAAAAGTTAGGAAATTTAATTCAAGCAAATGTATTGCTTTAATTAGCTTTAAATGAGTAACAAATTGAGAAATACACGAAGAAAATTATTATAGAAAATAAATATCCTTATAAAAGTCTGTGAACTATGTACGATCATTATTATTTGTCCAACAAAAATTTTACAAAAATTCCAATTATATATTAATTGAAATACAATACATATCTTTAATTAATACAATGTTTATTATAAATTAAAACAATATTTATTACTAATTAATAAATATTGTTAAGCATCATTTTCTCCATTTCTACCAAAATATTTGATTTGCACAGAATTTGGTTTAAATCACTGATCTTGTATGTAACACTAAGAGTTTTGAAATATAAAATTAAGATGAATCTGTACATACACAAGTGACAAACATGACGAAGAAGTAAAATTATACATAACCTAAGTATCTAAAACATATTACTTTTAATTTTTTTTTATCTCTTTCCTTTTTATTTTGTTTTACTTTTTTTTTAAAAAACCTACAAATAACTCTTCTTTTTTTTTTAAGTGTTTCTTGAACAATAAAGAATTTTATTGTTTGTTTTAAATCCTTTTAACCATAAAATCCTTAATCTTACAAGGAGTTTTGAAGAAAACAAGCTTTTATAGCATATGTACTTTACAGCTGTGGAAAGCAAAATACTCTTCATTAAGACAAGGTGTATTATTTTATGGTAATTGAATTAAGGATTAATACTTTGGAAGCCAGACACTGTTGTGACTCCTCCCATTAATAAAAAATACCTGCATTATTCGGAATTAAGGTCAAGGTTAATTGTATATATATTTGATCATGAAAATACGAAAAGCAACCACAAATTTGAGTCAGTCTTACTACACCCGTGGGAAAAGGACCCTGGGTCAGTATCATCCCACAGGGACATACCCAGGACAATTTATTCCTTTGTCCTCAGGTTTTATTAAAATCTTTTGAATTAATTCGCAATAACACAGTAGCTATTGTTATTCTTGGGATCCTATTTAGATTGACAAGAACACCTAAGCATGGAAATTTCCTAATGTGTTTTATATAATCATTTCAGAAAAATAAGGTTAATTTTACTGAGAATGTAATTTAAATATTCAATATTAACTCAGTGATTTTTCTCAATTAATGCTTAGGTTTTTGGAAACTTTAATCCTAATTTATAATAATCAATAATAAGTATTTTTTGGATATACTTCAGCAATTTCATTCCCACTTCTAGTTCCGCTGGATTTGTGGTATGTTTCGCTGAGTAACGAACTTAGCGTGGAGAAAACAGCACGGGGAGTTTCTTGGAGATTGAACGGAATCCCCACCCTTTGAATATATTCTATCCAACTTATAGGTATGAGGAAAGCTTATGCTGAATTTAGTGTTTCCAGGTGTTATCGTTTCGGGAAATATTAGTCAAGTAAACAATCAAACAACAAACACTCTTTTAAAAATTAATTTACTTTTTTAAGTATTACAAAAATAAAAAAGTTATAAAGAAATTAATCCAAAAATGTAATTATTTGTTAGTGGTTTTAGTTATTCTTTTAAATTACGGATAAAAATAAGTAACACATTGCAATATTACTTCAGTAACTTATAGGTTATATTTCAAATCCTTGGTTTAGGTATTAATAATCTATGTTTTATATATTTATGACTATTTATATTATTTAATTTTAATATTTAGATAAAAGGATTAAAAGTATATATACATACACTTTATCATCTGCTTCAATTTTCTATGGATCATTGTTAGGCTGCTAATAATAATATTGACACATGATTTCTTTCCGTTAGGCCCAGCAACAGTGAAAATTAATAATTGAAATTCAGTGTTACGTGATCTAATTTAAAAACATAATCCTTTTTAGCTATCGAATTTATTATGAAATGTAACCAATTGAATTTATAATATATATATAAAATAGAAATTATCCAAATTTAAAGTGAATTATTTTACGCTATTAGCAATAAAATAAATGTTGTATAGTTTGCCTCGTTTTAGTTTTATAACATCCAAATAGAATTAAAAATGGCGGAGCTTATCAAAAATCACATTTTATAATGCGGTAATGGCGATAACGATCTCGTGGACCATTAAAAAATTAAAATAAATACAAAGCAAAAAAAAAAAAATCTGTAAAGTAAATTAAAAAGTCTGAAATTCTCCTTCGTTTGGATGTTTTCGTTCTAATCCAACATATTTTTTATATGTTGAAGTAAATAAGAGAAAAATATATAAAAAAATTACAAATAATAACCCAAATACAAAAAGTTTTAAGAAGTTATTAAGTTTTTCATTTATCGTTATAAGAACAGAAGAAGACGAACTATAGAATTACAGAATTAGGATTTCCTATTTTTTAAATTAATGGCGACAATCAATGCAAATAAGTATAATTGGAATTAAAGAAATTAACGACTTAAAAGAACTTGTTTTTTTTATAGCGATTAAGTTATTAAAGTCTTATCTTGTTATTAAAATGTAATTTATAGGATTGTTCAAAGATCACGCAAAATTTAATGTCCAAAGTGGGCTACTGGTGGGTTTTAGTGCTCACGCAGTACAAAAAGAAATGCAAACTGTACTGTTCCTAAATGAGGGTTCAGAATTATTATGTTACCATTTTGGTGTGTTACAGGAGTCGAGACAGTTGCGTTTCTGTATCATTAATGACATAAGAGCTATCTCTTTGATCTTATCATTCATATTAGATCAATTGTCAGCAATTACCATCTATTGTCAAGAGCAGTCTTTACAGGGCTGGCATCGAAATGATAAAGAGATAAGAATCCATTGGCAAAACACATTAATCTGATGGTGGAGTTGTCTTTTTTTTTCAATGATCTACCAGACAAAAGAAATTGCATTCAAGGAGCCTATCATCTAACAATTGATGACATTATCATTAGCTGCTAAAACAATGGAGAAAAACAACTGACCCTCCATTCAATATAGGACAATTCTGAAGACGCCTTTTCTAGGGGCTAAGCATTTTTTTTTTTTTATAATTCTCATTCATAGGCAGAACAGAATAATCCTTGACATAATTTTCCTTTTTATTTTTTGAGTTAATGCTAATCCTTTTTCTATTCAGTTATAACAATAAGAGTTGAAAGATTTTATCTCAGCTTATAATGTCGGAATATTTTTTTTTGTTTAAAAATACAAAGTAATAAGGCTTTGAATAAGGCTTTGGGGTTATATGGTTCTAAGTTATGTAACAATTTTGACCAAGAATAAAGAAATAGATACAACAAAATAAACCTCATATACACAGAAGCAGATAGATTCCTATATTAGTACATGAATAATGATACAAGTGGGTACAGAAGAAAGAAATAAACTAAAACATAAAACCTGGAAATCTCCTATTTCCAATTAGAGGCAATTGGGGAGGCAATTAAATCAATTAAATAAAAAACTCGAGTGTAAACAACACTGTTTCTGCCATATTCTGCTTCAATAATTCTTCACTTTTAATTTTATATCCAAATGATTGAGAAAAATATAAACATTATATCTTAATTTTTTTTTTATAGAAACTGAAATGTGTTTGTTCATTATGAGGTCTCTATTGCTAAACAATAAATATTATTTGAATCCACACTTAAGAATTCCAAAAATACAAAAATTTCATTTATATGAATTCTTCTAATACTAGCTAGAAAAATAGAAAAAACCTTTTTTAATCTTGATGTCAAAAAGGAAAATTATTCCTAGTTTATTATTGCTAGTCTGGAAAAAAACGGACACTGAAATATCTTAAATAAACTGTCATAAAAATTTTTTAAATAAAGTTAATTAAAAAATTGTCATAAAAATCTTAATTTTCTAAAACTCGTTTTTTGCTTGAAATTTTATATCCAAATCAAATACTACTTTAAACTTACAAATATGCTTAAAAAAAAGTTTTCTCTTTTCTCGTTTATTTTTTAAATTTCAGATTTCAACTATTTTTGAAATTTTACTGGGTAACTTTCAAATTGAATTCGTGAGCTTTAAATTAAATTAAAATAAAAGCTATAAAAAATTTAATTGTACTAAACTCCTTAGTAAGAACTTTGATAGAAATTATGCATTATTGATTGGCTTATTGTGTCCTATCAGAAATGCATCTACTGATCTAATTGACACAGATGTCACTTCAAATTATCAAAAGTCTGTTCACTGAATGTCAATACGTAAACTTCCTTTAGATACGGAAACCTAATTTTTTTTTTCTTTTTTTTTTTTTTTTTTTTTAATATTGCTACTGTGTTCAGCAATAGATATAAAAAATAGAATGAAAATTGGCACTCGCACAGTTGCCTTTTCTTTATTTTTCTTTTCTTTTTTACCTTGGTTCTTTGGGAAAAAGCAGAGAAATGATGACAAACGTGCATTTCCGTCAACAGAAGCGGCTGGCTCTGTTTCAGCTGATTTACGAGACCTAGATGTCGTTGAAGAACAACTTTCCCCAAAAGGATTGTGGTCTTGAACGGACACAAGGGAGGAGCCAAACCCAGCGGGAAGTATTTCTTACGGTATTAAAGATGATAGTGGAATAAGTGGCAGGGTCAGCACCAATTGGTTGACCCACCTGCACCCAGCTCTTTAAATATACCGGTTGAATTAGTCACCTTCAGTCAAAGACGGCAGTAATTTAGTTACAAAGACTCCTACTACAAAGTGAAAGGTTCTATTTACTTCTGTTCCAAAAGCCAACAAAATAGATTAATAAGAAGATCTTGAAAGAACTTTAAACCTACTTTCTGTAAAATAATGTCCTCAAATTTCTTTGCCACTTTTTTTTTGAAAAAAAAATAAACAAAAAAAATCTCCGTTTACTTTAAAAATATGATAAATATAATGTTCCGGACGTGCAGTTAAAACTAAAAATGGGCTAAAAATCCTTAACATATCAGTACAAGCACCAACAACACGAAGCATCTCTTTCCGATTCACGCATTAGTCATAAATAAAGTAAATTTATTTCTTCAAACCTGAATTACTAACATATTATCCTTACTGTCATTCAAAATTGAAGACAGGTTTGTGTTTTAAATCAAGCAAAATTTATTTATAAATTCTGGAAATTATTAAATATCTTCTGACAGAAATCAGTTGCAAAGTGTTATAAAGTTCCGATTATTGTATGAGTCTATATAATTGCTTACGTTGTTTTATTTATTTTTTAGTTTTTTATTTCATTGTAATTTAAAATTACAGTCCAATTTATATACAATGAGTTGTTTGCGTAGATCCAATATATACTTGCATACGTAATCCTGACATTTAAATAAAATGCTAAATAAAAAAGAACAAACTATTAAATAACAGTAAGAATTAGAATGTAGATAACTGACATGTTTTAATTTTAGTTTTATAATATTAATTTATTTATTTAACTCATAGTTTTTTTTTTAATAAATTCTCCTCTTTACCAAAATAATCACATTTAAAGTCTGACTTTAAATAAATAAGGGTTAAATAAATAAGGGTCCCAAATTTTAAAGAAATCTTGTCTAGATATTTTATTGAGGGATTTGGGATGGTTCGTTTTTGAGGGGGAGGTGGAGATGAAAATCGTTCTCATATTTTAAATTGATTAAAAATAAGCAACGTAAGAATATCTGTCCTGTCGTTTAACGGGATGCGAGTACAAAGAAACAGACAAACAAAACAGAAAAATGCTAAAAGTTGAGCTAAACTTCGCATACTCTGTTATGGTGGTTTTTTATTTTTTTCTGAAAATTGTTTTTTTTTTTATTTATTTTTTTATTTGATTTGATATAGTTTCACAACGTATAAAATTTACAAAAAAAAACTTGAGTTGAAAATTTGAATTTTCGACTGTTGATTGTCAGTTCCATGGATGTCAATGTCTTTTTCATCTTCCAAGTGTCACAACCTCGATCTAACAGGATTCACGGTGTCATCGAGGGTGTGCAAAGCAAACGTAAAGTAAGTCAATCACGTTTTCCAATTGTGTCTCCTGTCATTAAATCGAGTGACTACATACCTCAAATTGTATGTCAACCAATTACAACACTTTTATTGGGAACAACCAGTTTTTGTGACAGAAAAAGGAATTCAAACAGCAAAGGTAAATCTAATCAAGTAAACGTTCAGGATTCCATTAGAATTATCCTTTTTTATTTTTATTTTTATTCTTATTTTTAATCATTTTTTTTAATTGACTCAGAAGCCCTATTACTACATTTGAGCAACGTTCTTCTTTGTTTGTCTCTTTATCCGCACGTCACAATAAAACGGTTGGACGGATTACCATAAAATGTTGGTACATTGCATATTTCGGATCAACTTAGAATACGGGCAATTTATTTTAGTCTCACCTCTCAAAAATGGCCCCCAAAATCTATTGCTAAAACTGCTGGACTGAAGTCTAAAAGTTGGCACGATATTTATTTATGCTACGACTTAAATAACTATAAACTATAAAAAACTTGAAAAACTCAATTCATCATCACATATTTCGCAGAAAAATACTTATTCTGCTTCATCAGGCTTAATACAAAGAAAACATAGAAATTTTTCTGCGAAATATAGTGATATGTGATGATGAATTGAGTTTTTCAAGTTTTTTATACTTTATAGTTGTGTTGTTGTATATTTATTAATTGGAGTATTGCAGCTACGACTTAAACTTGAGGAATATTATTTTGATCATCCCTCTCATCCCTAGTCCTCAAAATTAAACTTAACTCACCCCTCAATCGCTACATGCACAGTCCCCGCTACATAATGGATATTTGAGCCTTTTTCTGCTAGGTATAGTTTCGATCGAACTTGCATTAAATTTAAAAAATCTGTAAATAATAAAAGAAGCAAAAGTTTATAAAAATAAAGTCCAGGTCTGTTTCCATAAACTTCTATTTTTTTATGGAATTCAAGCAAATTTGTAAAACCGGTTCTTTTTATTTGATTTTTGATTATCAGAAGATGTTGTCTATTTGTGTTGAGTTTGACTGTTTTTGCCTTGAAGCATGACTTCTGGCGAAGATGACTTATTATTTTAAAGAAGCAATTTCTCCTCCACTAAGCATAGATTTTTTTAAAAAAAGAAATACACACTTTTATTGTGATTACGAAGCAATTGCAAACAAACAAATAATCCTTTGATTCGCTTATGGACAAGCAAATTGAGCAGGAAGTGGTTAGTTAATGTTGCTTATGATTTTCTGTGTGACTGAACTGACAGAACTATAGATTTTTTTATAACAAATATAAAACATAAAACCATGAAAGTAATTTTAAACATTATATATTATTTACCTGAATATTCAATAGGCATAACTCACGGTTCAATGAAACTTTTTGGAACAATTGTCTTGTATAGGAAGAACCTTTAAAATTTTGGTGCTTTGATGTATAAATTTCCTCTTCAGAATTGCAATAAATGTATTTTTATTACAAACTTATAAAAGAATGTAATTATATAAATAATAAATAAGGTCATAATTCTAAAAATAACAAATAAGCCACATAACAAATAATTGTTTCTCAATATGATGCGTTGTGTTTCTTGTTTTTTTTTCTTTAAAGCCTTTATGAATCTATACTCTAAATTATAAATATAAATTTGAATCGAATTAAAAAATAAACATGGAGTATAAACAATACAGAATCACAAGTAAACATAAATAATATGTTTATTACAATGTAATAGTTTTTCTACTTTTAATGTTGCGATAATAAATAGTATCAACTTTACATTAAAGGAAAATGGGCACAAACGTATGGGAAGTTGCCCCATCCCTGTATAGTGATAAGATATATACCTATAGAAAGATCTCCTCACATAGAACATATTATATCATTACGACTCGTCTCAATTATTAGTCCGTTCGGAGTTATATAAGTCTAGATGAGACTATCTAGTTGAGATCGTAATTACGAATTTATTATTTAATTAACTTTCAATAATTATTATACGTAATTAATAGTTAATATTATCATTTATTTCAAGTAAATAATAATTATTTATATATATTTGTAGCTTGAATGTGATTATATAATAATAATAATATTTAATGCCAAAATGAATTGCTAGTCTAATGATTTTTAATTGTTTTATATTTATATTGGAATTCATTATATTCTTCTGTCAATTCCGGTTCCCGTTTCTATTGTTCCTGTTAAACGAATGTTTGTGCAATTAAAAGAACATTGTTTTTACTATGCAATGATTATATAGTTTATGCAGTGATTTATTTATAGGTCACGAAAGTTGTTCTTCCATAGATTTGATTAAAACAGTTAAATCAAATAATAAGTTAAAATTTTAAAATATGTGAAGGTTGTAGTGGAATGACAGATAAGAAATTTTTTGTAGATCTTCATTAGATTTAGAGACGATACAAATGTATTACATAATATAACATCTGGGCTAAGCACTATGTTAATGCTAATAAATTTAATAGATTTTTACATAAAAGTTTAAAATTTGAAAATTATATTGGTTAATAGCTTAAAAATTTCGCAGTCTTTAATACATAATACATTTTTTATGCCAACTGCAATTATAAGAATATTAATAATTATTAGACTATACATTATTATTATAAAAAATTTCTATTATGAATTTATTTAACCTGTAAAAATTAATTCACCTAAAAAGAATATTGGAATGTATGGGAAAATATTAAGAAATATATACAGTATTTTCTTATTTTAAACTGAACTTGAAAAACATATTTCTCATTTCTACTTTTATATCTTTTTCTTTTTGAAAATTTTGTTATTAAAAATTGGAGAAATCATCGATTCTTAAAGTGATCTGATTGAGTTGTGATGTCGAAATTTTCTTGACGATCAAAGATGCACGCGTTTGGCACGAGCAGATGGTCCCTCCCTCCCATTTACCACCCTCTACTCCATAATTGCACAGAAGGCGACACAGATTTTCTTCCTTTTCCATTTTAGTAACCTCTTTCTCTGCACGTGCGTTGGTTGTAGAACTTGTTATCCGACCTTTGTAATAGGAATGCTGTTTAGAAACGAAAATGAAAGTCTATTACCATATGAGAGCATTTGAATATCAGCCACTTACACTAAGGTTTCCTTCCAAGAGAAAAACTTGAAGTAAAGGATATTTCAGGTTTAACTTTAAAATTTTACTTTTCTTTATTCCAGTTTTGCTGTTAATGAAACACTTAAACAAGAATATTAAATCATTAAAAAGGAAATTTGTAATGTTAATGGTTTTTTATATATTCATAATTTTCCTTATTTTCGTTATCGTAGCATTACTTCTACAGTATTGTAATTTTTTTTATCCGATCTGATAAATTTTAATACATTTTTTTGAGCTTTATTTATATATTTATTATTTATATATATCGTTATGATAATTATATATAGTTTCGTTAACTATATTTATGTACGATATAGTTAACGAAATTTCAATATATACTGTATATTGAACACACAAAACTGAATTTATATTTTGTATTTATAATATAATTTCAGTCTTATTAAATTAATTCTAGCAATGGACGAAAAAGAGACTTACCTTTTTTTATACTACATACAACTTTATTCTACTTAGAACAGTTATTAATTTATAAAAATAATTATTATAAATGTAAATACATAAATTTACACTTATAATACAATATACTTATAATAAAAAGTCAACCTGTAACGAAATTATAGTAAAATTATTAAAATGAAAACTTAATTATGTATACAATAGATTCCTTCATAAAAAGGAGAAACATTTTATAACAGTTTTGATCAATTTCTGCAGTCATTATCGATATTAAATAGGACGTGGATAAACATCAAACGGAAAGACTGTTTAGTTGTGTGAAGTTTAAATAATAAGTTGCCTGACATCCATGGAAATACCAAAAATATTTTATTATAATTATAACTAATTCAGTAATTACCATCATTAAAAACATTTTATTCTAAAGAATATGAATTTTTTTTAAATGTTTGTAGGTAATAATTAATAACGATAACTTATTACAATTACAAGCTTCATTTTTCCTTTAACTGGTTACTTAAGCTACTAAAGTATCTGAGATATAATTTTAATAACTTAAAAAGTAAAATCTAAAAATTTTTAGATTTAATTTCCCTTTGAATATATTGAATAATTATATTTTTTGACTTTGTCAGCTAATTTTTTTCTCTGTTTCTTTAGGTAAGTACCGGATATTTTCTTATCGAGAGATCTTCATTAAGGTAAAAAAAAAAGGTTTTTGTAATTATTATTAGTCGGTAAATTTAACAAGTAAAATAACAATAATTGGTTAATCCTACAGGTTTATATGTACTTTTTTAATACATTTAAAATAATTATTATATGAAGTGTCAGATATAAGTAAGCTAGAAATTGAAAAATATACTTTCAATTTGATTCCTAAATTTAATAAAGTATTCTTATGTTTCAACAGCACGATATTGGCGAGAAATTTATCTAAATTTAACATTATCTTACTCTATTATGCGATAATTCAATTTGCAAAATTTAAAATTCGCGAAAACTACCCGGGACCTAAGGCTCAAGTTGTAGAGCACTAATGTAGAGGAGCAGCTTCAATCCATACTGATTTTTCCCCAGTTATTATTTTGCAAGAATTCATCCAAACCTCCCAGCAAATGAGTACTTTTTAAATATTGTAAACGTAGGCCTACTCGAACAAAATAATTCATTGCGAATCAGGTAAAAAGTAACCGCTGATGGTTTTCATTTTATGAAACACAAATGGAGATTTTTAAATTTCATCGTGCTGAAAACTTAATGGTACTTCACAGAAAAAAATACTGGAAACTATTGTGTGTTCTGAGATGTGAAATGTTGTAGCACTACTGTAACCCATATTCCTTGTATAAAATTTCTTATAAAACATGTTAAGTAAAACCCATCTAGTCGCAAACCTACAGTTTCAAAAAAGAGAAAGTAGTAGTGGGAGTAGAGAGATGATGAAATCAGTGGTTTTTTATTATGTAATGGGAGTAAATACAGCAGAAAAATACATCTAAATCTGTAAGGAAAAACATTATTCCTCAGATACAGTGTTAGACAGCTGTTATTGAGTATCAGATCTCTAGTGCTTAGTTCTGTCCTTCTTTTGCATTGTTATTTAAATGTCACGATTAATAAACATGAGAGAAGGAAGAGATCACTCCAAACGGTCCATCTTTTCAAAAACTCCTACACAGAAATAAACATAACCTTTTATCGTGGAAATGCGAATTCATGCAGGAAGAATAATAAATTACCTCTTTACCAATTCAGATACTTGAGCGTTTTCCTGTAGAATTCCAGAACAGTGTCAGTCTATTTTGTAGTTAAGTTTTTGGAGGGTCCATCTGTTTCTTCCTGTTTTAGTCTGTACGGAAGTGTATTCAAAAGAGTCAAGTGTTCTTTTGAAGAACCTAAGTCTGATACCAGACGTTGGTTAACATTAAAAATGAGAATAGAAACTGCAGGTGATGACTCTTGATGCTGAACTTTCCGGAGTCACTGTTGAAATTTCTGGAATCGTTAAGAAGTTTGCTAATGCGCCCACGGACTGTTTACATAAAGATTCATTTGCATGCTTTGTAAAAATATACTCAAGAGAGTTGTAGTGGCTGTCAAGAAGAAGCTTTGCCATATAAGGAAATGACAGTTATGTCTTAATTGTGTGCCTGGAAGTCCACATGACATCAGTTACTCAAAATATGAAGTGACTTTGATAACTACAAAATAAATCTAATATTTGAAATTACAGTAATAATTAGAGTATGTCCAAAGTTTAAGGAAATTACAATAATATACAACATCCCTTGATTTTTACTTTCATTCACGAACATTTTACAGGAGTTCAGTTTTTTTTTAACAATAGATTTCATTGAGATACCTGGATTCAACGAAATTAATTCGAGATTAATTCGAGATTCAAACGAGATTACAATTGCCTCTCCTTTTTGTATTCTTTCGAAAGTTTTAGAATGCCATTAGAAAATGTTAGATATTTAGAATATTGATACATGTTTCTTGTTGTTACGTTAAAGCGATAAAATAAACTGAATTAATTACTATTATTTTTTATTATGACGACTTAATTGAAAGAAAGCATACGTCAAATATCAACTTAGTTACCAATAATAGTCTAAGATAGGATTGTAGTTCAATTAAACTTAAAACTATTAAATTAAGGAAAAAAAAGTCAAATTCTACCTACGAAATTCCTAGGTCTTTTATCATATGGTTACAATCAAGATAATCACTAGCTACTTTCTTCCCGTAATTCTTACCGAGTTACATTATGATAAATTAGGAATTTCTCTGTGCTTCTTATACGTGTCATAAGTTTCAAACTTTTACGCATTCCATGGTATAGATGCATGTCGAAATCCCATCTCTTGGCAGCTGGGATAACGCAAAATTAAGTCTCTCTAGATTTCATCTGCTACTACGATGGCATTCTCCTTAATCTTTTACTCCGAGGAAGTTTCGAAGTTTTTGAGTTATTCTAGCTGAAAAAATGAAACATATCCGCCCCGGGAAGCTTCAAATGTTTGAAATTCATAATGATTCCATTACCGAAAATTTATTTCAACTTCTCGTAATATTTATTTGAAAAAGATATTTCTTTTGTTATATCAGATTAATACTACTTTACAAGAATTTAACACTTATTAATGGATGAAGATAAAGAAACCGATCAAAATACACATTTACGCAAAGCAAATAGCCTATTCCATCTATGAACTGGATAACCTTAACACTCTCTGAGGTATAAGTAGTGGTAACTCTGGTACAGATAAATTACTGTTGTCCCAGAGTCACATACAAAGTAGCTCATAGTGTTGGATGTGCATTTTAATTTGTTCTCTTTAAGTTGACACTGGTTTTTCAGGGAAAATCTCAAAACAGTCACGTATTAAGTTATATGAAAAAGTGCTACTGTGCCGTCGCCAGCACAATCAAGAATATCCTTCTTTTTTGAGATGTCTCTATTTTATTCGAAATGGAAGGACATGTAAGTCAATATTTCTGGTTTCATCTCTATTGTATGTGGCCTGTAAATATTCTCTTATTGTAATATTCTACATAATGTTACATTTTCTGTAATAATATTATAGGCTACACAATGTTATACTTTCATTACAGCCGTATGCATACATTAATCTTTCACGTATGTAAACATTTACTCTAGATTAATCTTTGTTGTCAATATGTTTACAAAAAAAAGATGGATTTCAATGATAGATTAACTAAATGTAAAAAAATCATAATTTAAGAAAAGTTCAGAATCAATCAAATTTCATCACATACTAGACCATCTCCCGTATACATGCGCTTGTTTTTCCATATCACATAGATTTGGTTAAGTGAGAATATTGTATTTAAAATATTGCAACGTTTCGGCAAATATAGTTTTAATTGTCATTTTCGAATTACAAATAAATAGACGGATCGGAAATAAATAAACAATCTTGAGATTCAAAAAACAGGTTGAATACATTCATTATTTAATGGGGCGAATGGGAAGGACACATAAGTCAAAAAAACAAAATATAGTGAGTTGTAGTCCCGTTGGCCTAATGTATAAGACGTCTGACTTCGGATCAGAAGGTTGCAGGTTCGATTCCCGTCGTTTCATTGTAAAAATTATTTATATTTTCCATTCTCACAGGAAATTGCGCCGGACAGAGAATAAAAGATTTTAGTAATATAGATTGCAAAGAACGATACTGCAAAATAAATATTAACTAAATTTTAATTAATAATTACTTTTCAGTAACTTGAAATTGCAATGTAAATCGAGCAAAATCCCAATTCATAATTAAAAAACAAAACAAAAAGAATTATTAAATTATTATTTAAAATTTCTTATATTTTAATTTTTAAATATCGAGAAAAACTTACTTTATAGTTAAAATATATTTATCTTCTAATTATAGATTAATGAAGATGTTTTAGATAAATTTAAATATGTATTACCGAAATGTGAAATTTTGTTAAACTTGTAATTTCAAAACTTTATTATGAAATTCAGTATTTGAAATTCTGATTAATTTACTAATTAAACTAAAATGTAATATAATTGGTTCTAAAACAACAAGTGTGATCGTTAATGTATTTCTTAAGTTAAAAAAAAAAGGAAAAAAAAATCCCTTCAATTAAATGAAAATCTCGCAATTTAGATAGGCCTACATTAAGAATAGATCTTTAGAGATAAAACTATCAACAAAACTCATTATGGTGTTGATACATTCTGAAAACAGTTGAAGCCTGTTCTTTAAAATAGCTTACAATTACAAGATATAAAAAATACAATTACAAGATATAAAAAATATAAAAAAAAAGTCGAAGTTTGTGTAATACTATTATAATTAAAAATAAATAAAAAGGGATTTAAATAACATCTGCTAATCGCCATATTTTCTAAATAGTTCGTGAGTAATCACTTGAAGTAAAAACGAATGTAAGACTATAACAGGAATATTCGCTAATTGATCTCAATTTATCTTTGTTGCACAATATTAAAAATCACTTCTGATCGCCCTATTTAATGTCTCTGTCCAGATCTTTATACATCTAGGCCTAATTTCTTCGAAACCATTAAAATGCAATTTAATTTTAAGCTTTCCTTTTTCTTATTATAACTAGCGTCTTCATTTATGATTATTAAACTCGGTTAAAATATTCGAAATAGGAGATATTGAAAAAAAAAATCTTTCAGATCGTAAGTACTACAACTAATTGTTAATTATAGGTTGGCGATGTCGCTAAGACACTGGCCTCTCACCTCTTGAGTCCCGGGTTCGGTTCTCATGTAGGTTTCGTTGATGGTGGCAATCCGCGCTGGGCAGGTTTTATCGAGGGTTCTCCCGTTTTCCCTGCATTTCTCACATGAATGAGAAACATTTCTCACATGGATTTCTCACATTGGCTCAGGGAAGAGCCAATCAAAAGAAGTTTAGAAACAGAATTGTAGAACTTCTCTGATACTAATAAACACACACACATACACATTTTTTAAAGCATCACATTCAAAAATTGTTGTCTTCGGAATTATGACGTTTCGGGGTACATCCGGAAACTCAAGGGGATGACTTGTCATTCGGATAATACACTTGACTCTGGATTCGAGTCCTTGCATAGACCTGGTGATTCATTTCTTTCTTTTAAGATTTAATACGGCATGTACAATAAGTCTAAAAAAGCCGCAGTGCTAATATCTGTATCTATGATCCTTCAAAAAAAAAAAGTACCCCCAGAACTGAAGCCACAGAATTTTTAAGAGAAATTGCTATTAATATCATCAAGTGTATTTATGTAAAAGACAAGCAATGAAAAAAAAACTTATCTGTCTTAAATTCCATGTATTTACTTTCAATACAAACTTTACATTTTTAAAGTAATTTTCGGTCTTGAAACATACTGTGATCGTAAATTAGAATGCCAACGAAGTATGAGAAGCAAATCCCTTTTCCTCGGAGAACCAGGGGATAGTGTGGTCACGCTACTTAGCGATCCCTTGTTTGGACTGACAGACAAAAGGTGCAACGACCTAATAATTATGAAAGGAAACCACCCAGATACGGTTTTCTCAGCTGTCCACCATAGAACAGAAATCGAAATGAAGATTAAAAAAAAACTGCTTCAGCTTAACCAACTGACAGATTTTGTTTTCTTTTGTGGTGGGATGGGTCGTGGCGGGATCCCAGTCGGCTGAAATCATAACAAAGGGGAGACAGTGTTAATGGAGGTCTATACGCGCCAGGGAATGCGAGTGAACATTGTGCAAGAAACAATTCACCCTCAGAGAACTCTGAACCAGTTACTGAAAAGAAATATTTCACGCCATCGTAATTTTATAGAACTAATCTAATTTCTTCGGAAAGCTCGATATAATGGAAAAGCTCTTTTAAAAGGGCCTTTGTTTTATTAATTCTCTGTTTCTATTGAAGTTGATTTTCTAAACAAGAGGCAAGAGTAATGGAAGAGAGAGTTGTGAGAAAGAAAGCTGCAGTGGTTTCGAGCCCACTGTCGTCGGTCTAACTTTACTAATTAATGAACGAGAGAAAATGAATGAAGTAGAAAGAAAAATGAAAAGAAACTGGAAACAAATTCAGGAAAATGTGAAATTCATTTAAAAGTAACTCAATTCCCCCCCCCCTTTCATGAAATCGGAGATCAATTATATAATACAGTAGAGCCCGATTATCCGCGGAATTGAGTGGCAAGGGCTTCGCGGATAATGAAAATCGCGGATAATCCGAAAAAAGACTAAAAATGAGGTGTAAAAACGAAAAAAAAAATTTCACCATTAAAAACTACGTTTTACTGTACAAAAGCCATAATATGTAAAACTTTTAAAATATGTACAGTAAAGCATACGTTTGCATCCACAAATTCCGAGAAGGCCTGTAGGATCACGATGCACAATAAACATGTCAGTAATTTTCGACCTTCGCACTGTAGGGCCTATTGTACTTTTCCTGTTGTTGGCTTGGATTAAAATTTTTTTTTTTTTTTGAGATTCGAAATTAAAAAAACTTTTCGCGGCACTCGCGGATAATTAGGGCTCTACTGTATAGTGAAAAATACTTAATATTTCATACTCACCCGTTCTAAGAAATGATTATTAAGAATATCAAGATTGAATATTAAGAATGATCGAATAATTATTTTAGAGGTTAAGGTCGTAGTACTTATAATTCTTAAGTATTAGTACAGCCTAATTAACTTAAAGCCCTCCACCCTCATTTTAAATGGAAACCTTCAAGTAATTCTTCTGCCTTGTTTACAAATTAAGCATTTTTCTAAAATGTAACCATAATAGATACTGTAAATGTAATAGTAATATACATGCTATGTTAGGCTGATATTTCTGGATAAAAAACTTATATCCCTAATTTTTATAATATATTTGGCTATGTAAGATCTAATCCCAGTGCTGGCATGAATCTTTAATTTTCCTCCTGTACCTCTCTACTTCTTCTCTTCTTCTTTTGAGCTATTGTTGTATTTTAATTCTGTACATTTTGCAATCATTTCTCCAGAGTTATGTCACATCAAACAAAAGAACAATGAAAAAAAACTAAACTTTTACAACTAAAGATCTAAATTATAAGTATTATTTTCTAATAAGTAACTATAATCTAAAAAAAAAAGCGTAATAACACTGAGTTATTATATAGTTACAACAGTGATCCCCCAAGTTTGCTGGTAGATTTAGAAGTCCTAAATGCAATTAAAATCTTTTTGGGACTTTCTTTTACAATAGGTTGTAATAAATTAAACAACCCTACACTTAAAGTCATTCAAGTAAATTTCTGCTCTTCAGAGATAAATAAATAAACAATTAAAATTAAAGATTACACAAATGAATTTTGCAATGTGATTAAATTAAAGATTTGTGTTAATCAAAGTGAAATATCACTTTTTTTTTGTTAAAATCGTTTTAAAATTTTTTTTGAGGCAATTCCGTATCATACAACCAAGATTGATATTGAAGTATGTTTTCTTATAAATGCATGAATTTTAAGTATCAATATTCACTAATAGAAAAACAAGCATACGTCTTTATTAGGCATATAACAATGGTTGACAGAAATTTAATATACACTGTATATACATAAATGTCATTACGGCAAGGATCTAATATTAAAAAGAAACTGTATGTTAGTAATCTAATAGCAGTTAAACATAATTTTAAGTTATTATATAAGGCAGGGGTTCTCAAACTTTTACAGACGCAACCACAAAAACAAAACATACAAAATTTCGGGATAACTCATAAATATGTACATATTAAAACATATTAAAACATGTAATTATTTATTCTAAACATCTCACCAAATTTAAATGTAAAAAACTACATTTAATACATTTCGAAAAATTTGCTTTTTAGTATTAAATGTAGTTTTTTACATTTAAATTTGGTGAGATGTTTAGAATATTTAATAGTAGAGGCTTTAGAAGGAAAGATCTACTAAAAAAGTATGGGAACTTTACATGTAGGCCTAATTATTTACTTTCATTGAAAGACCTAATTGCTTTATTATTTTCAAAATAAGAGTAAATGGATAATTATTTAATAATAATAAATATATCATACTTTTTAATGTTCTGTCTTAATTAATATGAAGAAGCTAAGATTATGGCTTAATTTAATTTAATTCATTTCTTGAATTAGGTAAATGAGATTAATTTTAATCGAATCGCAACACTTGCAATGACTAATAAAGATTTAATATTCACGCTTTAAAACAATGCGGTGTTAATAGAAACGGCCAAAAATCCTTGTTTGGCTTTTCTATGGGAATTTTTGACGCCTTCTCGCGCTGATTACTAGACAAGGACCCCTTTGGAAAAACTTAGATCCTTGATCCGCAATCCTCGAATAAGCATATCAAGTTTTAAGAAGATCCAACTAACAGTTCAAAAGTTATTAGGGAGAGACACACAGATGGACTGACTTCATTAGCCTCCTATTGGAAGGTTAGCTAAAAAGAAATGTATACTGAATATCACTATAATGAAAGAAATCTTATGATGAACTGTCTTATTATAATATTAAACTTCTTTATTTTGCATCACAAATTCTCCATTATTTACAATATTTCGGAGGCCTCATCGGTCTCCTTTCTCAAGTTTCACACAAAAGAGGAAAAAGAAATCCACCATATCTTGGAGAAATATTGTAAGTGATGGAGAATTTGTGATTTAAAATAAAGAAGTTTAGTAATATTAGTTTACTTTATTCATGATGAATTTTGATTGTCTTATTATAATGAATTATAAATAATGAATTATAAACATTTTAAAAAATACGCTGTCAATATACGTAAATTGTAATGTGTTTAAAGAAAGAAAAAGATAACGCCATGTTTATATTTAAACTTAAGTTTAATAACAGTCAAATGAAATTGGCCAGTAAAGCGAGCAGGAGCCATTGAGTGTTCTTTTTATCTTTAAATGACATTTTGAAAAAGAACGGTAATTGCTTCCTCTGCGACAAAGGAAACTGAAGAAAAGACACGATGATTAGTACACACTGCAATCAACTACGCTCGTGTTTCCCCTGAAAAGCTGTCATAGTGACCTTAATGCTCTCCACCTACACTCCAATCTTTAAATCTTTTGAAAAAGAAAATGTCTGATTAATTTTTGAAAAGCATGGAAATGATGTCAGCTATAATAAGAAAGAGTGTCCCTGAGGTTCGCAGTCCGGTAAACCACACAACCAGCGGCGCCGTCACCCCCAACACTTACTTGCAGATCCCACGTCCACAAGGCAATTGGTTCCAGGTGGAACGAGAGTAGGTCACGTGCCGTAGCACCAACACAGACGGGAAATTGATAGAAAAAAAATCTTTTTTTTTTCTTTCCTTAAAAAGAAAAAAAAAAAAGAAAAAAGAAAAACAAAATTACTAATGTAATAATCAAACAAAAGGGAAAGTTTAGAAAGATTATGGAAGCCACTATTCTTTATGTTATAATTATGAAGTTCTGAAATAGATGTAAAAAACTGTCAGAGTAGAAGAAAAACTTATTAGAATTGCATTATCTTTTTTTTTCTTATTACAAAAACGTAAAATGTAACGGATATAGATATTAGTTATGTTTGTCTAGTACAAGCGGATGTACAAAAGTAATGAATCATAAAAAAAAAAAAAAAAAAAAATCTCTTTTTATATTCAAATACATATTTTTGAATTATGTCTATTTACTTTACGTAATAATAAAGTTATATAATTTTAAATAAAACTATAAAATTCACATTTTGACTTTTTTTTAATAATTCGAATGATTATAATTTTTCAAAAAAAGAATAACTATAACCTAAGTATAATCAATTATTTGTTAAACATCACTTTATTATATCGTTAATGATTAAAAATAATAAGTTTATCTCTTGCGATTAGTGTTTTTTTTTTTTTTCACTTGCACCGATTATTATTTCAATTATCTAATAATAATTTGATCTACGAGATTTACATAAAAAGATCTTTATATTTAAAAATACTTATTTTTTGGAAAACCGATGATTCTTTGGTTATTCTTTTTCCGGGATCTCTATTAACTTTAAAAAGAAAAATAACTAAATATCAACACTATATATTAAATATATAATATTATATATGAAATATTAAATATACTTAAAGAATATTAAGAAGTCACATGTATTCCATGGAATACAAATTTTCCCTTTTTATATTAAATAATGTGTGTATTTAAGCCAAAAAAATTAAAAAAAAACTAACAAAAAAAAAAAACGTTTCTTCCAATTATGTTTAGAGAAAGCATCAATACAACTTCAGTTCTCTCCCAATAACTTATCCAAACACTCATTTAGAAATAATTCTAATTTGATAGTTAAAATGGTTTGATTTATACGTGCATTCACTTTTTTATTTATCTGTGAAATATTCTGGCCATTTTAAATTAAAGATAAGTTTTAAAAATTCGGATTAATATTATAGTGGAATCTCTATCTTTTTATTTTTATTTCTAAATTATTTTTCATTTATAAAAAGCCTAAACTCAATTTCATTACTTATTAAGAATATTTTTTTATTATTAATGTCTTTCATAATCCTTTATTTATGTTTTCATTTGTTTAAAATAAGAATTTTCTTGCTAAAATTATTCACCAGCAATTAGCTCTCAAATTTGGAATTTTAACTTCTGCCCGGCCATACAATAAGTACGAGCTGAATCCAGTTCTTGAAACGGAACGGTATCTCCTCTACTGGGATAAACCGATTGTTACTCACAATGCTGTTGATTTCAATCGTCCGGATATTGTTTTGGTTGATGGAGAAACAAACTTCAATAGTTGACAGACTATTGTCCCACTGTCCCAAAACATTTCCAAAACTGAAATTGAAAAATGTACAAAATATGAAAATCTGGCGATTGAAATACAGCGAATATGGAAGCAGCAACGAATTCAAACAGTACCATTGGTGATATCGGTGACCGGAATTGATTCAAAGAATTTTATTGATAATTTAGAAAAAATTGGGCTGCAACAAAATCTTATCAAAAATATCCAGAAAAGTATATTATTACAAACATGCCATATCACCCGCAGGTTTCTACAACATATGGCCTGAGATGAATTTCTCCGCCTACAAGGCTTCCGGACTTTGAGATAAACACATGTGTAATAATAATAATAATAATAATAATAATAATAATAAGCAATAGTCATACGTGTACATCTATAAATTTTTAGATTTTTCTAAAAAAAAAGTGAGCTCATGAAATCACCCAATCTATATGTGTGTGGGGGGGTATCTGTATAAAGAACTTTTGAACCCGTGGATATATCTTCTTAAAACTTAATCATGCTAGTTGAAGAACAAAAGACGAACTAACTTTTATATTTGAAATTTTGAATGTGGAACTTTCTAGAAAATCGGTATGCTACATGAAGGTGACAAAAGTCCCATAAACAAGTACATCACAATTGAAACAAGGCTATCTAATAAGAGTATTAGCTAATCTACTAACTCCGCGTACTTTAATATGAAAATTAATTAGATTTAATTAAATTAAGTAAATAATACGGATTGAATTAATTTTTTTACAAATGTTTCTACTGTTTTTTTTTCAGCTGATATTATAATAAAAAAATAAAAGAACACAGAAAAAAAAATCAAGCTCAAAATTTTAATAAAAATATACTTTAAAGTTCTTTCACGAATTTCTTATGATTTTTTTTAAATCAATAGAATAATGCTTTTAGACATAATTAGGTTAATAACATTGGAGACCTTTGTAGAATAATGAAATTCTTTAGACAAAATTCCTGAGACAAGATTACTTTCTTTTCATTGAAATTCGTAGCCAATAATTACTGTTGTTTGAATCTGATCAAAGCTCAGTGTTATTACAAGTTCAGTACAGTACAATACAACTTCCGCCAAAAATCAACTAATCCCCTTTAGTTCTAAACAAAGCCAGTCTCACTTCCTCATTTGCTTAGGGATGGGAGTGGTGTTTGTGCCGTTTCTCTGGCGGCCAAGAAAAGCAAGTTCGTTGAGAGAGCCTTTGGTGGACAAAACCTGTCTGTAATTCCTATGAAATTGGAAAAGATTCAGTAGTGATGGTATAGTCTTCTGAAGTATAACTCATATACGCAGTTTTATATACTTTCTAGTATTATATGTAGAATCTTACCAATTTAATTCAAACTTGGGAAATAAGGCGTTTTTAATGTCATATTTACACACTGTTATTAGATGTCAATTAGATCTCATCTACTGTATAAATAATTTACTATAAAAAAAACGCTCACATATCAAACTTTTATCATCTGCAAATATTAACAAAAATTATTTTTTTAAATAAACAACGTAAAAGTTATTAATTAAAAATATTAAAACTTTAAAATACTATTCAATATATAAAATTTCTTAAATGAATGGGAAAAAAATTCATTAGATAATACTTTTGTCATAGTAATTACTTTGTAATTAATATATAATTATCATCATATTAGATATTAATAACTTTTCCGCTGATAATTATAAAAAGTTAAAAACAAATTGTAGTTTTTTTCATTTTCTTTTGAAATAAAAAAAAAAAAAAAAGAAAACCAATTATGGCTTGATGATCACATTAATTCAGTATTCTTTAATTCGTGTAATTTTCAATATTATTTTTTAATATTTAGCACTTTCCTTTAGTTATAGTAATTAATTTGGATTTGGATTTCAGCTAAAAAACATTAATCCTATCTATTAATTTTATATTGAAAAATAAAAAAAAAAATTGAAATATGATTAATAAAGTCTACTAGAATTTTTTGACAGAAATAGAGAGAGGCCTCAATCACCAAGTTTTAACATTGTACAAAAATTCCCAAAATAAAAAACAAAAACAAAAACAAAACATACTTTGAATCAACGTTTATTTGTTTATAAGAACATCTTTGACATTTCATACTTTCATTTTATTACAATGATGAACTTTTATTGTGAGTCCGTTCGCATCGAATTCTTTCGGTCTATTTTACAGTTGAAAGTGGAAAAACAAAATTGGCCGCTTGGAGCGCCACCGATGGGCATTCAATTTATAAAGCAACAACAAACGAAAAGAATCACAGAAAATGTACTTATTTTATTACATTCTCGAGTCCATTACTGATCATATAGACTTTTCGTGTCTGCTGCCTAATTCTCAATACATTACTTTTCCTTCGGTTGAATAACCAATCTCTGTACCGTATATTATAAAGGAGAATCTATTTCCTTGTGGTAACAGATTTTTGTTTTTTTCACATAGGCCTATCTTCCTTATGTCTTCTTGTACCCTTAGAGATGCGCGTAGCCCAGGTTGAATATCACTTCTTTAGACTACTGGTCTATTTCCATGGGGCTGTGTATTTCAAATTCATATAGTATCAAAATTCAAGTTAAAAGTTAAAAAAAATTCCAATAATTTTTTTTCATAAATCTACCATTGAAAAAAATAATCAAACCGTGGAGAATATTGTCAATAAAAATTGATTATTAACAAAATTTTGTAAAACTGCAATTGAAGGATTATAATGAAAAGCATATAAATCCAAAAAGTACGATTTTAAAGATTAGAAAAATAAAGGTACTAAGTCTGCATAGATTTCAGCAAAAGTAGCCAACAGCACTTTCATGTTTATTCTTAGATAGGTATTGAAGATATTATTTCATATCTAAGTTTGCTTTGTTTTGTTTGTTTTTTGGTTTTTTTAAATGGCATTTCCTTTGCTTCTAACTGCTTGAATTTAAATTACAAAAAAAGACTTAATATTTGATTGGTCCTATATTTAATTACGTTAATTACCGAAAAACTTGAATTGAAAAGATGAAATGCCATTTTTTTTAAACATTTATAGATCTCCAGGAAAAAAAAGATACACAGAACTTTAATTATCCGTCTGGATATGATCGATAATCTAGTAAAGTGATAATAGAATATGTATATTTAAAACAGTATACATTAAACACATTGCATATCACAGATCATGTAACCTGTTATTTTATTATTTAACATAATGAAATTTAATTTAATATTAATTATTATTTATATTTTATCTGTTGATCAAAAGATCATAGTACAGATATCTACATATCAGAGATAATCGAAGTTCTACTGTACATAAATTATATACAATATTATGTAAATTTATAATTACATAATACTTTCTTGTAGTGTAATAATAATGATAATCAGATTTTAAAATCCATTGAACTTTTTCATTTGTTTAGTTTAACTTAAATAAGGAATTAAAGGGTTCTAAATAAAAACTGATACTACTGATTTTAATAGCATACTTAGCAATTAATATTATTAGGAATGTCAGATTTATGATATATAAAATAATTTTTATTAAAAAAAGGTAAGCTATTAAATTTTTTAAGCAAATCTATACATGGCTCCTCTTTTTAACTTTTCTTCTTTTTATGAAATGCTATTCAATTTTTTTATTACAACACTATTTGTGAACTATTCTTTTTATAGCCTTTTCTTTCAGTTATTATGTAAGACAGTAATATGTATGTATTTGTTGTTCTATAAATTTCTTTTATCTTGACTCTTAATTGATTGAGGTCCTCCTATTAAATCTTTTGTGATGTGATATTCATTCATTACTGCAATTCAACTGAAAACTGGCAACCTTTTGCGGAAGTCGTAATTCATGAAATAGAATCCTTTCACCCTCTACGTCTTCTTCACTAAGAAATAAAGGTCAGAAGGTCACTATCAATAAAGAATAAATCCTGTACATAATGGGAATCGTGGGAAAGACAGAGATCAAAATTCCCAAATGAACATAAATCGATTCTAGTTGTTAACAAATGGCTGGTTTTATAGCAGTATTAGTACGACTGAATACATTAGTATTACTTACTAATGATTAATAAAAGTGTGAATACTTCCGTGAGACTGTGAATACATCTTCAGTTGTTAACTGTTACAATGTAGACAGTTTACAACTTCTTTTATCATTCATTTCATTTATCAGTACTGAAATTTTAGTTCATAAAAATCCTGAGGTTTTTTTTCAAGGGATTCCTGGGAAATTTTAAAAGAGGAAAAAAAATTACTGATTCTATGTTATTTCTGTCTGTAATAAGTTTTTATTGAGCTTACGAATCTACTCCACTTGTGCAATTTTGTCCTCTGTTTATCCATTTGTTCGTCTGTTTATCTGTTTGTACCTTCGACTTGTTAAAATGGCTGGAAGGATTTCCATGAAATTTGATATGCAGCTATTTATACGGAGCTATAAATCCCAACCCCACCCCCTCCAAGTCCTCGAAACACACCTCCAGCGCTACATGATCAGTCTCCACTATCTGATGGATAACTGAGTTTATACCTCGTATCTAGAACAGGATTTGAAATCTTTATCTTGTTTTTACAATTTAACGATAAATATGGGGCCGTACATTAATTACGTGAGGTGTTTTTTAAAAAATCTGGACCCCCCTCCCCCTTGGTGAGATTTGGTGAGATGTGGTGGGACTCCCCCTCCCCCTCATGTGAGATTTCAAAAAATCAAAAAAGTTCAAAAAGTCAAATATTACAAAATGTTATAATCTATTATAATACGTATATTCTCTGAATGAAAAAGTTGACGTGAGATTTTCGTTAACTCCCCCTCTTCCTAGGTGAGATTTGGTGAGATTTTACCGGACCCCCCCCCCACTCCCCCTTTTGACCTCACGTAATTAATGGACGACCCCTATGATTACCGTCATCAGTAATCATAGCACAAATTTTATTTGTAGAAGAGCACAAATTTTATTTGTAGGATGTCTATTTGTCATGAAAGGTCTCTGATTAGGCTAAGTATTCAAATATGCAATTTTTGCATGAATTTTTCTTTGCTTGAAGAAGAATTATTACCTATTGTTATTCCACAGACAATAACCATCTGGGTAACTCCAGAAGTTCCTCGAAAGCTCTCTTGATGAAAATTAGGATACAGAAAGCGATAACAACTTCCCTTTTACTAAGAGAATGATTCGTGGCTATAGACATACAGTACATGTAGCAATTTCCACAAAGTAAATAGTGATTTTTCTCTGCCCTTTGAATTTCTCTAATTTTAACCTAAAATAAAAAAAACTAAATTTAAAATCCAGTTAATGTAAACCAATTAACATAGATATTAAAATCTAATTTTAATTTTGTTTACTTAAAATTGAATTAAATATTAGACTTTATAAACACTGTAAATTTTAACACGGTTTTAATTTTTCATGTTGAACAATATTCATTACAACATTTACCTGACCTTTCTTTTCATAGCTTTTTTTTTAAATAATTATGTATGTAACTTACATAAATATATCTTATAAGCATAAATGGAGCATCAGGGAACATCCAATATTTTTGATTTATTTTCATTAAATAAAGCAAGGGAGACGCTAATTCGTAGGAAAAATCTTCTTACAACCAAACTTCACTGATGAATGAAATGAAAATGAAAGAGTAACAGTTTAGAAAAAAAAAAACCATCCTTAGACATTAATTACGACAGCAGATCAATCAAACTCTTGGCAGTTAACTCGTATCCAATGATGAAAGTCCTTACAAAATAATGTAAATTTTAGCCTGTGAACCTTAAATGCTAACCTTTCATCATTTCTTGAGTCATATTCTATGAATTGTTTTTTTTTTATGTTGACGGAATTGATGTAAACAAAACCGCACTGTAGCCTACATCAGTGTTCTCCGAAATTGACCTAAAGGCCCACTTTCGAGAGCTGACCAATTCTCTCCATCTTCAGTGGATCATTAATGACTGAACAATCAAGTGATTTTCCTGCAGCGTTCTTTCCATCACTGATTCCTGAATGAAATTGACCACCAGCAAATTGTAATTTCTGCTCAATTTGCTACTGAGGAAAAATACATTAAAGTATCCTAAATAAACAAAATAACAGCAATAGGGTGATCTCATTTATATCAATAAAGTTTTCGAAAGACGAAAGACTTTTTTTTCTATTTGAAGTATGAAAAAAATATAATGAAAAATTACTAAATTACTGAATTGATTACATTTGATAAATTTCAATATTTCGGAAATTGGTAAAATTCCAAAAAAAGTTTTAGTTGTCTGAACAAGTAAATTAGGCTTGCTTTTCTCTTCAATATCATGGCAATAATTTTAGACTAGCGATGCTTTAATGATTTAATTAAAACTTGAAATTATCTACAATGAATTTATTGATTTGTGTTCTTTTAAAGATTTTTTTCGAACACCTATTTTTAGAGACGTAATGTAAGCTTTTCTTCTTTTACGTGTCCGATATATTCCGTGTTTCACCAACGCAAAATTCAGAATCGAATTCCCGCAGACCTAAAATGATAATATAATTATTATTTCTGACGTTATTTCTATTTCGACATTTCTTTCTGACATATTCCATCTTTTTGAATTTTCTTACGGGGGGGACCGCTACTCTTTTGACCTAGCTACCTATTTCCTTATTTGTTCTTAAGGTAATGATCAAACAGAAAGATTAAGAGAATTAAAATCTAATTAGGTTGAAATGAAGAAGAAAAAATGAATTGATCTGATGTCATAGGGTCTGGGATAAGTTCATTTCCTTATCTTAATAGTGAAAGTTCTCAAGTGATATTAATTAAAACTCATTGGAGTTAGTAAGCAGTTAAATAAACATTAACCTGTATTCTGTAACAATAGCCAATAACAATTACTAACCTAATTGTAAATGACGATGTGTAACATTTATAATAACGCCAGTGTTATTAAATCCAACTTCTTTTTGTTCCTAAGTTTTTCCTCAGCATCTTTCTTTGCCAGTTATCTTTTGCCTTGTCTTTTATAAATTAGCCTCCTTAGAAAAAATTAGCCTTAGAAAAAATAATAAGGAGACCTATAACAAGTCGTAATTACTGGCAGTACGGTGGAAAATAGAAGTGTTTTCTAAATTAAGACGAAGCAATGAAGAACAGCCTCAGAAATATCTATTCGTAATTACTCATAAAAAAAGGATACTTTTTTATGAGTAAAAAAAAATGGTAAAAAGATAACATGAAGTTATACTTGACACATATTAGCTTCAATGTTATTGCAGTTTACAATCCTGTAATGCTCGTTAGAAACTTCAGTGCCAAAGCAGACAAAACCTCTTGACGAATAAGATCTAAACATAAATGAAGTGCTGTTAAATCTTTCCTGGCTCTTGTACTGCTGGTTGAGTAACCTCAGTAACTAGATCTGCAGAATAGATCTTTGCAACGAAATTCAAATGAGCAGGGCCTAGATAACTAAAGAGTTAATCTTGTACAAACCATAGATTTATAATCATAGTTTATAACGAGCACTACAGGATTGTAAACTGCAATAACATTGAAGCTAACATGTGTCAAGTATATCTTCATATTAACTTTTTACCATTTTTTTTTTACTCATTAAAAAAGGTATCTTTTTTTAATGAGTAATTACGAATAGATGTTTCTGAGGCTGTTCTTCATTGCTTCGTCTTAATCTATTAACGAGTTAATCTTGTATATAATCATGAAGAATCTTTCACATTCTCTGAAATATCTCAGCTGACGAGAGGCGAGACCTCAAAACAGAGTTGTAATGAATCATTTTCAACAATCGTTGAAGAGAAGAGAGGGAAAAAAAGTCAAATATACAGAAGATACAAATCTACAAAATAATCAAAGCTAATAGTGATAACTAATTAGTCTTAATTTTAATTCGTTGAATAGTTAATATCTTATCTAAAAAGTTGTAAAGGTAGAAAAAAAAATTCCTTTGTAATAAATTGTAAATCAAATAAATTTTCATTGATAAATAGCTTCCTCAGTCAGAAAAATTGGAATCAACTTTTAAATCGGTTAATGGTCGCTATTTATACCCTGTGTTTGATAAAATTCCATAAATGGCCTTGCATCTATTCATTTGGAAGTAGATTTTCCTAAGAAAAATGATGGCATTAGCAAATGACATATAAACACACACACACACAGAGAAAAGGTGATTTTTAACTCTTTCATAATTTATTTGAAGAGATCGTTTTATTAATACTGTCATTGTAAACATCAATAACTCATTAATTGTATTCTTCTTTTTCCAGTTGTAGGAACATCTTATTTTCGATTTTTTAAAAAAAAAATAAGTCTAGTGAGAAAAAGAATATCAAATACGTGGTTCAGTAGAACAAGTGAATTTTAATTGACCTCCATAAAGAGACTGAAACAAAAAGAGATTTTTTATTCCCAACCAGAATTAAAAAATAGACACAGGCATAGAAAGGACGGTTTATGAAATAAAAGTTTTTCTTTTGTGAAAAAAACAAAACAAAAAGTACACATAAATAAACAAATTTTTAGTTTTTCACAAAATTTTATGATTGCAAGCATTAAGTTTTTATTTCCATTAAAAGTTTTTCTATTACACTTTTTAAAATTAAAAGAAAACAATTCTTATAATTTCTACATTAGAATAGTATATACTTCGACAAAATATAATATATATATATATACTGTACGTTAGGTTAGGTATCCCACTAAGGCCCGTTGGGACGCTGGAGGTAAGGCTCCAACGTTTCAGTGACTCGGGACTGAGATTAGGTCGGATGGCCAGCCCAACGCTCGCCCGCCTGTTCCCCCAGGAAAGAAACCCGGTACCCATTCTACAGAAGGCTGGGTAGATCCTAGGACCCGTTTGGAGGAGAATGGAGCGTGGAAAAAATATATATATATTTACATAGTATATCATTCGGCAGGATAGTATATAAATTATAATATATTTATTATTCGACAGTACAGTACATTATTCGGCAGGATACAGGTAATGAAAAAAATACAGTTAATGAGTTTGTAGCTGGTATCACTTAAAAAAAAAACTAAAAATCACTGATCTAGAAATTTATCTAAACAAACACTAATAAAACCTATCTCTTTCTTGATATAGGAAATTTAAAAAGAAAAACGAATTTGTAAATTCTTAAATATAAGATTTAAGGCATCCATATATATATATTTTATTGTGAGATTGGATCAGGAAGCGTAAATCAAAATTTTTAGAGCCAAAAGTTGTGCTTTTATGTTCGCAACTGTAAATCTCCTCGTTCTACTTCCGTTTTAAAATACAAGTTCCCCTAATTAAAACAATACTGACATAATTTCAAAGTTATTAGTAGCAGACCATTACGTGATCGACTGGAGCTTTTTTTTTACATTTTTTTTTTCCTAGGGGAAGAAAAATGACTAAGAGATGACAGTTTAAAACATACTCGATATTTTACTCATTTTTTTAATTTTTATTTTTTATTTTTTTTATGAAATAAAGAGAAACTACTAAGAAATAAACATGAAAAGTAAATCACTAAAAGAAATTATATAATTAAAATTCGGTTATGGCTTTAAGTCTTTAAAATAGCAATTTTTTAATAGTTTGCATGAGTCTCAAATATAACATTAGCATTTACCTAATGTTAATATTTTTCCCTGAATTACGAATTAGAATGCTACAATTTCTCTTTCTTTATTTTTTGGTTGAATGATCATCCATTTCCCAAAAAAAATCGTAAGTTCTGAGAAAGTCTCATTTAATTAGTATCATTGATTAATATTTATTGATGTGTTCAGATTTTTTTCAGCTATATAAGCTTTATTCTTTTTTTAATATTCTTAATTATTTATTATTTTTATTTATTATTTGTTTGTTTATTTCTTCGCTTGTAATTGTTTTTTAAAAAATCTATCAGAGTTCTACGGAGATCTGGTGCTCAGACATCCCCATGTGATGTTCTACCTAGCATGAAACAGCAGTATTTAGAATGTATCTGTCAAGTAAACTTTCACAAAATTGATTCCAACTATATGGTTTGTTTGTTAATACGATGAATTTACGTGCACTGAATATCATTGAATACAATAAATAAGCCATACACCTGATTAAACAAAAATAATTTATAGACATGAATTGAAATACAACGACGTTTCGCTGTCGAGAGGCAGCCTTATCAAGTGACTGAACTTCTTCAGTCGTCGGAATCGCAGTGGGGCCTTAAAAGAAAAAATAAACAATAAAAAGCTCAGTAATGAAATATTAGTGA
>JAFIDM010000001.1:20454693-20472845 GCA_023159025.1 Thereuonema tuberculata
CTGACATGTTTATTAGTATTTCACTGTTCCTATCATCGCCAATTTTTTTTTCTCTGTGATTTGCTGTAAATATCAAAACAATCATCAGATTCTCTTCATATTTTTTTGGCACGAAAGTTGTAAATCATAAAAAATTACAACTTCAGGTCTCAGATTACTATAGAACTAAGTATAGACTTTGTTCTAATAGCTCTGCTATAATCCCTTTTCTTCTTACAGAATAAAAGCAGAACAAAAGCAGAAAATCAACCTTTTTTGAAACAGTAACGTAATAAGAGAAATAGAAATATATAAGCTGAAGAAGTGAATATTTTTTAATTCATTTTATATTAGTTTTCTCTTAATGTGGAAATTTTTTCTCTTATTGGTTCTGTGATTTTTTTTTTTGCAGAATTTATCTGTTTATCTCTATCTAGTTTTTGAAATCTTTTAAATGTTGAATAATGTTGTTTTGATATTTCAACTGTTGTCAGTTAAATAAATTAATGTAGCCATCTTTATGTCAAGTCGTGAAATAGGATTCATTATTTAAAAAAAAATAAAAATCATAAAAAATCGATCCTTAACTACGTTTAAGTTGTCTAAAGCAAATTAATTTTAAGCATATTTAAATCAATGGAGATTTGAAGTATTTTACGTGTACTGAAATTCATTGAAGTCATTAATAAAGTCGTACACCTGAATAGTTATGCAAAATGATTTATACAAAAATTAATTTTATAATATTCCGACTAGTTTCTCCGCCGAGAGACGGTATTATCAAGTTGATAATACCGTCTCTCGACGGAGAAACTCTTCAGGATATTGTAAAATTAATTTTTGTATAAATCATTTTGCATAACTATTCAGGTGTACGGCTTTATTATTAAATCAATGGATCAGCTGATTTCCATTGCTGAAGAAAGCAATAGGTTCTAATGCCTTTTAACGGAACTTTCAAGTGCTAGTCTCTCGACATGGACACCCACAGTTTTCAAATACACTAGTTAGATCATCTCTTTTCTGCAAGAATATGCTTGTCAACTCTTAAGAAGGTATCCTTCTGTAGTTCAAAAATTATGAGACACACATATGCACACACAGACACAGGCATCGATACATAAGCACAAACTGATTGTTTGATAAATTTCATTTTTCTACAATGAAAAGCTAGACTAACAGTGATGGGAAGAATAATGTTAAGGGAGAAATTGAATACAATCCTAAAATACTAATTTTGAAGCTTAAAATCTTATAAAATAAAATCAATTTTAAAATACTGAGACATAAAGTGTAAATATACATAATTTTTGGTTTGAGGATATAATTTCAATACCGTAGTAATAAAAGATTTTATGTAGGCGTACATGAAATTACCACTTCCGTAGCCTAAAACTAGAAATAAACTCAATTCTTATAACTGAAGTTATCAGATAGACTAGATTCTTCCTTGTAAAAAGGAATCTAAATTAGATAACAATTCCTAGAACTATCGACGAAAATTAGAACGGAATTTTCGTTTCCGTGGTTGAATAAATAATTGGTTAAAGTGGTTAACCTCCGAGTTTCCGCAAGGTTTTCAACTTCTGTTATATTCTAATTATATTCTGTTGCAACCGAAGAGCAACAGAATGAGAAACGGAAGGATCTTACCAATGAATCTCAATAATGTCCGACGAGGAGCGGGAGGTGTTGGATCTAGTGATTCTCGACCAATAAGAATTCAACAATGTAAGAAAGTCAGACCGATAATCGCCTGCTTTTAGCCCTGGAAACCATCTGGTTCTCATTTGATAAAGGATTGAGTGAACCAAGGAAAATTGGAACAGAAAATAATGATTGAAAAATCCTATCCTCTCCAGAAATCGAACTCATCTCCTCCTGATAATCTTATACCTTTTAAAAGCAGGTGTATAACAAACTAAATATTATCAGGAAAAATACTTAATTCCTTAATGTTGAATCAAAATTTTGTGGACTCGTCAGCCAAACCACCTCAGTGGGTGAAATGCTCAGATAATGCAAAAGTGATAAGGAAAACCACTCCCGCACCCGGCTGTGGCCCCCCTCCAAAAGAAAACACATTTAAAAAAGAAACCAAAACACGCAAAACTTCAAACAGGCTGAAGAGTCCACAAAAAGAACGAAATTTCATTTCTTTATGCTTTTATATTTATTTCTGGCACGTTAAAGCTTTTGTTTATAAAACTATTTCAATTAACAATAATAATACCCTCAAATTATTTTTACATTCATTTACGAACAGTTTTTCAACAACAGATGTCGGTGAGATTCCTCCAATTCTATTAGTATTACCAATGTTTACTAAATGGTTACAAAAAGTTTTGATAGTATCAACAGTAAAATACAATAATTTAAATAATTTTTCCAAAAATCTAACTTACTTAACTAAATAAATAACAACAAATAAATCCGATATTTCCCGTTAAATGATCAAGAAAACGATAACAGAGAAATGATAACAGATATTACAGACAACACATTCCATTCACAAAATTTGAATAGATTTTATTAAATAAGAAAATGTGAAAGTGATAAATTTAATCGAGATTAAAAGTACTGCAAAGATAGCAGGAGAATATTAATGTTCAAAACACTCACTGGGAGGAGAAGTTATTGATCAAAATCCCTGCATCATTCGTTCAGTTTCTAGCTTTTTTATGACTTCCAAAAACAAAAAAACTACAGTTATTTCACAAGTATTAAATTTTTATAAAATAATATAAAGTGCATTAATTTCTAACAGTTACTAAGCAAATACATGATTAACTTAAATACCAACTATTTGCTTGGTTACCTTAACCTAAATTTAGATAAATGAAAAAAATACAAAACATTTTTTTTTCTGATCTCGGTATTATATTATTATCAAAAATAGAATGGTTCATAAAGAACGTAGGTTAATTTTTACGTGTTACTGTGTGATTTACCCTAAGGATATGGAGAAAAATAGCGTGGAGCAAATATTCCCTGAGGCCTTTCCTTTTCAATATAACAAAACAAGAAAAGAGCAAATGGTTAGTGTTTAGTAATGGGCGGTTTGTTGACGAATGAAAATAGAACTTGCAATGTTAATTAACAATAAACTTTCTGGAAATGTTGAGCAGATCTGTTGTAGGTCATTCGTCTCCAAGTAAATTAAAACGAAGGCACGATAAAGAAAACAGAGGACAAATGTAAAGACATTTATTCTGAATTGCGTTTACGTTTGACAGGATCTTCTAAACTAAGTAATAAATTGCATTCATCCGGATCTATCTATCTATCTATCTATCTATCTATCTATCTATCTATCTATCTATCTATCAATCTCATACAAGTCACACATCTGTTATACATCCAATTGCTTTATTCTTTAAGGTATATCTCTGCAAACAAATGTTTATGATAAAAAATGTCCGTCTTCATGAGATAACTCGAGAAATATGTTATTCTTTCATAACTCTCTTATTACGCAGATGGTGAAAAACAATAGAAAAGTGAACATGAAATTAAGATTTTTATTGACAGGATGACAGATAGGAAGTAAATTACTGCTGACAGATGATGAAAAATAAATCAACTTTCAAGTTACACTTTTTTTTTTCCTTTTAATGTAAATGAGATTCTTTAAGAATATTCCCGATATTTTTTTTAAGTAATAGGTTAACAAATAAGATTCTTTAAAACTAAATCCGAGGAATTACGATCGACTCCAGGCATTTAATACGTATTTAAAAAGAATTATAATGTAATTTTAATCGAAATATACTTCTCCATCTGTGATCAAGAACTATTTCTATTATGCAGTTCAATTAACATAATTCACATGAATGTTCTATAAATTTTTGGAATATCACTGTTGTATCTGTAGATAAGGCACTAAGGGCTTACAACTGTCAATGTAATTCTTCGGTAAATCACCGTATTGATGATAAGACTAAATCTGTGGGTTTAAAACTTTATGCATATTTACTATTTAACGTAAAAGTCCTATTGATTCTGATACATATTGACTTTTAGGTAAGGAACTATCCACGAGGAAAAGCTTCTACAAATTGATACAAAAACAATCAATATTAAAAAAATTGCCTATTATAGAAAGTCGAAACTATTGTAAAAGATTAAACTTATTAAACTTCTTTATTACATCATACTTCTCCATACTTGCTATATTTCGGAGTCCTAATCGGCTCTCCTTTCTCAAGCATTACATAAAGGGAAAAGAAATCTCCTTTCTTCGTTGCCAACTAAAAAACAAAAAAGATGGTTGTTATTCGATGTGGTTCCTTTTAAATTTTGGCATGAAACCGGTCCTTATCCAGATCAATAGTGAAGACCTTTAGGCAGTAATTAAAGTTGATAGGTTTCCTCACTATTGATGTAGTGAAAGTGTATTGTTAGATTTGCATATTCTAGGATGACATGATAACATATTTATTGTATCAAAATGTTATTCGAAGTAGTCATGGCGACTACAAATTTCTTATCCAAAAACAATTTTTGTCATTCGATTGTTCGTTAGTTCCAAAAATTTCTACAGTGACACGAACTTAAACACAAAATTTGTACCAGCAGAAGAATAAAATGTGCAAATCAAGTCCCTGAGTAATTAACAATTGTTTGATAATTAAATAAAATATGACTGTATTTAACTATAGCAAAGGAGAATGAATACAAATAGTTTTTTATTATAGATAGAACAGAAATATTCCAAAAATAATCAATAACAATTTTGGGGTAATAATTATAATTACAGCGACTCATCTACGTTTACTTAGATATAATTAGTAATTAACTGCCTTGTAATTACTCTAAAGAGTAATTTAATTTAATTTAATTATAGAGTAGTTAAAGAATTAAATGAAAAAAAGCTTTTACAAATTCAGATAAAATTCCAATAATACAGCTTGAATACGAAAATAAACTATAGAAAAACTATAGATTTCTCAGTTGAGTTTATACAGTACAGATCATCTGTAACAGCAGTAATACAGTTAGAATTTAGATTAATTAGAAAACTTTACTAAAAAAAAAACTTGTTATTGTTATTTTGAACTGTACTGTATAATGTTATTGTTACTTTATACTGTACAGTTTTAGAACTGACATTAATTCACAAGCATTAGCAAATATGGATATTTTTTACCTAAAAAGAACAAAAGAGAGAGTCATTGTCTTTTTACTTTTTCTTTATCAGGCCAATTACCAATTAGGAATAAAATGACGTCACATATCTCTATACGGAAGATCTTATCATAAAAGAAATGTGACCAAAGAAAATCACATTAACAATCGAGTATTCCAAGAAATGCAAATTTTTCCTTAGCATCTCTTACAGTGGAATGTTTTTTTTTATCTGGGAAACCTTTTAACTGTGCTCCAATTGAGGTGAGGAATGTATTAATCTACTGTGACTTTTTGTTTTTGAATTTCTAATTCTATTAGATCCAATAGGAAAAAAGGAATTATGTTCTTTTAGTTAATTATACAATAATTTCTTAGAAGAATTTAATGTAATTTATTTTGTTTTTTATTGCAAATATTTGATGTAAAATCAAGCACGATCTTTAAGTTAGAACATCATTGAGAGATAGTATCCAACTTATTAATGTAATATTATTTACATTTCATTAACATCAACATTTGGTCGCTTTTAGTTTTGTATTTCTATAAAAAATAATATAAATTTTTGGTCAACACACTTGAATAATTATTAAAAAACTACATTTAAAAAGATTAAAATACAACGTTTCGGCTAGACAACAGCTAGTCTAGACAACGGCTTGCAGGGCAAGCCGAAACGTTGTACTATTTAATCTTTTTAAATTTACTTTTTTAATAATTATTCAAGTGTGATGACCCAAAAATTTTTTAACAATCAAATTATTTTATAATAAATTGATTTTGCGCATAATAAATTGATTTTAAAAAATATAGTTTTTTTATGTAAATAGAATTTTTTTATTACAAAGATTTTAAATATTATGTAAGTTAACAATAAGTTAATTCAGAAGTTTAAAAATAAGTTTGTAGATTTATTAATTATAGCGCTGTCTTTTATAGTGAAGAAATATTCAAAATTTATTAATGTTTTCTCTATAGTATTGCAGATCCATTCATTATAAAGATAATTAAATTGTTACCAATATCCTTAAATAGCGAAATGTCAATATTCTTCATGCTACTAAACAATAATTATTGAAGATATTGAACGGTGTGAGTTTAAAAGAATAAAAAAAATTGTTATTTAATCTTCCAAAATAAAGTAATAAAAGCCTACATGAAAATACCGTAACAATGAATTGATTGTATGATTATTATATGTACATTATAATGATATTAAAATGTTACTAAAAGTCCTTTGACAGTACGGAATAGATTTCTATTGCGATTACATTTAGCAAATCAACTGTATTTAATAGCTTCTGTCTATTTGTAGATTACTGACTTACTTGCAAATACAAGATTAGAATGATTCAGTAAAAAATAATTGAAAAAAATAATACAATACAGCAAATAATTTACCAAATTTGAATTTGTTTTGTATTTCAGAATGATTCTCTGTTTTCATTATTTCGCAAAACCATGAAATTTTCGTAATGTTATCCTGTAACAACGAGTCTTACTCGATCTGTTGTTTGAGACCCAAATAACGAATTTTAGTTGTTTTATAGGTTGGTAATTGAAGATATTAACTAACGTTTAACGTGCTGTGAAATAATTATTTTTTGAGCCTTCTGCTCAGAATTTAAAGTCCTTTCATTCCTACGAGTACTACGAAAAGTATTTCGTTGATGTCGAGAGACACAACATTTTATTTTTCTTGCTTTTCCTTTGTTGTGGGCCGCTTCCAGGTTGGCAGTGGCTCTCATCAATAGGTCTTGCCTTTCCGAGTCTTTTATCGGGAGAGGCAGGGTTGGGCTGATGAGTCCGTAGAAGGACGAAACGGCCGTACCCAACTCTTCTCCTAATAATTAAATCGGAAAGGCAATTTCTATTTGATTCAGGTGCTGCTCTTTTGTTTCTTTCTCTTCTTGTTCTCTTTAAATATTTATTATTTAATAAATAATAAAATTATTACGGTACGATTGATAAAATATAACTAATATTTTTATGTAAAAAAATAATATTTTTTAAATTAAAAGAAATATACTTAAATATATCTTACATAGTTTTCCAGATCTGTCTGTGTGTAACTCACTTCCATAACGCACTTCCAAATAAATTATTTGGAAAATAATTTTAATCTCCTGTGAAAATAGAAATAATTTCTACGAACTTGCAACCTTCTAATCCGAAATCAACCGTCTTATTCATTAGGCCACGGGGACTACACTTAAATTATTATGAAATATCTCTTATCCCTCTGTGTGTGTGTGACGCAATGAGAGAAGAGCCAGAGGAAAAAAAATAACTTATTAATGTTAGCCTACTAGATAAAAATTTAAATTTCAATGTTAATTTTTTTTTAGCCTACTATAAGAGCAGGCCAGACGAGAATTAGATGCAGAAGCTCGCCCTCAGCGACGACCTGAAGAGTCGTTAGAGACATTTCTCGATATGAATGAAGAAATTACAATGACTGGCAAATAGTTTATCTCAACCAAAGCCCTCACATTGTTATCGCGTCATTGTTGATGGGGCATATACACTAGTACTTAAATCAAAATATTTAAATAAACATTATATTATAAATATAAACATATAACCAAATGATAAATAAGACTTGTAAGAATTACATTACTGTATAAATTAAAGTTTTTGTAATTAGATAAATTTTATAAGTTTTCAAAACTACTTAATAACAAAATAGGATTTTTATAATCCATTTGATCCTTCATTTCTTTTTTGCAATAATTTTCGATTAATTAAATTCGAAATTGGCTTTATCACGATTGCGACCATCTGTTAAGATCTGACAACAACATGTATTACGAAATTACTATTAGGACATTCTTGTAAGATAAGAATTAGTGGAATTTCTAATAAGAAGTTAATATTTCATTTTTCTTTGTCAACCTTTGATATTGATGTGGAGGCAATTTCTTTCGTAAGTTCTTATTAAGGAAAAATTCCAATCAGGAAAGAAAAAAACAAAAAAAAGTCAGTCGGTGACTGGTCCAATTTGAAGGCGAGCTATGTTGCAACACTGGAATTGGTCTAGAACCACACTGCTATGACCAGGAAGGACTCAATTCTGCTGGTGTTGGTCTACTTCTCTCCTCCGGTGACAACGATTAATTCTGAAAAGATGATAGAACTAATTAGAGCTGTTTTCCTGGTTGATTTCACTGGGTAATTCAAAAAGTTAAAATTCCCCAGAATTCCTGGATAGTGCTTGAAACGTGTTACTAAACTAAATAATTTAATTAGTAAATTTTATCAGCAATGTTAGTAATTAATTTTAATATAAATGGAATGCCTGATGATTTGTCTTTAGGATAGAGGTTCGAACTCCGTGTAAGACATTGACTTTTTGTTTGTTTGTTTTCTTTTTCTGTAACAATTTCTTTTCACTCCATCACTGATTCTATTACAGTGAATTTTGACAAAGAGGTATTTTGCACAATTATGGATGGATTTGAGAAATTTGCTATACAAAGTAAAAAGGTAAAAAGGGTTTTAAGATTAACAAATATTACAGTAAAACACAATAAAAAATATTTTAGTGAAGTATATAAATTAAATACTGTGCATCAATTTCCCATATTCATAAGTTAAAAATAACAATTTTTTACTGTTCCTTTTTATGCTAATAAATATTTATTTAAATTTTTAAGGAGAAAGGTAAATAATTTTCAGCAAAATTGTAAATAAATAGAAAGAAATAAACATTGAAAGAAAGAGAAAAAACAATTCATTTAACGATAAGCCTTTAAGTTTGTTTATTAATAAGTAAAAGGACTTACGAAAAGCCCACGTACATATTTACAGTCTATTTAACGTCACATCGTATTCTGAAATAAATAAATAAATAAATAAATAAATAAATAAATAAATAAATAAATAAATAAAAACAAAATAAATTATATTTTATATTTTATTCAAAGTAAATAAAAGCCACTAGTTTTTTTATTAATTAAAAAAGATTTAGTTTTAATGGCATTTAATAAAACTAAATCTATTTTAATTAATAAAAAACTAAAGCAGTGGTTTTTTTTTATTTATTTATTTGTTTATTTATTTATTTATTTTTATTTATTTATTCAATACATAAAAGATTTAAATTTGTGTCATTCAATCTTCCTTTTTAAAATTCATAAATCAAATTCTTTAATTACTCTTTTATTAGTATTTTCTGTGAATTACAATTAATAGATATTTATTTTTTACAAATTTGACACTTGCGCAATTTTGCCTTTTCTTAAAAATACGATCTATGAAAACAATATTGGGTAAAATACTTTGATATTCCAATAAAAAGACAATTTCTGATAAATTTTTTGAAAGTTCTTCTGATGAAAGCGTCAAAATCAACTTTTTGTCAATGATATATTTTTTTAGAAGAATCCAGATCAATATGTTTACAATTCAGGTTTGGCTGGACACCATATCTCTGTTGCGGACACGTCCCAATTTTTGAAATTCTGCTTCCTATCTTACTATTAGACTAACTTGTTAAATAGTGACACAGAATGTAAAATTCGATTACAGGTTGCTGTAGTGTTCTGCAAATAATTCAAGGAAATACAAAAACTTACCGAAAAGCAGGTTCCACAGAATGAATTAATAATTACAATTTATAATTCATAAGTTGGTAGGAGTTTGAATGTCAACGCCTAAGCATCGAAAATGAAAATTATTTTTAGAATAAACGGAAGGCACAGAACGCCTTAAAAATACTTCAAAATTAACTACACCAACATAGTCTTTTTTTCACTGCAATGATTTTGAACGAATGTAGACAGTTCCCTCAAGGTAGCACCTGATAAATTAAACCTTCGGGGGAAGGTGGGAGCTGTTTCGCAACATGACGTGAGTTAGAACACAATATACGCATATAAAGTACAAGGCAATATAGCAGAAACGTAGGAAAAGCTACCCACAAAGTCAAACAACAATGAAGAAGACTCTTCTTAACTTATTCAAAGTATTTGGGTTTTTTCTTATAGGAAACGCCTTGTTTGGGTCAAGGAAGTCCACTTTGTCGTTGGCTTTTATTTATTTTATTTCATTTTTTTACATAGTTTTTTTTGCAGATGTCTCTTAGCAAAGGAATTTCGTGATAGGTTTTGCCTAGGTTCGTGATCTGTTTATTCAGATTTGTATCTCTTTTATCGCCGATCAGAATATTTGTACTTAATTGAACCGTGGAATTTATATCTTATTCACGTTGTTTATTGATGCTTAAGAGAAGAAATGAAGTAAATTCCTGAAATATCTAATGAAGAAATCTAGAAATTGTGACGTTGTTTGTGAATGTAAAAACCATCATAGCTGTTACTCCCAATTTATAAGTAAAAATAGTATTTATTCATACAATTATTTCAGATTACGGAAAATAAAGACATTGAAGGTAATATAAGAATTGTAAATTTATTTGAAGGATAATTTTATGCAAATGGCAACATTTTCATGGTTTTATACGTAGTGAAATAGTTTAACTTAAAGTAAGTAACTGAAAAAGGCTAATTCAAAATAAAATATTATAATTAAATATAGTTTTATTAACTCCATTATTAGTTAATAAAATTTATTTAATTTAAAAAAAAAACAAGTACCATCGATAACAGTAATTAATATACTTCTGTAATATATTTTACATAATATTAAATATCTTCCAATTTTTTTTCTTAATACTATTCAGTTTTTTATTATTATATTTTCTCGAATATACTGTAGCTTAAGATTTTCAGATATTAATATTATTATAAAGTTTTAGTCATATTTCCAAAAATGTACTCCGTATTAATATAATGTATTACTTAATAAAAATATTATTTCATTACTGCATTTAATTTTAAATCAACCACAAAATTGTATTTAAGTGTTATGTAAGTTTTGTTTTTCAATTTTATTTAACAAATTGTTTCTATTAATTATTATGCTTTCTTAAATGTTTAGTTTAAAATTTATTAGCAATTTTTCTTTAATAATGTCTTCCTTTTTTTGTTAAGTCTCATTCATAAGAAACAGAAATCGAATACTGCACATAAATAAACATCCACGCCTTTGAGTTTATCTTCAGAGGGAATCGGGAACGGCAGTTTCGTCCTTTTTAGAGACTCATCAGCCCGATCCACCCTCCTCCACGATGATTAAGCCAGAAAAATAAATGGAAGTCACTCTTGCTCCCAAAAGTGACCCCCGAACAAAATAAACAACAATGACAAATAGGTGCTAAAGTGCATTAAAAAAACATTTGATATGGCTGATGAGTCCCTAAAAAGGACGAAACGGCCGTTCCGGATTCCCTCCGATGATAAACTCTAAGGAGTGAATGTTTATTTAGGCTACGTGCAGTATTTGATTTCTATGTCTTATTGATTTTCCGCACGTTAAATTTCTTTTCCTTTTATTTATATTTGTAAGTTTTAAAATTCATTTGATTATGTTACAATCATTTTTCCCTACTTTACGAGAAGCTTAAATTTTCTTTAATGTTAATGCTTAGTTGGAAAGGGGAGCATTTGTGAGTTTTGCTCCCTCCCCCCCAAAAAAAGTTCTTATTCTTAATTTTATTTTATTTATCAACAATAAAAAATTGCAATGCTGCATCAATTTCTATTACTAAAGAAAACAAATTTACAAGGATCTGTCCCGCCTTGAATGAACAATTCTTATCTGGTTCCTGACCACCCATGTAGTTAATATGAACTACTTTTGTTTAAAGAGGATAATTCTTATGAGAAAATGAGTTTATTTGGGGATTTGGAAGATAAGCTTATGATGTTCAAAGCAGCGCATAGAAAGAGATGAAAATAAAATCTACTCAATTTGAAAATGATTACTTGATGGTTGTTATTTTCAGTCCTCGCTTTTTATCTTGTAAGCATTCTTAAAATAAAAAAAATATGAAAACATAAAATTAGACTGTTATAGTTGCATTAGTATTATTAGAATACACACAACAGATTTACTAATAAAAATCCTTGTACATAAATGATAGGAAAAGATAAGGATATAATCAATAAAGACACGTTCTTAATGATAAAGAATTATAGGTATACTACTAAAAAAGATCGATAATTGGTATCAATAATCGACTTTCATGCCATGACCACCACGACAGTCTAAATAAACATTACACTGATAACCGTCCACTTAGACATTCTGCAGGGATGGCTGCGCACGACTATTCGATTTCACGCTTTATTTCTGGGTTAGCTGCTACTCTTCTTTGGCGACTGTAAATTCCTTGAGTAGCTCCACAAATCCATCTAAATTGCACTTAAATCTGGAGAATATGGAAGTATTTAATGCTCAAGAGTGGGTTCTGATGTTTCTGAAGAAACTTAACTCTTATAATTCCATTCTTAAAATGCTGTAGGCCTACAACTAATAAGTGAAAGCACGATTATGTCTTGTATATTATCGATAAGTTTTAAAGCTTTTGTACTGTAATATAAATAAGCCAAATATATATATATATATGGGATTCAATAATGGTAGCAAGGATTCATAAAGATATATTAATATTACTTAACAACTTTATAAAATAACTTTTCCTTAATACATTACCAAAATATATTTTCAGAAAAAGTAACTTGATAATTTAACTTGATAATTAAATATTTTAATTTATTATTAATGAGTTCTGTTTACATCAAAGTAAGTCAAAAATTTACATAAAAAAGTTACTAAATAATTTTTGACAAGAAAACTAACTAGATGCATTAATAATATTATATAGTAAAATTAACTGTTAACTATTAAAATATTAACTCTAAACTTAACTATTGCAGTAACAATAAAATTTATAAAAGCTGTAAATGAATTGTAGCAAAAAATTGAGTCTTCCTTAGAAATGGAACTGTTTGAATGATGTTTTTCATCGCAGTCTCTAATCTTTGGCTCCAATTTGCATAAATAATCACTAAGAACATCATCATAAGGAATTTTCAGAATTGTTGGGTACGTAGATGCTGAGTTATCGTAGATCCGGAGTGACAAATATCTGTCTAGAGCTGTAAGATCCTTTTGGGGAGCTTTTTACCATGTGGATATTAAAAATAAGATTATATTTGCTAATGTCTATATTACTCTTCTTTATCTTGTAGTATCAACCTACGACATTAAGAACCTAAAAGTTGTTGGTTATTTGCAAAGCCATGGGTAATTATCTGCCTGAAAACCCATAATTATGCATACCATGGTCAATTATACTGTTTCATCTCAATGTGTTATTCCATCTAAGAATAATAATTATGTAAGCAGTCCTTGATGCAAATTGCTCTTAGTAGAACATGCGTCTTCTTCTCCCTTATTTGCTTTGAAGGCAACACCCGCCAACCCTTGACCTCGACGATGGAAGAACCCACCCGAATATCATCTGCTTCGAAAACCTTTACAAAATACTAGAAAATAGCAAAATATTCAAGGAAGACTTCATATTTGCATAATCCTCATCTGGAATTTTTATTACTATCATTATTTTCTTTAGTTGGATTATGGATTCGAAATAAAGAGTACTAATTTTACAAAAATTTCATTTGTTGGCTAGTGAAAAAAAAAGAAGTTTTTGAAATAGCTTGAGAGCTTCTTTCCTTCTAAAATTTCTTTTCTTTTTCTTTTTATTTGCTTTTAAAGTGAAAATGATAAAATCGAAAAGCCTAAACCTATTTATTCAGCGCTGATTTGCCGACAAGAAATTACATAGAAAGTATTTCACGTATAAAAGTTAAATCGTGTCTTGTTCTTAAACGTGCATGCCATTTTTCAAGAAGATCACCCAGCTGTTCCAAAATTATTAGGGAAGGATACATTCATACGTAGGCATATGTAGGAGGCGGAGGCTTATAGGGTTTTCTTGTCTTTTGGTTTACATTTCAGCCTCTTCACTAAAAAGTAAAATTTACTAAAAGTAAAAAGTAAAATTCCTCTCCCCCGCAATCTCAAAATATTTACATTAGTTGAATTTTCTTTCTTTTCTTTTGTTTTGGTTTGATAGTAAGTTGAAGATCCCTCCAGTAAATCTTTCAGAGAAAAAATTAGACTTCTTTATCATATCATATTTCTATTAATTAATTAATTTCTTGATTTTTTGATTGTTGCTAGTCCGATCTCTATCCCCCCCATAAAATCCTATATACGCCCTTGTATACATACCCAGAAACACACACACAGACTGACTCTCCTAGCAAAGCAGGCAAAAAAGTAATGCAGCTACAAGGATGTGGATTCCAAGGTTTTCTTTTTATTTATTTATTTACTTATTAATTTTTTATAAATAATTAAAAATAATTTTCTTAATAGAAAGTAAAACGGTTTTTTCAATGTTTTAATGTGTTTTAATTTCTTAAGTTTTTGTGACACGTCATCCTTTACACATTTTTACCTAAAACAATTCCTCAAATATTATTATTTCTAATTAATCTTAACAGAATATTTTTTATTCATGCAAAGCCTAGGATATCGTAAGATAGTTTTAATATATTAGTTTAACCTTCATTTTTTTTAATATACGTGAATTGGAATAGTAAAAAAAAATTCTGAAAATAAAGTATTCTAACATATTTGTCCCGGATGTTGATTTACAGGGGAAATTAGATGTTTAATAGGTCCTTGTTCCACCGAAATCATTTGTGCCACTTAAGAAAACCCACATAAATTAACATAAATTGGCTTCATTGCGCAAATAGAATGATTTATTATAAGTAAAAAAAAATCGTTAAATAACAGAATGATGAACTGTTATTCCCAAATACAAAATTCAATGTTAAAATCATTGAAGACTTTACTTTGCTATAAAAGTAAGTTAGAAAAAAGCAATGGTTTCTTCTGTAAAGGGAATTGTCCTGATCAAGAGATTGTTATCATATAATAGGTGTTCTACATAGGATATCGATTTTTTTTTTATGTATTTGCAGATGTAATAATGATAACATGAAACAAGAAAGCTGATAACAAAAAACAAAATGCAGAAGTGTAAGGAAAAAAAAAAACAGTGGACAAATAAATTACAAAACATTTCAAAACAAAAAAATATCGAAAATATTGGAACTAGATTTGTTTCTTAACATACGTCACATTTCAATGCAGTATTATTTAAGAACATTTTCGAAAGTTGAAATTTTTTTTATAGTTTTTTTTCATTTTTTTTTTTTTTTTTTTTTTTTTACCTGTGTAGTTTTGAGAAATTAAAGATAAAGTTGCTTGAAAGTTGAATGACTTAGGACTTAACTTCGAATATCAATTTGTTTTTTAGAAAAAAAGAGAGAAAAAATAGAATCCGCTTAAGGATCCACTAAAACGACCGCCTGACCTTCATAATTTTCCTTTTGGCAACAGAAACCGGGTGGAGTTTCAAAAAATCGCCAGCGTCCAATTACCACAGAAATCCAAATTTCCTGATCAGCAATTGATTATATCCTTTCAGTACACTAGACAATAATTATACACATTTTTGTAAATTTCAGGAACTATTTCAAGGACATTTTTTTAAAAGTAACTCGTATTATCCAAAAAAGAAAAGAAAAACAATCCTGTTGCCTTAATTAAAATTATATTTTAATTAGGTTTTTACACTACTTAATTACTAAGGCTGTCAAGTTTCTGGGTCTAATAGACTTCTACTGCACTTCAAGAAAGATTTGTAAGTGAACTTGATGAATTCTTTATGTAAACAACAATTCCTTATAGAACATTTATTCTGTAATGTGTGTAGAGTTTTCAAGGAAATGCATTGCACTCTGCTCTATATGAAAAAAGAAATAAAAATAATTTATGTGCATCTCAAAAATACTTGGGTAATAAACCGGTGAATTTATATCAATGATAATGTTAAAGAATTTTGCACCAAACACATCTATACAGGTAGTTCCCAACTTAAGAACATTCGTGCGTACATAATAAATACACATTTCTAATACATAGTCTATGTATTTGTAGACCGCTGTTGTAGCGCCAATCTTTGTTTCTTCTACATTTTTTTAGAGCTCTTTTAGGCAAAGTCTAGACAAAGTCTTTTAGGCAAAGAACTAGAATTAGATGGCGTTAGTAGAGGCCAATTCCCAGCGGAGATTCTCTGCTCTCTGTTCTCTTGGCAACAGTCATACTTGTATTTACTACAAAAGAACGGTATCAAGTGTGTCCATTTCAAAATATTTAATCAATTTATTTTACATCTATATACAAAATACTTATTATATCTATTTATTCAAAGTAAATTTAATATTGACTTGTTCATTTCGTGAGTTACGTATGTATATATATAAATATTGTATACTTTATACTTTATACTGTACAATTTAAACTGTATAATTTATACTGTATATGTATACTTTATATATACTGATATACTGTACATATATTTATTTGGAGAGACAGAGAGAGATAGAGTTTTCATTTTTTTTTTTTTGTGTGTGCTTATTTTCGATTTATGACTGAGCTGTCGGAACAGAATCCTTCTTAAGTCAGGAACTATCTGTATAGAAGAATATTAATTTGTTATAAAGTTGAGGAACTGAGATATTAATTCTTTTTCTCCTCGCCAAATAGCCTTATTTAACAATATGATTCTTAATTATGTTTGTGGAATAATTCAGCCTAAGCCAATCGGTCTTTTTTGAATAGTCTACATCTTTAATAATGATTTAAGATTCTTTTCAATTCTTTTCAACAATCCTTGTTGAAAAAGAATCACTAATTGGTTACATGAATAAACACGATCGTCCTAAGCTTATGATTCAACAATGTGGACTCTAATTTAGATTAGCTTAATTTAATTATGAGATGGTATTATTGTGATAGACGAAAATTACGCTATTTAGATAATAAAAACAACACTTCTCGATTGACCTTCAGTCACTGAATAGTTTCTGTAATTTTTCAAACTAGGACAATAGTTCGTTTCTTGCAACAGGATTAATTTTCTTGCTGTTAATAAGTTTTCCATTATCATGGCTTGTGTTTAGAAATATACCAACAGTTTCTCTTGATATATTCCTGCGTATATTAAACATTATATTGTAACCTCTATTGTTTGCTTTCACTGTTTCAAAAGTCTGCAGATAAAAGCTCGAGTTATTGTTCTCTTAACAAACTTCATGGCTTTCATGACTGGCTTCTGTAATAATGAGGATAGAAGTGTAATGTACTCTTATGTCAGAAACTGACTGTAAATTTGATTTTTATAACTTTGGGTTTTCTTACCCACTCCCTATCAACCCCTCCCTGTTTTGATCATGCTATAAATCTCAGCGGAAATAAGCACTTTATCTGCTTCTTTGGTTTGTTTACTTTTTTTCTTATGATCGAATATGAAAAAAAAAAATGGGAAATTTAGGATCAGGTTTTAATGTGAAGGACCATGAAAAGTAGGCTCGGAAGTTGTAGTGGAATAATTAGCAAGAACTATTAATTGTTGTTGAAAACAGAGAAAGGTCATCTGAAATTACTAAAGCATAACAGAATACAAAAGCCAATTAGAACTGTGATTTCAGTTGATTTTTTTTTTAGGAATGCTCAAAAAAATATTTTTTAATGTGTGCCTGTCTGTAAGCAGCAATTCAGCTACAACTGGTTGGTTTGAAATTCTGAATTAACTAAAAAATAAAAAAATATAAAATCCAGTTTTGGGCAAAAATAGGTCAATTATTCGATTAATGTAATAAAGAAGAATGGAAGCTCTGACAAAGCTACTTGAAATGCAAGTCAACAAACAGACATTTAAATAGTTTTGTTAATTATTCGCAAAAACTATCTAGCCATATTAATGAGATGACGGAGTTTGAATTTATAATGATTTACTGAAATTTAAATACATAATGTTTTCATCTTCAGCATGTTCTTACATCAATGACTTACATTTGGATGAGAATTAAACCGAATTTGTTTAGAATGGATAAAATAAAGTACATTATGTGGTCCAGGCGTAGTCAAGCGCTCTGAATTCTTCTTTTGGTAGCTCAACATTTCGATTTAGATTTGATTACTGGAGTTTTACTTTCTTTCTTCTATGCTAATCATTTTCTTGGATATGGACGTAGAATGCTTCCCATTGACGAAAC
>JAFIDM010000001.1:20482845-20507527 GCA_023159025.1 Thereuonema tuberculata
GAAACTGGTGATGAAAATGATGATAGAAGTAAATCTGGCTTTCGAAGAGTTTCAGTGATTGTTTCAATGATCAAAACAATGACGAATACTAAGATCATGTGATTTGGACATCAGAGTTTCATCCTGTCATCGCGATCATCTCCGTCAGATGTGGAATTTGTACAGCGAGTTTTTTCGCTAACTGTATAATGTAGCACTATACAAAGTATAACTATAAGGTATCTCAGTGTAAAGTATAACTAGATTGCATAAAATACAAAACTATTTTCCAATAGGACAGTAGCTTCAGACTGAAACTTTTGGAAGGTTTATATATTATTAAAATTTTAAATTTTATAAATGTCTCTTTTAACTTAAAATATTTGTTTATGTATATAATTTTCATCAAAAAACTGAACCAAAGCATACTAAAAAACTTTTAACAACTTGACAGCCATTCAACGAACTTTTAAAATTCATATGTTAAATGTAAGACATATACAATATATAATCATTAAACGCTATCTTGTCATACTAGCAATTCATTGAAATTCAATTATGCAAACTCTAATCAAATTGAAGTCAGTTTCATATCAGTGTCTAATTTCTTTTCATTGACCCTTGGAACTCTTAACACTTTCTTTCAACAAATTTGATGAGTGATAATTAAAAAAAAATCCAATCTAAAAAGAAGAAAGAGATTTGTTGTCTCATAATGCAAGTATGTTATCAACCGCTTATCTTTCAATTCATTCTCGGATTTCTCTTCTTGATTTTTTTTCATCCTTCTTCCTCTCCTGCCCATCACGTTCGCTTTTCATATTCTTTCATTCGAACGCAGGTCGCTTACCTTTTACGACGCCTGCGCTGGGATTTCCCTGTTTCTGTGAACTAAACTAAACACAGCTCTAACTCACAATGTTTTAGACATTGGTTTACATTGATTTTTAACCAACAGTTATTTTGCAAATCATAGATCTTTTCTGATAGTAATTGTTCATATAGAGAAATAAATTTGACAATTTTTTTTTTAAGAGTACAATAATAAAACAATACACATATTTTTTTCAGCATGAAACTAAGTTTTGCAAAAGTGTTATTCAAGTGATTCCTTGTTTTTCAGTCCACTTTTAATATAAGTCGTTAACTCTTCCATTATTAATTAAAGGATAAAATTTAAGCCCTTATATCAATATATGTTTAAACATTTTTAACAGGAAATTAAAACGTTAATGATGTAAATAATACAAAGAAAATTTATTTCCATCTGCTGATAACAATATTGCTGAAAAAAACAAACAAACGTTAAATTTGTGTATGAAATATGCAGCCAGAAGCTGAATTGACAGCTTTTTTTGTTTTCTCTTTATAGATTAATCTTTGTTGGGAAGAATGAGAGATTAGAAGATAGTTGTTTCTGGTCTCCAAGCTCTTTTTCGTGCTCTGTTCGAGTCTCTAATATATCTTGTCGTTTTCGTCTGTATTTGTCTATAATAGCAAAGTGCCTTCATCTTTCTAAAGACATTCATTCCTTTTAAGCATAGCAGGGCACGCCCCATTCCCGCCTCTGTAATATGCAATTTCTTCAGTGTGATCATTAGAATACGTAATAACATTAAGCAATGAACAATTCGATACTTTAATAACACCTTCTCACACGATCATTGGTTAATTAATTTTTGAAAAACCTGAAAAGGAATAGTACAATTTAAGGAATTCATTTATATTGTAAACAAAACGTTTTTACTAACACCAATGATATCTAACACTAAAAAAAAAAAAAAAATAGTTTCTTTACATAATTACTTTACAATATATTTCTTAATATTAATATTTACTTAGTATTCATCAATGCTACATTTAAAAGATTTTTTCCAGAAACGGTAAACTTCATTCTTCTATTATCTTTTTCATCAGACAAATTCTATTATCTTCATGCAGGAGCCATTGAGTTTAATTCAGTTATTATTTCGACAACTTATTCTGAAAAGTAATTAAAAAAAAACATAACAGAAAAAGAATATTCAATTTATTTGACTTGATACCGGAATATCCTTTACGCACATTTCCAATTTCATCTTTCTTTAAAAGTTATTTTTCCCTTCAGTAAATATATAAGCTATACATGTAATATGTAGATGTATGCATATATTTTCGTATTTATATTAAAATTTGTTTCTTCTAATATTAAAAAAAATCATGAATGAATTTATTGATGTTATGTATATATTCTGTTTATATACTACATATAGAGATATATAAATGTAAATTTCAGTTAAATATATACATATTTAGATCTTTCCATAAAATAATGACGACAATGAAAAATTTAAAAAAATCCTCCTTTCTTTAGTTATTTTTTAGTATTCTAAGTTGTTTGTAAGTCAGTTCTTTAAGGGAAAAAAAAAAACCTAATGTGAATTTACACCTGTTAATTAACTCAGATTGGTGTTTTTATTTAGTTTCTTTCTTTCTTTTCTTCACTTACTCTTCCACGGGGTTATTCGCTCTCGTTTTCTAGGTGTTGCTGTATTTTTTTTTTCCTCTTCTTTACTATCTCTACATAAGGAAAGTTTCAAAGCAAACGTGATTCCTTTTTCTTGAAACAGGAATTGATAGAATCAAATGGAACTTTATGGTTGGTACCAGCCAGTGATCTCTTAGCGTATAATCACAGATTAAGACTGCACAGTCATATTTAATTGTTAATAGTAAGTGCAAGAATAATCTTAGTTTCTTACTCATAAGGACAGAAAACTATAGAAAATATTTGAGTAATATATGGTTTTGTATTTCCTCTTCCTCCAAAGATACACTTTATAACTAATTTCAGCTGTTTTGTTTACTTCTTATGAACACTATATATTACCCCCTTTGAATAGCTTATTCTGTGTAGAGTTAGAAAAAATAGAATACTGCATGTTGGGATTTTTTTTAATTATACAGATTCTTTCAAAATAGTTAATAAATTTTACTGAAAATTATTCAGATTAAATTAAAGGATGTTGAATTATTCTCCTTTCTAAAAATGATAATGGAATTGGGGGAGTATTATTATGAATAATATTAATTGCATCAAATACTAAAATTCAAATCAAATGTATTTATTCATTAATTATGTTTTTTTTCTGTATTCAGTAAATCTTATTTTCTTTATATTAGAATAATTTCCTAACTATAAAAAGAAAGAAAATGGGTTAATTAATTCAAAAATTAAAGATGTCGGTTTTATCCATTTGTTTTTCTTTCTTTTTATTTGGTTACCTTAATTTCAATTTTATTATTAAAACTGATGAAGTTTTTTTGAACAGCAGTTTTGTCTTTAAGTGGTGAAATATCGCAAATTGTTTTTAATAACCAGGATTTTATCAGAAATCATTTTAATTTAAACTCTTAGTGAATATTTTAAATTTCTAATAATGTAAAGACCCAGTGATGTCAAATTGGTACTATTAATCTTTCAACTTCCTAAAATAATTATAATTAATTATTGATTTACAACATTAATAATGCTTTAATGAAAACTATTTTTAAAAAATACTTTCACAATATTTTTTTTTTTGGCTCTAAACATCGATTTATGTAAATATGGAACTCACTTATCATTGATTCCAGCTAAGTTTAAACTTCTTAGATGAGTAACAAGGAAGATAAGTTATAATACTTTGGTGACTAATTGTGATACACCTTTTTAATTGAGAATACATCGAAAGTTTTGACCCTAGTTCCAGAGTAAGCTGTCAAAATATAACAGTGTTTGTACTTTGTGTAATTGGTATTCGTTCTTTCAAATTAATTGTATCGAGTGTCTTTTGTTGAATATAAAAATGCAACAAAAGCTAGTTAGCAAATCTTGACTGGGTTAATTCTTAAAAGCACTTGATAATCTTAATAAGTTAATAACGATTTTACTGAATTTTTCTTACTTTGATAAAGATGTTCTGTCGTCGATTTCAATGACCTTCAACTTGGACAATCTCTTTCATTATTTTAATTTGAATTTCTAATGCCAGTTCGAATCTTTTGTTAACAAAAAGGGAAACTGGCCTGTATAATAACCTTGCCATAAAAGCGGAGGCGTTTACGATTGGTAGAATAATTATTGCTTTATTGTTTACGAAATATTTGAAGAATTTTCTATTCATTTGTTTGTTTTTTCACGAAATCACAAAATATCTACATTTTACAAATAACTTTTTCGTTTTCTGTTTGCCCTTCAGCAATCAAAAAATTAAAGAAAAAAAATCACTTATTAGAAAATTTTATAAAATTTTCTAATTCAGTTGTTTTTATATGATAGACATTTATGTCCTGATTTACCTTTAATTTCAGGAACTTCCATCAAAAACTTCAGATTATACATTTTTTAACAATTTTATAATCATCAATATTGTACCTGATACTTTAAAATTATACTCGATACTTATAATTTTGAAAACACTTTCATATTCTCATTGCCAGACGATTTAATTAACATAAAATACAAAATTTGGGAAAATAACATACGAAAGGGGAAATAATGAGACAATATGGCAAACCATATCACATGAGATATGTTGAGTTCAATTCATTTCTTGTCATACTTTCTCCAATAGACTGTCTAAAGTTGTTGGATTAGCAGTAGTTTCTTTTGTTTGTATTTCAGATACCTTTTTCCTGCTTGTTGGAATGATATCAAAACATGCTAGAAATTGCCTTGCACTGCTGTTATGAACTTTGTAATAAAAGCATCTGCAGAATAGATGATATTGTGAGCTGTCGTGTATCCAGTAATGTCTCATCTAATGATATAAACTCGAAATAAATTTCAACCGTTTATTTCTATTATTTTGAAATAACTGGTGTAAGGATAATTTTATTATCATTTTATAGAACTATTGACTTTATGACAAACATAAAAACTTTACGACCTGTAATACCAATCAGACGATTATAAAATGCGAACAGTAGTATCAAAAATAAGATATTAAGTATTCATAAGGTATATCTTTGAACTTTTCAGTAAGTAACCCAATTTTAAAGCTCTTTCCTAACTGTCTTAGATCAAGGTTTTAAATATTAGAAACTGGAGATATCGTGTCAAGTAAAACTCTACCAAGAGGGAGAAAAATAATGTTCACGCACATACACTTTGAAGGGACAAATACAGGTTAATAGCCTTTTAGAAAACCCATTCTCTTGGGTATTAGTGTCTGCTTGTTCCATATCAACGTTTTGCTAACAATAGAGCTCCTACCGGGAATCTAAATACAGGGAATGGAAAGCAGATCAAATTGATAGATGAACGAAGGACCGTTATAGGTAAAGGACTGTGTAATATTTTAAAAGTTTCTCAAAGAAAGAGAAATCACTTTAGCAATCTAAAAATATCAATAGAATGTTTTATAACAATAAAAATCATAAAAATCAAAGTCACTGATTATGATTTTTTAGTTTGATACTTGTATTATGTTTATCTGAATCACTTTTTCTTGATTTTTTTTTCTTTTTGTACTTTCTCTTGAGTTTCTTCAACTTATATTTACTTTAACGATACCGATTTATTGAAAACAGCAACCATTCCGTAAATGCTTACGTAATCTAAAATATTTTTAGATTTTTTTAAAACTTAAATTTTAAATTTTAAAACTTTTAAACCGAATGATATCAAACTTGAAGTTAAGAGTTAAGTAATTAAACTTAAGATAGTTAAGAGTTGATTTGTTAAAAAGGAATTTTAGTTTAAAATCTACTGTTTTAAATCTGAATTGTTGCCAGACCTCATGGAGAAAGTGTATTTTGTATTTTGCGTACAGCACGTTGCAAACTTCCCTGCAAAATGCATTGAAAAAAAAAGGAACATTAAGAAGAATAAATAAAAAAAACGTGAGAATTAAGAAAAAATGTGATTTAATTAATGAAATTTACTATAAAATTTCCGTCCGGTAATGTCTGGTCTTCTTCTTTTAAAAAAATAAGCTAGAAATAATTTATGCAATGGTTTTAAAGTTATTAACTTCGCGAAAATTAAATGCAATGCCATTATTACATAGCCACATTATTATTCGAGAATGTTTTTTCATATGCAAATATTTGGTTTTCTTTCTCATTTAAAACTTTTGGTTGAATAGAGATCACTTCAAGATACTTTGCACGTCGTTCTCCTCCAAGGGAGCTTAATTGAATCTCCCTCTGGGTGACCGCCTTTAGCACGCTGTTTAGAAAACGATGTGTTCTGCATTGTTGATGAGAATAGGAATTGTCAATGGTTTCATTGAAAACAGAATACACGTAAAGGAATCAAAATAAGAAATATGTTAAATATACTTAATTTACTATATTAAATATACTTGGTTTAATATAGTTTCTATTATTAAATTGCAATTTGATTGTCGGTAACCTTTTTATATGTATTTACCTTTCGTAATGCTCTGTTTTGTTTTTTGTTTTAATTAAAAATATTCTATACGTTGATTCATTAAATATTCAATAATGGTATGATATGCAGAAAAATGTTACAATCTACTGTGAATGAAAAATTGCTGCTCATATTCAGAACACTTTCCTTTAAATTATGTTTGTATCATGTTTCTCATCTTTATGAGGAAGTTTGATCAGAATCTGAATAATGTATAGCGAAACGTTAGGTAGTTATTTTATGAAATCTACTTTACGAAAGTATTCACAATGCTTTGGTAGGGACTGTAATGTAACTTATATACATGTCTTCAAACTCACGTACAGTCCCGGCCTACGACCAACCGATTTATGAACTTTCGCACTTACGACCCAACTTTCAAAATATCCAAACCTGAACATTTTCAAAAAATTGAATATTCTTTGTATGGAGGAACTGGGACATATCTAGAACATATATAAACTGTATTTAAACAATGTGTACACATGCATTTATAGACCGTTGTCATAGCGCCAATGTTTTATCGTTCTTCTTCAGTTTTTTAGAACTGTTTAGAACTGGAATTAGAACTAGATGGCGTTAGTAGAGACCAATTCCCTGCTCTGAGTTCTCTTGGTAACAGTTGTAACTTTTGTTTACTACAAAACAACCGTAGCAAGTGTATTCGCTGAAAATTCTAAATCAATTTAATTTACATCTGCATACATAATATTTATTGTGCCTATGTATTCAAAATAAATTTAATATTTACTCGTTCATGACGTGAGTTACATGGGCTTTATCTGTACACATATATAATATATAGGCTATGTTATAATATACAAATGCCCCAAAAATGGAAAACTATATATGCAATTTTCTTTGTTTTTTGGTTCATTTTCAACTCACTATTAAGCTGTCAGAACGGAAGCCGTTCGTAATTCAGAGACTAAAAGAATGATAAACAAAAGACTTTACTGTTGCTTTTTTTTAATTAAATATATCAACTACAGCGGAAATATACAAATTTAGTCTGTTGCAAAGATTATATCTGCTTCTCAGCTTTCAAAACTGACCTACAATTATATATCTTTCATCACTTCGATATTATCTTGTTATTCTCGTCATTAGAATGAAATAATACCTTTATTAAAAAACGCGTAATGTACTTTCTCATTGCAGCATTGATGCTGCGGGTTTTAAACTTTATCTCTTCTAATCTACAGCATAATGAATATGAAGCGAAAGCGTTATTGCAAGTAAAAAGATAATTTCCCTATTACAACGCTTTTGTCTCTTTGTCTTAACGGTCGACCACCTCCAAATCTTGTGTTTTTTTCCTTGTGCGCATTATCTATTGGATAAAGGCATTCGCTTCAATTGTTTTAACTTCTACCGAAAAAGAACAATTGGCAAAAATAATAAGGAAATTAAGACAATCTAGAGAATTTTAACATTCAAATTTAAAAGAGATACAACCACGTCAAAACAGGAGATAAGTTAAGGAAATATAACGGCAAATTAGTATTCCAAGTATTTCCTGCTAAAACAAAAACAATAATTTTTCGAAATTTATAGACCTATAGAATATCGCTTATTAGTTTATTACAAACATTTCATGTACTTTAAGTTGTGTTTTTAAAAGGACAAATGAAGGAATTTTCCAGTTCCTGCTATCCGTGAGTTCTTCATGAGATTGAATCCCATGCTTTCACAAGGAAAGTCTTAGAAAATCAGTAATTACGAAGCTTTAATAATTAAGGAAGGTAAAGTTAGTTCTTTCTAAGAGTTACTTACTTTTTTTTTTCGTTATTTATACTTGAGTTGTTGGATTGTAATCTTTATAATCGTGTCCCTAACTTTGGAAGAATCTACATCTCAATAGGGTTGCTTTTTAAATAATACAAGTATTTTATACGATAATTCCTTTGTTTTTGTTCAAACAAATCAGGAAATCTGTAATGTAATGAATTTACTTCTCTATAGTTTTTTAAGTTGTTAAAGATTGTGTAGTACATACACGGCGAAAGCTATTACAAAAATCTATTATTTTATGGTAATGAGAAATATTGAAATTACATTTTATAGAAAGCCAACTTGAAACAAGTGTTAGGTTACAGAAATTAAAAACTTCTATTTGAAAATTAAAAGATCTGAAAGCTTTAGTAAGATAGGGAGTCTGTCTACAGCAAACAAGGCGAATCAATAACAGAAGTGAACACACAACATTTTCATGATTACGAAGACAAAAAGTGCGCCTAAACACAAGTTCCACGAAAGTTTAATTAAATTTGTAAGAAAATGATCAATGTTAATTACTTACTTTGAATAATATTAAGGATTGATTAACAATGTAACAGTTAAATAGCAGCCTGATTTATTTTGTAATTTTCATATTAAAATAATAGGAAATTTAAGTTAAAATTTTTGGACAAAATTAAATGCAGACATAGAAGTATTATAAAATTTTCTTGAAGGTGTTTTTTTAGAATTAAATTCACAGTATCTGAAGCTTGTAAAACATGCTGTGAGAAATTGTTGTAATGAATTGATCACATACAGACATTCTTTGCAAAGACTGATTTGTATTCAGGATGTCAACTTTACATATTTTTGACGTCATTCAGCAATTGGAAGTATGTATCCTTGGCTGTTAAAATAACCTTTGATTTGCATAGTAATTAAGGTCAAACGTGAGATTAATTAGTTTTAAATTCTAACAGTTTACATGAAAATTTTAAACAAGTAGGGAGTAGGAAAATGTTTAGATAGGAAAGATTAAAAAATGTAAACAGACAGAACATATTAAAAAACAGAAGTAAACACTGTTATTAATATAGGAATATTTAGATATTGCTTGAATATTCTCAAAACACAACTAAAGCTAGTTTTATGAACTTGGCCAGCAAAGCTAAAAATTGAAATTTAAAGGTTATAGTTCATGACAACAAATCAAATCGTGTGAATCTTTAATGAACAAGGTCTTAAGGTCTTTAAGAGAATTGAAACATGTTCACAAATCAGTGGGACGGAACGTTTACTTAAAGCAATCTTTAATAAAGCTATGAAAAACAAATTCTATTAAAAAAATCGGTTTACTGTAACATAAAATTGCTGAATATTGATATCTAAGATGATCATTATTGGTACAATGGAAACGGAATGGAATTGCAATGTGTTGTATGTAATCAAAATTTAGAATATAAGTGCAATAAATTTGATCGTACATTCCTGGTATCATTTGCTACAGTTGGAGTCTTGATATTTCATTTGCTTAATTCAGCTTAGGTTTTCAAACAAAAAGTATTTGTTCCTGGTTTTGGAGTTTATAGGGGAACCTTGAAAATAATAACAGTGTTTATCTTTTAAGGAATCTGAGGAAATTGAGTGAATTACGAATGACATTTCCTTTTCAACAAGTTTCTAGTTTTCATTTGCTCACTTCTGTACAATAGATATTGTCCTTGAAAATAAAATTAAAAAAACAAAAAAACACAAATTCGCATTGTTTGCCCTTGAAGGCTGGGTTTGGTGTTTTTAGATACTATAATTATTTCCAGTAGACCACTGGATTTGAAGACTGGCAGTCAAAAACCTGTGTAAAGGTGGCAAAAAAGGGCAATTTTTAGAATTAATAGCCAAATTTAGTTTTAATAGCATTAAATTTACGTAGGATTTGATTTTTTATTGTTTTAAAGATAGATCAGATTTAGAGAACCACAGATAGTTAGGGAAATCCCCAAACATAACTAAAATAACTAAAATATATATATTTTTAATGGTAAAACGCATAACTGATTATTACGAGTTCTGCTTTGCAATGATTTCATTTAATCAGTTGTAATTTTGAAATAAAGAATACAAGAATACATAAATTTATATTATAAAACTAAATAAAACCAGACAGAATTGTGGATTTTGTAAGACTAATTTAAAAGCCGTATTCTATTCAAAATACATTCATACAAACTATAATGTGTTTTTTAAAACTTATATTTTTTTTATTTTACATTTAAAAAAGAAATATACTTTTTACAATTAATTTTTTATTTTAGTTTTAAGCATTACAAATAAATAAATAAATAAATTTGTCATATCAAATTTAAAATATCTAAATTATTTAAAACTAACACCAGATGCCGCTGAGGATCAATTGACATTATTCTTAAAGAAACAGAAATAAGATTTTCGATTAGAATTTTACAAATTCCACATTCCTGTCTGGCTCTTATATTGGAAATTATATATATTTAAAAATGACGTTAAAGCAGTGAATTTCAATACTAGTAATTTTAAATAAGTAAATAAAACAGCCATATTAAGAGAGTGGAAAATAAACTTATGAGACAAATAAAGATAAAAATAAAAGTTAATTAAGATGTAGCAAAAACTATAGGAAACTTAAAACCCATAGAAGCCTTTCTTTATGTTGATAGCTTAAAATTCTGCTTTTTTTATACAAACATCAATAACATATTTTTTTTATTTCTTCGAAAGAATATTTTCCAAGCATAAATATTATTTTAAAGGGACATTTATTTTTATATATTTTGTAATTATCTGTGACAGTTTACTTATAATTGAAGGAAACATGAGAATTTGTAAAATTGGATTATCTTTTATAATCTTTAATTAATGGGTGTTTATAAAAATGTTTTGATTTAAAAAAAGAACTAGAATAACTTAAAGGTAATTTTAGGTATTATCATTTAGAATTCCTTTTAATTTTCCCAGTTATTACCAATACAGTAATTTTCATAATTAAAAAAAGCAATTTAAATGAATGATATGCATATTATTTCCAATTACTTAATAATTACTTAAATAATTACTTAAAGTATTTCTTACTTCCAAAACATATTTGTCTCCATGTCTAGAGATTCACATTTTCTTTTGATGAATGTGAGTGTGAAGAGTGTTTACTTTCACTGACCTCTTTTTCAGTTGAATCTTCTCGTGAGAATTCTAACTCTGATAGGATACGAACAATACAAAGGGAAAAGCACTTCCTTCAATAAAATCACTTGAAAACATATTGCCATTATTTGCTATTGGAAAACAAAAGGGAAATTTGAAAATAGATTGTTATTTGCTTATCATGATTAAATAAATACATAAAATGAAAGCATAAACTCTGGCCAAAAATACTGTTATAAAAATATGATCGTAGGACAAATAGACAAAAAGGACTTTATTTCTTAGTTTAATATTTACCTACTTTATTTAAATACTGAAGACAACGCGTGTTGATAGTCGTAGAATAATTCATTTAATCATGTATTTATTAATCAAAAGAGTAAAACAGCATAAATGGCGGTTTCAGAAATAACACAGACAACAATTCAACATTTAATAAATGAGAAGAACCATGTTTATTGATTAGAAAAACATTAAAATTTTATACAAATATTCTATTAGACTTAAATTACAAGTTTAAAATAAATCTTTGCTAATTACAAAAGCTCTCAGTAGAAATAGAATAGGCATATAGGAAACTTCAAATGTTAACAAATTTCTGGATAGATCTTTATTATAATTAGAAATTAAGAATATAAATAGGATATATATATATACGTAATATAATATTTATCAAATTTAATATTAGCAACTGTATTTCTAATAATGAAACTTTTCTTTCTATTATTGCTAAAAATATTTGTTTTTATTTGCTAAATCAATCTTGAAAAATCTAAAAATATAATTAGATTTAAGTTAAAATCAGAAATGTAAGCACTTCGAAATAGTTAAGGAAATATAACAGACTGTTAAATATAACGTTTAAACAATTCAAGTATTTTGTTATTGTGATAATGGTATTACTTAAACAACTCATTTTTGTATCTTTTCCATAATTAATAATTACCTAAATGATTAATTAAGTAGTAGTAGTAGTATTTTTCTAAAATCCAAATATTTATTTTCAAAAAGTAAGAATTAAGAAAATTAAGAATTAGTTAAGAATTAAGACAAAGTTAATTCACACTTTATTTTTCTTTCTGTATTTGCAGCAACCAGATGTGAGGGAATTCCAACAAGAGGATTTTGCTGATAGGAATCGCTTCTTTTCACAAGATGCAAGAGCCCGTCAACAGGAATTCGAAAGACCACAGCAGCCCATCCGGTTCAACCAAGAAGTGCCGATCGAATCTAATTCCGGATTTCGAGGTAGTCAGCAATCTCAGAACTTCCAAAGAGAAGAAGACTCCCGAGGAAACCGAGACCAGCAATTCCGGTCCTTCCCATCTACCTCCAATCGAAATCAATTTTTAGATCCCCCTACGCATGATCCCCGCTCTTCCATGATATCAATGCCACCCACCACCTTCGATCCTCAGGTCGATCTTAGGTCAAATTCCAGACCTCAGCAGACTCCAAGAACTCATTTGCAAGACATCAACTCTGGAAGATTACCACCCACTGAACAATCGAGAGGACGTTTCCGATTCACGGAAGAAGACGCACTTCCTCGAAATCCCCTGCGTCAGGCTCAGAGACCAGCGCCGCCCCCGACTACGCAAGCAGCCAACTCCCAACCACCAACAGTCTCAAAGGATCTAGATGAATTCTTTGGCAATCAAAATTTAGTTCCCACTACACCTGCAGTAACGCCAGGCAAGTCGCAAACGTGGCCCAGCGCTGCTTTTCCCCAGACTACCCCACGTCCAAGGGCACCATTCCTTCCAGCTTCAAAGGCCGTAAGTCCCGCCCTGACAGTGGAAAATCGCTTCCCTCAAACAGCTAGGCCCCAATCGAATTCAGACGACGACCATCGATTCGGTGCTGTAGAAGAAGACGAAGATCAACCGGAAGGTGAAGAAGGAGGCGACATTGCCGAATCTCCCAACCGTTTCAAAGGACTCACAGGAATCAATCCTCAATTTGTCGATTTCTCTACTTTAACTACCAAAGCTGCTCGACGACCTTCATCCACACCAGCTCCTACTATCCGAGTCAATCCTACTCCCAAGACAAGGACAGTGATCCCGTCACCCCCAAGTAAAAGACCCATACAAAACGTCCGCACCTCGGCGCCATCTCTTCCACAGCGAGTTACAGCCACTTTCCGTGATTCCATCACACCTCCTTCCAACCGCAGCCCTCTTCGATCGACATTCAGACCAAGAACAACAACTGAGCCCATTGAACCCATTGATCACATCATTCAATTCAAAGATATACCTAGAACAGGTACAAGATCCTCTGTGAGAAAAACATCTGTCCGGAAAACTCTCATCCGCAATTCATCTCCTTCTACGAAAAATGCGGCATCCGTTGGACGCCCCTCATCAACAGTTGCTCCATCCACAAAGCAACTTAATAGATTCAATAATCAGAATCCAAACACAAGACGTCCAACAAGTTCAATGACAAGTGACGACGAGATCTTCTCCAGAGAAGAAGATCCCAATGGATCTAATTTCCCTATTCAATTAGACCCAAGTCGATCCAGGGTTTTCATACCTCCAAGAACTGCTGGAAGAGGATCTTCACAGTTGAGTAACACCCTGTCGCCTCTATCGCCCGACGGGGCTGTTCCAGTTTCACAGGAGGAGGATGAAGAATACGATGAAGGAGAAGACGAAGAATCTACAACAGCTTTAACCACACCTCGCAGTCTTCCTGTCACTGCTCGGGCGACCTGGAGAACTCGTCCAACTACTCGTTCACGGACATTCAGCTCAGCCAGCAGAACTACGCAGCTCACTGCCCGGCAAAGACCTCTGGTTGCCTCTACTCTTCGCAATCAGGGACGGTTCATGCAACGACCTCCATCAACTACTTTGGATTATTTGGACATTCAGCCAGCTCCAGAAGTAGATAACTTCCAAGAAGAACCTTCTCCACCAAGTAACTTCCGCAGACCTCGTCCCCATCTACCCCGTGCTCAAACTCAAGCTACCCATCCCACTGTAGGCGAAGAGGATTTTCCAGACAGCAATGCTTACGACGAATCTCTAGAAGACTCCGATGAAGAATATGAAGACTTCAGCACAACTCCAGCCACTACTTTCCGACCAACCCGACCTAAACGACCCACAAGGAGGAGGCCAAGCGTTTCCTCAACCACACAGAGGCCGAAAGTGAGAGTATCTACCAAATCAAGTATGGGACGAGTGGAAACCAAACCTTCTTCCAGGTAGGAACTATTTATATAATTACGAATAAAATAACTTCTCGATTACAGAATATTACAAGTTTTAGATTTCTCAAATTCAGGAAAATATTGAATATATTGATTCCTTTAAAGGTCGAAAGATTTGTCATTCGAATCTTAGCATTCCAAGGTCTGTAATCATTAATAACTTTATATGTTGATAATTCTTCAAATTATAAAAATCTCAAAAAATCTTATAAATATTTCAGTACAGTAAGGAAATTTTTAACTGAATGTACATAATATTATTGAGGTTGCTTTTGTAATATTTATTTTATAATAACCAATTTATTTCTGATTTTTTTCCTAATATTATTCGTCAATATTTTTTTTAAACTAAATACTGGACTTTCTTTTAATTTCCCTTAAGAGATCATCATCTTATTAAAAAGCAGAGGAAAAAAAACCTAGTACATATTTTATCAACAACATCAAAACTAAAAATATAAAGACGTTTCCAGTAATTCATCAAAACTTAAAAGTGAAACAGCTTCAGTAGAACTCAACAAGAGAATAAATGGCTTAATTTCATCCTTCGAATGCTTAAAGCTCTGAAACAAAAAAAAACAAAAAAAACAAAAACTCTGTAAGTAAAACTATCAGAACTTAAAATTTGAGAACAATAATTTCATTCTCCAGATATGTTGGTTAGATTTTGTCAATTGAATATAGCATTCTTTTTTTAATTTTTTTACGGTGGTTTTGGGCATTAACAGACTATTTTAAGTCAAAGGCCTTTATTCTTACATATTATATTAAGAAAAAAATAATAAGAATAAAAAAAAACTAATATGCAATTAACTTGTTAAATATGTAATGTAATAAGTTATATAAACTTAATATCTGAATAAGTTCAGATGCAAATAACACAGCAAGTTAGAAGTACTATCAAAGTTTACTACACAGGCACTCCTCACTGAACGACCTATCTGATTAACGACCGTTCGGACTTACGACCAGCTCTCCAGCGCGGGAAATCCCCTTTCTGAGTAGCCTTAGGCGTGTTTCACTGCAACGAATAAAACCGAACCAAACATGTCTGACCATTGCACAACATCGAAAACCTGAAATCCCTCTGCTGGCTCATACTAGTACGATTTTTGAAATGTGTGCTCAAGTCTTCATGCCCAACGTCATTAAGTATCATCCCGTTTTCGATTGAACCTGCATTTCGGATTTTTTTTTTTTTTTTATGAACCGACAGAGTGATTTAAGGTTTTCGATATTGTTTCTTGGTCGGACATGTTTCGTTCGCATTTTCTTTGCTGTGAAACACGCCTTAGTCTCGTTCCCGCAGTCAGTCATTATTCACTATACAAAGCGTTCGAACCACAATGATGACCTCGAACCACTATCACACTTTGAAGAATTGTATAACTAAAATGTTAATCGGAATGTCTTTTATTTTAAGAATGAACTTTAATTTTTTTGGTACATCATTTTTATAATTTTTGCTGATTGTATTTTTTCGTTCTGTAATAGATGCAAATTTAAACAAAGTTATCAAGTTTCCTTTAGACCTTTTCTTTATTCAGAATAAATAAAAACGATTAATCTCTTCGCTTAAGATCAATTCTTTTAACGATCTAGTCGTATGAACGGAACTCGGTCGTTAAGTGAGGAGTACCTGTGTATCTTTTGATTAGCGTTCGTTCTGTGATTTTGAATTATTTAAAAATCAAATTGTTAGGATTGAGTGTGATTAGGGATTCCAACTTCTTTAAGTAGAATTATTTTCCAGAGATAACTAACATGGAAAGATAATCATAATACAGAGACCTGGCTTTAAACACACAAGAATTTAACCAATTACTAAAATTGCTTATTTATTCTTAGACATCTACTATTAAAAATAGAGCATTTACATTTAAATAACATGTAAATGAAGCTATTACATGGAAAATTTCAAAATCTCCTACTTTTTCAGTTTTTATACAAATCTATTATCATCACACAAGACAATATTTACAGAAAACATTTAAAATATTAATATTTGAAAAGTTAATATTTGAATTTTAATGAAATATTTACACTTTTACGCTAAATCCAATTCTTCAATTCCCTTTTTTATTATTCTTTAAGTTATTAATTTTCTTCAAATTCTAACTAAAAAATCTGAAAATGTTTTTAAAATTTTGAACTTGTAATATTTGAAATTTTGATTTTTTTTTTTTATATAACACTCTTACAAATATTTATATCCAACAGTTTCAATTCATTTTATTTTATTCAAAAGTAATTCGCTGAGGCTAATCCTATGTAATTCCCTTAAGTCAATACTTACATTAAGTAAGCTCTATTCTTTTTTATTTCGCTTTCTTAGTTTTATATATATATCTGGTTTCGATTTGACTTTGATTATATTCGTGATGTTGTACGAGATGGATTTGAATATTTTTTTTTTCTAAACACGAATACAAAGTTGATTTGAAGTATTTTTTACTTTCAATGTAATGTAACTATTGTTTATTGTAAATGCTGTTTTTATTCTTCGTTTGAATCAACGCAGTTTTGCATAAAATTCCTACAAAGCTTCTTATATAACACATTCTGAGCCACACCACTGTAGACGGTAGCGCCCTCTTTGGGCAATTTTCTGCAACCTTAAACTTTCTCCTTCCACCCGTTCTCTAATTGATATCGCCACAATAATCTGTTGGACGTCGAAGGCCATACTGAAGGACGAACAATTTACAGCGAAAACCGATACTAAGAGCTTTATTTTTTTTCCCTTGAAAGGTGTCGTTTTCATGTTCTTTTCTTAATTGCTTTATTTTTCTCCATTTTAATGTCAGCACTTAATTAATGACAACCTTAGTTCGTTCGTGTTGTTGTTTTTTTTTTTTTTTTCTTTTTTAAAAAAAAGAATCAAAAATGAGAGGAAAAAGAAATCACTCAATTTTTAACGTTAGTCTTTTTTTGTTTCCTTTCCTTACATAACAGTTGCTGTTGCCACAAGAACAAAAGATCATTCAAGCTATAATTTACTTCAAACTGTTATGTTCTAGAAAATTTGCTACAGAAAATTAGCGAACAAAAAAGAAAGCCAATTTTTTCTAAGAAATCTAAACGGAACTGAACTAATCTGATTTAAACCAAAATTTCAAGGATAGATACAAATCGTCTACATTTTTAATTTCATATACCTAGTGTTTATTCTTCGCTATACATTTGGAAATCTCTTAATATTCATATTCAAATTATATGGTTCTCATTGTAGGCTTTATCTAAAGGGTATTTCTGAACACATAATCATACTTATTTCGTGAAATTTTCGCCGCTTGAGAAACAGATTCTTCAGACATATAGGAGTAGCTCCACAAACATTGGAAATAGCGATTAAAATAATCATTGTTAGGTTTTCAGTTATTGGTTTACGGAAGCATAGTTAGACGAACTGTTCCTTGTAATTTTGAAAATTTACAATGAAGAAACTATTTCTGAAACGGCGAAAATTCACGGAATAAAAATAATTATGTGGTGATAGCTTAATTTGGATGTTCAGTTATAGGGTCTCGGAGTTTCAGGTACATATTTTGGAACATTAAAATTTTGTCAGTTATCTACTGTTGTCTATTATACGTAGTCTAATTCCTACAAATGAATTCGTTGTAGGATGAGGGATTGATTCGAGCTTGTGAAATAACAAAATGCTGCTTTCCTTAATATAATAATCTTAAAATTTCTTTCTTTTTTTTTTAAACAAAATTACAAAACACAGCTACATCTACGTTCAAATTACATCTGCTGAATACGAAGATTACAGGGTTTCCATTTTCTGGAAAATATATTTTTTTTTTTATTTTTTCAGGAAATGCAAAATTTAGTAAGGAATGCAAATGTTTAGCAGCAAATGATAAATACATATATAATTAAGCTATGCAAATTTAAATATACATATTTATATATTTAAATTGTACTTACATTGTACAACTCCGATCAATTTTAATCGTATTAAATAACGCGGAAATTAACAAATTAGTTAAAAGGATTAATATCCATTGTTTAGTTTAGAACACTTTTCAATGGGACTTTTGTTGCCTTCTAGGGCTGATTTCTCAATAAGGGCGCACTTGAAAAAAAAGATTTCAATTGTAAAACTTAGATCGTTTCTAGTCCATAAATATCAGTACCAAATTTCAAGAAGATCCATCCAGCAATTCAGAAATTTTAGAGAACATACGTACACGCTTAAGGACTGATTGATTCCCTGAGTCTTACGTTTATGTTTATGTGGGTGAATGTGTGGGTGGCAGGGAAGCCAAGCAGAGTTCTATTGTACTTATCCTCGGAAGTAACGGATCGTCCACCATCACGAAACTCACATGAAAACCGAACCCCGGTATTGATGTATATAGTGAAGGTGGGTGGCAGAAGCCAAGCACTGCGACCAGAGGTCTATTGTACTATCCCACGGAAATATGGACAGATGGAGAGAAAGACTGAGAAAGTATGGTGGGAGAAGTGCAGGGGAAACGGGAGAACCCCGAGAAAACCTGCCCAGCGCGGATCGTCCACCATCACGAAACCCACATGAGAACCGAACTCAGGACTCAGAGGTGAGAGGCCGATGTCTTAGCAACAACGCCAACCGCGCGGCCAACCGAACCCTGGTACTCAGAGGTGAGAGGCCAATTTCCATGAGCATTAGTGTATTATGAATGTAGGATAAACAATGTAATGCCTATAACAGCTAAAGTACTAAATAAAAGTACTAAAATAATGTAAATAATTCATGTGCTTGCTGTATTGTGAGCCAATATTAAGTAAAAGGAAACATTCATGAATATTAATAAATGTGTCAATATGATCTTAATAATATAAAACATACTTGTAAACATAATTTATTTTATAGATATTTGGTTGATACAAATTTTTCGAGAGAAATGTTTTGTGTGAAATGTTTTTGAAGGAAACTTTAGATCCACCTCTCATATATTTGTAACATCAACTTGAAAAATGTTTAAAAAGTGGTATTGTGTACTTGGGGAAAACTTTTTGGGAGCTGTTAAAATGTGATTTTATCCTTGTGAATTTGGATGGATCAGTCCGTAAGTCGCGCACCTTTAAATCCCATAAAGAATTCCAGTCCCCATTTTACTGAGAGCTGGTGAACCTTAAGCCAGTCTAGAGAAGAAATAATCAGCGGAAAAAATCCCATATTGGATGCACAAGAAAAATAACGATTTAAAAATAATAATAACAATTTTGATCACTAGTCGTCTCTCGGTTTCATTTTTAAAAATGAAATCTAAAAGTAACTAACAATAAAATCTTTATGTCTTATGAGGATAGCCCATTAATTAATGTCATCTTAATTTAGGTTCTGTGTGGATTAGGTTAGCTATTTTACTTAGCATGTTTCGTTTATTTTTCAATTGGTTGAAAATTAAGTAAAAGGTAGATTATTGTCTAGTTGTGCAAATGATAATGCTTTGTATACCGGGTGATTCATCAAGTACTGGAAAGTACTGGTGGTTTTCACCGCCCCATATCTTTTAAACTACTGCTCATAAAAATCTGAAACTTTTAATATAAAATCGTCCAACATATAAGAGTTATATTTTCATGTTATTATTTATTCATTATTATTGAAATTCATTTTTATTTGCGTTCAAACACCCCCAATATATCGTATATTTAAATAACTGTTGTGATTTTGTTTAAACTCTAAAAGTCTGGATCCAATATTCAAATGATACAGAAACCTAATTAGGAAAATTTAATCTAAACACTTTTGTCATTAATTCCTTTCTTTAATTTAAATAAAAAACTGTATTTTTTTGAAAATGCATTCTTACAAATGACTTTTTTTGAGAGACAGTCGAATATTTTTTTTTGGATAATAATTTCCATATATTGGGTTGTTTGAACGCAAATAAAATGAATTTCAATAATAATGAGTAAATAATAACATGAAAATATAACTTTGACGATTTTATATAAAAATTTTCAGATTTTTATGAGCAGTAATTTAAAAAATATGGGGCGGTGAAAACCACCAGTATTTTCCAGTACTTTATGAATCATCCGGTATATCTGCAATCACTTTGACAAAGATTTTACTCAGCGTATCGGTTTTTCTTTGGTAATTCTCCAATTTCATATTGACAGAGTTTGAGATGGAATCAAGTTATAAGATGTGAAATATTTAATATAGGAACCTACAGACAATTACAATCATTGAATCCATATTTGAATTGTAATATAGCAATTACATTACATTTTTTCAAGGCAATTTTTGCAAAATGGCAAGTTTTCCTGTAATCTCACGACTAACTCTGAAAAGAATACAACTCTTGCGACCTCCCAAGGGGCCGTTCCTACCAGCCTGTTAATGGTTTTAAAACGGCAGAGAATTAAAAGTCTTAAGAAAGCAACATAGGAAATTTCTTTTACAAAAGGCAGGAAATGCTTAGATCTATTGTTAGCTTTTACTCCCACGAAGATAATCATATGTCTTTCGGAAAAATGATTTTCTGCAACAGAAGAAATCTTTGTTAAAAAGTAAATCTGAGAATTATTACGTATTAAAGAGAGGTACTGGTTATAAATGGTTAAAATAAATAAAATAAAACAATACATGTTAGGAAATTAATCGTTGAATATTTACAATCTTCAAATTTTGTTAAATATTTAAATTTTGTTAGGATTAAAATTTAAAAAAACTAAAAAACAAGCGTAGATAATGTATGATTCTGAAAATTATAAAAGTTGTGTTGAACATTTGATTGATTTCTGTACATTGCAACCATATCATGCAAGGAAGCTTTTATGATTTTTCAAAGATTAAACAAATAAACACCAATACAACTTTCCTCTCCCAATCACTCATTCAGTGGTAGCCAAACGTTTCAAAATCTTTTGTTGTGGTTAGTAAAAGCAGATGGGCGTTTTTAACTGTGACAGGCCCTAGACCAGGGGTTCTTAACCTTCTTACGATTACAGAGCTAATACTCTCCCCATACTCTCTTTGCCAGATTGTCGAAATCATAACGGGAGCGGTTTTGATGTTCATAGCCGTTCAACCAAAAACATTCCAATCTATGATATTCACGTTTGTTTTTATGGAACATTTCAGTCCCATATTCCCATCATTTGGTTCGACATCCCTAAACCTAGATGCGCACCTGTTGGTTTGGCAGCCAAAACCACAGATTAAGAAGCGAGAATCCCCCTTTATTGCATGCCTCCAGCAGTGCGCTGATCGCTCCTTTCGTGAGTGGTTTTCCCGCCGGCTTTTTTTTTTCAGACCCTGAAAATGGGTTCTGTTCCATTTTGGGAGTCAAGTGAAGACCCTCCGGGTCCGCTAATTAAGTTTCCTCCTTTACAAACTGTGGTTTTGGCTGCCAAACCAGCAGGTGCGCGCCTAGGCTAAGGGGTATGCACGCCCCAGATTAAAAACATCTGTTGAATACAATAATGTCTTAGTTAAATAAATAACTTTAGATGAGAAAGAGAAAGTCGACATTTATATTTGGGTTCCAAATTCTCACTTTTCGATCTCACATCCAACCAAAGAAGAAAAACCACTCGTCCTGAGTAAAAGTTGTTTTACATTCCCTTTTCTAAATCTTCTGTTTGGAGATTCCTTGAAAACTTTAATGTAGCTTGTTTTAGATCATCATATAAGAATTAAAAAAAAAAAAATGCCAAGATAACAAACAATTGGATGAAAAGCCCGTCTTCGTCAGTACAAGCTTCCACCTTCAAATCCAGCAACTGAGGAACTTTGGAGGCGGAATCAAAACATCCTTCTACAAGTTTCATTTGAATTCCCGATGCAGCAGAACACAAATAAATAAAACTCTCTTGTTTTCTTGTAAATTTACTGCAATTTAAGCCTTTTTTTTGTTCTTTTATTGATATATGTTTGTTTCCTACAACCCTTACTTTCATAATTTAGACATATGCTTAAAAGGGATTCCTGACTTGCAATGACAAAGTTATGACGTTTGCTTTTGAATCATCCCATATAAAACATAATACATAATATATAAATACATGTAAAACGTATGTGTGAGTATGTACAACATATAGAATACGTAACCAACGACGTATATCTGTAATACTTTTCTTAGTAACAATTTGGTTACGTCAGAGGAAAAAAGTTTAGATTTTTTGCACCTTTAAAAACTTTGATTTTATTTCTTGAAGATTTTCGATTTTCTTTCATCCATTTCTTCTACTTAAATTTCAAATTAAAAAAATTGTTGCTGTCCTTGTCATCAGGTGGCTGTGGTTGAAGGTCGGGCAGTCGATTTATCAAGGCCGGCCGGTGTACGTGGTGTGGTGGGTGGGTGGAGCACGGTCCACTATAACGGGACCTTGGAACCCTAGATGGGAGGTTGCTTTGGACCGGAACTTTAAGCCATCGGATCTAGAGTAAATTGGCGTCGCCTTCACCCAAGAGACGCTTGTGTAGTGATAGAAGCGGGAGGTTTCTATAATCATATGGTCGTTGCTTAGCAACCATTTCTCATTTCAAGAAATGACATCTGGAAAAGTGACACTTATTTTGAAATGGAAACAATATAATTTTTAAAGATACTTGTCCTTGAATTTAAGTTTTCTTTTGATATTACAGTGTCTTTGTGTAGATTTGATTACGGTGTCTTTGTGTAAAATAATCACGGAATAACAAATAACATTAAATAAAGAATTTGAAGGATTACAAAAAAGAAAGAAAGAAAGAAATAATAGTTTATCCTACATTAGCAATCATGTTTTTCTTATTCTTCAGGCACTAGGAGGTAATTTAAATGTACAGTTCTTTATTATTTAGTCGTAAATAAGAAATAGCCATTTGAAGATAACTTACTATTGGAATTTTTATAAATTAACATATAAAGGTTTAACAAAAATATTGTTTTCCATTTATAAAACAATGCACTGCCAATTTGTTCATGTTGAGAATATTGTTTTGAACCTTAAAAATTCTAAATAAATAAATAAATAAATAAATAAATAAATAAAATCTTATCAATATTCAGTCTCAATTCAATGAAAGTAGAAGGTTACCTGCATTTCACTCCAAAAATCCAATCCAAAATTCTGTCAAACCAGTCGTGTTTATATTGAAGCAGATAATTTTGTTTTCTTGTACAATTAAATATTAGAAGAACAGTCGCAATTCTTTCTATAGGTAAAATACAATTAAAAAAAAATAACTTTTACATCAACTTTGACATGAAATGTAATTTTCTTCCAATAGCCTGTGTGAGCCTTTTAAACGCATTAATACAGTATTCGGAAATAGCAATGACATAAGATTTTAATAACACTAGAAAGAAAAGTGCTACTGATGCCAACATGGAAATTTTGGCTAGCAGAAACTATTATAGCTTAGGACTAACGTCTGAATCAGCAACTATTATTTTATTGCAAACAAAAACAAAAAGGCTAGAAAAAAATAAGTTTTAAAATACAATGTTACGACGAGATTTTCTCTTTGTTCTATCCATCTCTGATCACGATAACGTTCTTGATTATCCTATTGTTAAAATTAGTGTTAAATATAAGATGGTCAAAGATTACTCCCATCTGATTTTGTATATGTTGGATATAAAGAACCAAAACTTTCATTCTCCAAAAATATTGGTCAAACGTAAGTAACAAGATGACACTTCTGTAGTAATATAAGGCTATCAAATGCAAAATTCCTTATTGATGGTTACTGTATTTATACAGGGTGCGTTTAGATCCAAAATCAGCCTTATCCCAAAAAATAAAAAAAGGGAATTAATTGTGAATATTTCTTTGGGTGGCAGTTCTGAAACATATTGTGACATTATCTTGTTCCTGTAAAACTTTGTAGCTTTGTAAAAAACAAAGTGGTGACAGCGATTAGTAAACCAATCACAATGCTTCGCAACGCTTCTGATACGTATAAGACAATATAATTGATATTGCTTTAATTTCCTTATTATTGTAAATGTGATTGTTGCGAATGCAAAAAACGCAATTGTTGCGATTATTGTGATTGTTGTGATTTTAATCTTTCTTTAACGTGCGGAGTGAACTAATTAAGAAACACAATGAACACGCACAAACTACGCAAAGGATTCGCACCCCCGAGCTGTCATCGTGAAGAGACTGGGACGGACCGTTTCGCACTTATTAGTGCTCATCAGCCAGCCAAACTCCACCGATAACATGCTCAGGAGGTGCGA
>JAFIDM010000001.1:20526828-20539100 GCA_023159025.1 Thereuonema tuberculata
TTTGTATTTCTTTGGTGAGAGGTCCCGCTCTTGGGAGCAAGAGCCGGGATACCTAGTAGTTTCGCACCTCCTGAGCATGTTATCGGTGGAGTTTGGCTGGCTGATGAGCACTAATAAGTGCGAAACGGTCCGTCCCAGTCTCTTCACGATGACAGCTCGGGGTGCGAATCCTTTGCGTAAATTGTGCGTGTCAATTGTGTTCTTAGTTAGATTGTTGTGATTGTTTTAGAGCTGTATTGTAAATGTGATTGTTGCGAATGCAAAAGACATAATTGTTGCGATTATTGTGATTATTTTAGAGCTGTATTATAAATGTGATTGTTGCGCATTCAAACGACGCAATTGTTGCGATTGTTGTGATTATTGTTAATGATAATTTAATGATATTTTAATGATTACTTGTCCACAGACGACGGACAAAGCGGGATTATAAGGCTTCTAATACTTGTATCAGAAGCCTAAAAATGATTGTGTAGTGTTCAGCGTGGAGTCAGTAAGTTTCTATGATTTACCAAAAAAATCGCTTATAATGGATAATTGCTGGATTTGGAACTCAGAGCCACCTATATTATCCCGATTGATAAGAGTAATTGCGAAAACAAATAAAAACAAATCTTCGTATTTTGTCGATGAAGCTTCAAAGAAAACTGTCCAATTTATTGCTAAAAGAAAATTATAGAACCATAGATAAAGAGCATAAGACAAATCGAACTACAGTATTAAAACAATAATTGTCACAAACAAATTACCTAAAAAGTAGAAAGTTTTCAGGCATGATAAATTCATTGACATATTTGGAAATTTTTTTATTCAATGGCAAGTAATATTAAATAAGGAACATGAGGGATATAAAACTATTATTTTTTTAAGCTAATGTAGTATATAGAAAGATTTTAACAGCACTTTATTGTCTTTCACAAAAACTGCATTTCGGTTTCCAAAAACTTGAATTCATAATTTTCTATTGTAATTCAATTAGAAAAAAAAATCAAATAGAAAAAAAAAAATGCAAAAGTGAAATATTCAAATTCAAGAAACCAACTGTATAATTATAGGCCTATTCTCTTCGATGACTAAATCATTCGTTGTTAAGTAAAAGTATGCTACAAGTTATTACTCAATGTAAAACTCCATTTCAAAATATAATAAGTTGTTTTCCAGTGGGATTTGGAACTGATAACAGTATTTCGCAAAAATAAAAAAAAAAAAAGCGGATTTTGCGCTTTTGTGTGAGAAAATAAGTCGGTCAAGATAATTTCATGGTTCACGATTAACAGCTATTTCTTCGCTTTAAGATTACATTCATTTCACTTTTATAAAAGAAATTAAAGTGTGCATTGTTATTTCTATTTCACATTATTACGGGAAATTTCACAATTTTTAACTGAATGTTATAAAATTAGAATTAATTTTGTATTCAAGCTGGCTTAAATGACTTTAAATGAAATTTATAATAAGAAGTTTTGTTAATTTTAATATGTTGTGTTTTTATCCTTGATATTCGTGGATTTCTTTTTCTCATATTGTCAAATTTGACTTAGAATTCCTTTATTAATTGCCTAACAATTCGAATATTTTAAGTAAGTAACTGTGAATTGCCGAATAGATTTAATAAATGATAAGGAATATCTAAGAAGGAATGATAACTAATTACAATAAAAAAATCTGGGAAGTAAGTGTACTAAGAAGCCAAGTAAAAGCTTATTAAATAATTCAGATATATCTATTTTTTTTAATGAAACTTTAATTAGTTAACCATAATTGGTTCTTTACCGAATGGAAAACCATTTAAAGTTAAAACAATCTCAATTAATTTTTGAAGGTTTCATATTAATTTCAATGATAACCAATTCAGTAAAACCCATTTATCCAAAGTTCTGTTATCCGATACATAGGAATAAATAAATAAATGAAATTGCTCATTTATTTATAAATTCAATCCATGAGACGACAACAAATCTTAAGAAATGCAAGAGAGATGTTAGAAGTAACATTAACTTATATACATATTTCTACAAAATTTAACTTAGCTACAAAACTAGCTTACATCATGTACTCAAATATTATTCAGTAATAACGGAATTTCATTAGACTTTCCGTACAGAATAATAAATAGAATCTTAAAATAGCAAATTGGTAAGAATTTAATTGTAGTATTGATATACATTTCTTTAATTTTTAAACATTATCTAGAACAAAAATGAAATATAGTTGGCATACCTCTTTGATAGAACCAAATACAATTGCTTCAAAAGATAAAGTTTAAAATTCCTAGTAAACTTCTAGCTTTCGGTGTGTAAAATTAATGTTTTATGATTAAAAGAAGGCCAGACACACAAGCTATTATAAAAAACCAATTAAACAAATTAAAATTTAATAATTTAACGTGCATTAAATGTAATATGAAAACGGGAAAACAACTCGAGAATGCACAAATTCGTTAAATTAGTTTTGCTTTCACGCATTGAGCCATCTGGCTGATGAGTCCTAATAAGGACGAAACAGCTGTCCCAGATTGCTGTCGATGATGGCTCAGTGTGTGAAAACACACGAATTTAACGAATTTCTGCATTCTCGAGTTATTTTCCCGTTTTCAAATTAAAATTTAATGATACAAACGAGTTTCAACAGGGCTCGCCGGCCGTTTACAAATGTAAAATCCAGTGTGAATTTCACATTTATAAACGGCCGGTGAGTCCAGTTGAAACCGGTTGAGTCATTAAATTTTAATGTGTTTAAATATTTTTTAATAGTTGGCCTTTTTTGCCTGGCCTTTTTTAATCATAAACTTTTAGTTTTCCTATATAATTAATACTTATTCATAAGAATAAGTAAATTTGAAAAATTTCGTACATTTGTGATTCGGTCCCGCAAATCAAAATTAATAGGGAAGTATATTCATTAGCTTTAATCTATCTTAAAATTTCATCTTGTTAGTTTTTGAATAAGCGTATCTATTGAAACATATTTTGGATATTTTTTGGGGGTGTCCTTAGTTCCTTGCCTAACTATCTGATTTGCACCTAAATTACTAGGGATAATTTGTTTTTGAGCATGTAGTGTTTTGAGTCATAATAAGGATAAATGAACTTACGTGTTTCGATTACATTCTAAAATCTTTTCACAATCAGTAACCAAAGATTTGATTGTTTTAGAAAAATAGCTAGAGGTAAAAATAGCTAGAGGTATTGAATTTCAGATCTTGTGCCTAATTGCTAATTAGTGCTAATTGCTTATTAAGATATGCAATAAAAGCAATATATTTATTGCAATATAAGCAATTATAACAAATTAACCTTAATATATAAAGCTAATTGATTTTTAAGAATTAACTTAAAACAATTAACATTTTATAGATACAGAGTCTATTTTGTTACAGCAACAGTATTTTCATTCTGTTGTAAAAAAAAACCAACGATTTTGAAGTGACTGATCTTTGTTGACGCTGTAATTACTTTTTTTAAAAATCAGTTTTACACTCAAGTCAAAGGTCATCTATGTAAATAAACAACTCCTCAAATGTAGGCCAGAGGTGAAAGTTATTCATTCGTCCATTCTTTTCGTTCTACAGTATTTATCCTTCGTTATTTAACCTTCGTTATTAATTGTAAAAGATATTTACTTTGTATGCTACTTTTCTTATAATGACTTACTTAACACATATGTTTTCTTTTCTATGTTTATTCTTAGTTCCACATCTCGAAACGGCAAAACTAAATGTGATCCTCGATACTGTCAACTTCCTTATTGTAATTGTGGAGGACAAACAATTCCAGGTTAGTAGCACAGAAAAATTAAACTCTTTTTCATTAATTTAGTTGTAATGAAAATATATTAAAAAAAATTTTTAAAATAAAAATACTCACTCTCCATTTTATAGCTACTTCATTCGAGAACATACATTTCATTCCTGTTCCTGTTCATCAACTCAACGAAATATACAGAAACTTACATTTCAAAATTTCTTTACATATTGTTTTCTCGATAATAACATGATAGTTTTACATTATCCTTTATATTATATTAATATTGTTTTTTAACATATATCCATTTCTTATTGATAGCATTTTTCCTGCAAAAATATTACTGATTATTCAAACTATTTTTGATTTAAAAATATTATTGATTTATTCAGATTTTGTAACTTTTTTAATGTTTTGAATTTGACTTTTTCAATGTGGATCAGGAAAAACAAAAAAAAAACAACAAAAAAAGCTACAAAATTTGAAAAAAAAAAATCAACAATATTTTAAAGTCTTTAAGAATATTATTATCAATTATAAATATTAATAATATTTTTTAGTTTTAGAATTTTCAATAATCAATTGTGTACAGAAATAATAATATAAGATAAAGCATAATGTAAATCTATTACATTATTAACAAGAAAACAATGTATAGAGACATTTTTGAAATCTCAGTTTCTGTATTTTTTCGGTTAAGTTTGATAAAAGGATTAGAAAATAAAATGAGTGTCAGTCGAATAAATTCGCTATAAACTGGAGAGAAAGTGATTCTATTTTAATTTAATATTATGATTTTTATGGCTACAAGTAGAAGACAATCATTATACAATACTAAGTTAATATGAATATTGTTTCCCAGAACAACGCAATAAATTTCTTTGTCAATTTCAAATTAGTCAAACATTTTCCATATTTCTTGAGCTAAAAATAAGCTATCTATAAAATATTATAATTCTTAATTTTGTAAATATTAAAGATTTAAAGAAACCATTTTTAATTAATTTCTTTTTTACTAAAAATTTTCCACTTCATAATCTAAAGAATAAGGTTTTTTTTTTCTTTCTAATATTGTGAAAATTAGTTTTTAAATTTATTAATAAATTTTAGACTATCATTAATACATTTTAAGTACGGTACTTTTCTTTTTGATTTCGTGTGATTTTTTTTTCTTATCGTCAATAATTGATATAGTATATAATAAGACTATTTGAATTATAAATATTTATATGAATATCATGACTACGAATACTGAAATATGAATATTAAGTATTTACGACAATTGTGACATAAAATTTTCAGTTTTCTTACTTTGGTTTTCCTCATACATAATTAGAAAACATTAGTAATAGTTTTATATTATTTTTATTTTATATTATTATTTTTATACTCTATTCATTATTGATAATACTAAAATTAATAAATATTATTAACATTTATAATTGATAATTTTCTTATCAAAATAAAGAATTATTAAATATTGACTTCCGATTTAATAATAGAATTTTTGTGAAGACCAAAAAAAAACTTTTTCTAGGAAGAAAGAAAAAAAATCTTTTAAAAAAATCTAAAAAAAAAAATCTTCAAAGAAGATTCTGTCCGTCCTTACGCCATCTCTACAGCCCTAACTATAAGTCGTACAGATATACCTTATTGGAAAGCATATGACTTGTAGAGATGGCGACTAATTCGAATACCGGTCTGAGGTCACTTCTGTCTCACAAGAAATGGCCGGAAATGAAACATGTATGGGTTCGCTTTGATTTAACAACACGAAACCATTTTTTATTTTATTTTATTGTTTTTATTTTTAAAAAAACAGTTTTAATAAAAGTAACTTTTAAATTAAATTAAATAATATCCTTTATTCCCGAAGGATCTATGATAGAATCCCAATTGAACAAATAGTTTATGTATGCTAACTGTTATCATTAGTTTGTTGTTGTTTATCAAGTAAGGTCCTATGTTAGATCCTTGGAGAATACCTTTAATTAAAAAAAAAAAGTTAATCCACTTATATTTAATTTTCCAGTAGTCACTTATGTTTACCTTATTAAATTTTAATTGAAATCCATTTTGACACATACTCAAGAACAATGAAAAACAAAACACCGAAGAAAGATGAAAATAAAAGATCAAAAACTCCATCAACATTTTTAATTATTTTAAAGGGAAAAGTTTTAAATCATTTTTATGAACTAAAGTGCTTTAAGATTTTAAGTGGCTAATTTTATTTACTTGGAGTTCCATTTCAATTAGGCTACATTTTTAGGCTCCAGTATAGGGATGGACGGGATTGGAGTTTTAGGTCGGGACGGGACGGGACGGGACGGGACGGGATTATTTTTTTCCCTCCCAAAAATCGGGACGGGATCGGGACGGGATTGTCCTTCCTTCAGTAAATGGGAAATAGTTGTTCGGGTTTTGAAACTTGATATGGATGACAATAATAATAACAAACAAAAGCATTTTATACTTTTTATTGCAAAACTTTTTACCATGTATCTTCATCTTTACCATGACGAAAACATTTTATTGTTGATGTAATATTGGGAGGTAGAAGGAAAATAAATAGTCCAGAGTATTTCTCAATGATTTATTGTAGTCGTCAGTTGCCAGCATTATTAAGCCTTTTGTTGAATTTAAATAAATCGCGAAATCCCGTCCCGAAGAAATCCCGAAGTAAAGCAAATCCCACCCGATAAACGGGATTATAATTCTCCCGAAAATTTCCCGAAATATCGGGTCCCGCCCATCCATACTCCAGTATAATAACACACATTAAAATAAATAAAATAAATAAAAAATTTTTTCAATAAAAAAATACAAATCAAACTGTAAGGTAGGAAAATCTTTAAATGCCATTTTGTTTTGTAATAAAAATTAAAATACTTCCATGACACCTATCAATTATGCAAGAATTTATTGCAACTGCAAATTCAATAAACTTTTCGGTTGCTTCCAATGACGGAAGGAATTGATTAATTCCATCCAATAATCCGGAAGCCATGGATTAAAGTATTGATGCATTAGTTATGGCCACACGATCTGGGATGATCCGTGGATCATTAATCGTCTACTTGTTATCGAAGTCTCTCGGGACAATGAACCTGTTTCTTTGTGTTAAAATAGCGATAAGATACGTCACGTGACCAAAAACGATTCTATCTTAAAGAGAAAAAACACCAAAGTTGAACGGGGTTACAATGTGAAAAGAACTCATTATTAACACTAGTCAATCATAATACTATCAGAACGAATAAATAATTTTAAGTTTATAGGACTACGTCTCCACGAATTCGTATAGGGAAGTTGGTATTTTTTTAAAGAGGAATTTCTGAAGCAAGCTGTTAATCGTTTTGATCCTTTTGCGCTTGTCAGTATAAAAGGGAAAAAATCGACTATTATTGCACCGATTTTCGTGAAACTTGATACATAGGAAGATCACAAAAATTTATTGTCCTTTACCAGATATCATGGAGATCGGATAAAAATTAATAGCTTCCTGATTTTTTTTTAATAGTCTTCGATATTCAGCTGCTTAATGGAAACTTTTGTTTTGGATTTGATATTTTAAAAAATTACAGAAATAAAAAATCTTGAGACCTTTCCAAATAACGAATTCAAAAAGAAAGGAGAAAAATAAATGTATATCGTTTAACTAATTGATTTTTAAATACTATTTCGGTTTCACGAATGCGTAAATCTATAGAACAATAAAGAAAAAAATATATTATATCAAAAGGATATTACAGTTTAAAATGTTAAAATTAGCCTCCGCACTTAGAATAAAAAAGAATATGTACAATTAAAATGCGCCCTACTAAGTTCGTCCGGAAGACCGACCGGACGTCATTGGGGAATGAGAAAACACAGAGTAACATAAGTATTTATAACTTAATTTTTAAATTAAAATATGAAGTAAAATCTATTAAAAAATAATTTTATTGAAGAATTATTTTTATTTATTTACATCCCTTCATTACTGCCTCTTAATAAATGCACCACAAAATTTAAATATATTAATGTTAAAATAATATAATAATTAAAAACTGAAATGAGTTAATATATATAAATACCTACATTAATTAAATAAGAAATTCTCTTATAATTTTCGATTGTTCAATTCGCAGTTGTATTGTTTTATAAACAATCTTATTAAAAGCTAAATTGTTCATAAATTAATCAATTGAACAATTTGATTATTTAAAAACGTAATTAAAGGTGTAATTAAAACTTGAAGATTAAAGTAAAAAATAAAAAAAAAATAATTAATTAATTAATTTCGGATGAGCTTTTTGTAATAGGATTTAATTATTCAAAGATTTAAAAAAAAAATCTTAATTCTTATTTCTAGTATATAAGAAAAATTGTGTCTGCTTTATTTATTTTTAGTAATTTTTTTTGTAATTTTATTAACTTTTTTGTAATTTTATTAAAAATTTTCCTAATTTTAATATAAAATACTAACTGTATGAGTTGATGATTTAAAACATAAATTCAGTTTATATTTTAATCATTCCTCGAATAATCAATTATTGAAAATCCTTCACCATTTTCATGATTCTCTTTTTGATCGCTAGGTGGCTTCACTGCCGAAGAAATCCCTCAGATTGTGTTGCTGACTTTCGACGATGCTGTTAATGATCTCAATTGGCCACTTTACCAAACATTGTTCTTCCAAGATAGAACCAATCCTAATGGTTGTCCCATTCTGACCACCTTGTATGTGTCTCACGAATGGACCGACTATGGAAAAGTTCAATCAATGTACGCTGCAGGACATGAAATTGCTTCTCACTCTATCAGGTAAGCCATATTTATTCGATTCCTTAGCAAAGGCAGAAACAGACAAGAATCTAATATAAGTTAGATAGATTCTCGTCTGATTTTATGCCGCCGCCATTTTGTTTTTCCTTCGTCAATTGATTTACATCTACAAAATTTTCAATATCAGATACTAAATTTGGTCTTCAGCAGTTGACTTCATCTTAACTTCTTACAATGGAAATATATTACACTTCCGCTTAAAGCTATACTGATGATTTCATGGAAGAAAGTAGTATTTGCTGTAAAATTAGATTTATTTTTAGAATCTGTAACTATGACGGATTCAAAGAAAACAATAAACAATACGGATCCAATCTGATAATTTAGGGACTTTTTTAGAATTGAAATCTTATTTCGCTGCATGTATAACGTTCCTATCCTTTCTCAGGTACGTGCAGGGTGGCGCACATAAACCGACCACAATAGGTTTCAAAGTGTATGTTGTATATTCGCTATAGACAGTACCGGTATTCAATTCAAGCGTATGTTATGATATTCGCTACGGATATTATTCGCCACAGTCGCGCTTGCGCTGATGAGTGCTGTTTAGTGTTCGTCGGCCTGCGTGTGAGTAATGGCGTATTCAGTTCCACAAGACGTGTTTATTGTGGAGGAGTACGTTCACACAAATTCATTCGTGTTGGTTCGTAAACGTTATCAAGCAAAATATTCTGGTGACAAGATTTCTGCTAAATCAACGATTCAGGATTTTTGTTAAAAAATGGCGTCGAACTGGTTCGATAATAATCAACGCAACAAGACTGAAAAAATACCTTGAAACCTTTTGGGGCCGGTTTCATGTGCGCCATCCTGTAAGTTCTTCTAAAAATAAATGACTTGAAATGGATTTAATCAATTCTCCTAAGCTTGGCCTCGTCAAGAAATATAGACGGATTATTATCCGGTTTCTGTTATAATTGCGTAGATCGTTGAATTCACGAAAATTGACCGTGAATTTCCAGAATTTTGAATTTCCAGAATTATAAAATGCTTTTTAAAATAAGGTGAAAAAGTCTCACTGCTACTTTTTTACTTCAAGAATCTTTCCCAGAGACTGCTTTTTGATTTCCTCTTAGCGATTGTAAACGATGAGAAACCAAAACCGCTAAATGAAATAATTTTATTTTAAAGCATCCACTTAGATATACCATATATATGCTATCAGTTTGATTATTCTGCGATAAAAATCCATTTCTAATTTCAAGAAAAATATTGAAATAAGATTAAAAACTGATCAAAAGAAAAAAAAGAAAACGCCTTCTCATTTCACACAGAAGTTTATACTCTCATGTATGATTCCAGCTGCGCTATGTAACCTTTTACGGTCAGTTTATAAAAATCGAAGAAAAGAACTTTTATCCGATTTCTGCTCCTCATTCACCTACTATCAATTAATTTCTTTTCTTATTACACTTCCACTTAAAGAACTTCAGTTTTGAATATCTGTTGTTGTAAGTATATCTATTAGCAACTATATCTGTAACTAATGATGTTATTAACTAGTCATCTTTTTAATTGAAATGTTAGAGCGTGTGAATATTTTCAGTAATAATATTTTAGTAATATATACCAGTAATAATTAATAATTAGTAATATATTTTTAGTAATAATTGTACTATTATAATTCTTATGAATTATAATAGTACAAAAATATTCACTCACTCTAACACTTCAATTTTTATGTAATAATATTTTTAATATTGTCTATTAAAGGTAAGTGAGTCTTGGTTACATTAGGGCATATTAGAAATTATACTGTTAATCAAATAAAATGTAATAGACACTTCTAATTTAATGTATATTCTGAACATATTTAAAAAAAAATCTCTTGGAAATCAGGCTGATTTCTTGAATAGTAGTAAATGTCTGTTCTTGAACATGAGAAAAGTTGAAGATTTTGATAATTTTTAAGTATAGGATAATTCTTTATATGTAATTATGTAACAATGAATTTCACTTTTTCTTTCTTTCTACAGTCATGGAGATGGTGCTTCTTACTCCAAACAGAAGTGGCATGACGAAATCTACGGCCAGAAGGAAATCCTGAGTCGCTACGGAGGCGTTAAGATGGAAGATATTCGAGGTATGAGAGCTCCTTTCCTGCAGATCGGTGGTAACAAGATGTTTGGCATGTTACATGAAGACAACTTTACCTACGACTCCTCAGTCACTGTTTTAGAGAACAATCCCCCTGTCTGGCCTTACACCTTCGACTATGGCATGCCTCACAGCTGTGCTATTCCTCCTTGCCCAACAAGTCAGTTCCCGGGTCTCTGGGAAATCCCCATGGTGTCTCTGACAGACACCAACGGAGGCCGATGTAGCATGGCTGATTCTTGCTCCTACGACACCACTGCAGAAGGAGTTTACAAGATGCTGATGAAGAACTTTGAACGGCATTACACCTCCAATCGAGCACCTCTTGGACTGTACTACCATTCTTCTTGGTTTTTGATTCCCCACCGTAAAGAAGGCTTCATCAAGTTCCTGGAAGAAGTCATGCAGAAAGATGACGTGTATTTCATTACTGCGTATCAACTGATCGAGTGGATGAGGAACCCAACGCCTCTCTCTCGCATCAAGGACTTCGGTCCCTGGCAATGCTACAAGAACGACCGTCCCGAGGCTTGCAGGCGATCCCGGGAATGTAACATCCCCTTCCGCGGAGATACAAGAGTGTTCCGTACCTGCGGGGAATGTCCGTCCATCTATCCATGGGTGGGAAAAACCAATGTCTAACTTCATTTTAAACGTTGACGACTTACGGCTTTCAAAGGTTAATAGAAAAAAAATGCTACTGATAATGTGATTTGTCACAACGAATGGGGAGAAGGGGAATAGACCTAGGTCTATGATACTCCTTCATTTTAACTGATTTCAGTTGAACTTAGATATAAAGCAGAGAATCTCTTTGAAAATAAGCTTACCATTACAAAGTATGTTGTACGCACATTAAACTAATTTACCATGAACAAAATGAAAGGACCGATTGTCCACAGATTACATCTTAATTTTTAAATGTTTTAAATCTTACTTCCAACGCTTAAAAATTGTCATGAAGCTTAACAATGCCTATAATCCGCTTTAAAAATAATACAGACTTTAAAAATAATACAGATTAGATTTATTAGAAATTGAATCTAATTTCTACGTAAAGAATTAGCTATTCTTTGCTTTTTGTAAATTTTCATTTTCAGTGTTGCAAAAAAATGTTCAAGAGATTTGCTGCCTTTTGTATTCTTCACAGAAAACATACATATCAGAGATTTCTTACCTATTTTAGAGTACGTAAAAATATCCAAACGATTTTAAAAATTCTAACAATTTTATCTAAACGAGTCTTTTAAATATTCTGTGTTTTTGATTTTCCTAACAGTATATAGCTTTTGACTGGAATCTGAATTTCATATAAAAGGAAGAAAAAAAATAGAAGAACTTAAAAACTTTTTAAGAGCTTTCAAGCATGAAGTAGAATACTTCAGAAAATGTTTCATTTTCAACTTCAATGTTTTGAATTGGATTATTATAAAAAATCACCAATCACTACAAAAAGTTCTAGTTTCTAATTCATTTCTAATTCTAATATATTTAATTTATTCAAAACTACTTAAACTAGAATTTTGAATTACAAATAGTTAAGACTTAATGCTGTAATTATAAATAAATTAACATCAAAACGGATACGTACTTTTTGTTTTT
>JAFIDM010000001.1:20539110-20574452 GCA_023159025.1 Thereuonema tuberculata
AATTATAAATAAATTAACATCAAAACGGATACGTACTTTTTGTTTTTTAGAAAAGAATTAATTAACAACTTTCTAAGATTTATATATTATAGTCTTGTAGAACATTTAAAGCGACTTAGCATCAAATTTGCAAAATTACATTAGAATTGCTTTTTTTAGAATTTTTTTCTTTGATTTATTCGTTATTTTATACAACAAATTTAGAAAAGAATTCACTCTGACATGTATTTTTATGTTGATCTGCTGTTCGTTAAGTTTTCTATGTAAGAATACGGTGAAATCTTGACTGAAATCATTTAATATGTCTTTATCAGTCCCTTCTGTGAAGGAGATATTCTTAGAACAAAATGGTTTTTGTTTTAACTTAATTTAAAAATAGCCTTCTTGGTAAAATTTATTGAATATTAAAAAAAAAAACAACGTTTGTTTGCTGTCAGTTGCACTTAAATTAAGTTCTCGTAAGTAAAGCCACGATACTACTTGGCTTGGAGGCACTTGGTACTTAACTGCTATTTCTTTGGTATTAGAGACTTAATATTGATGGTGCAACGTTTCACAATACTGCTGTAATAATAAAAATAAAAATTAATACTTAAACTTGATAATATACATTAAAATCAATGGAAACCAACTTTTTTTTAAAAAATTTGTTAATTACAATATCTAAAGTTTTTTTTTTGACAAGTCGTAAATTATTCGTCAGAAGAATAGTAAAATTGCTTAAGCTTTCAAAATTATCAAAAGCTTCTTATGTAATAAAATTCCTTAAAGAAAACCTAAAGGAAAAAAATCTAAGGAAAACATCCTTACAGGAAACCTAAAAAAATAATTAGACAGTTTCAAATCGTATAAAATTAAGATCTTTAAAAATAAGAATTCAAGAATATGTTCTACTATTCTACAATTCTTAGATGGGAGTCATGGTTTAAAATTCAGTTAAATCAATTTAATAAGTCATAATCATCTTCATTTCTTGATTTGTTCTTAAAATAATCTGATTTGGTTAAAATTCTGGTAAATAAAAATTAAATAATGTATTTTGATATTTTTAGACAAAAGTTTTTGTTTCCAGTTATTCCAATGTGTAAAAACAAGTTAATATCACTTCCACTCTACTTCCGTTATCTTGAAAAACGAAGCTTACCAATAATTATGTGTATGACAATTTATTTCATAATAAATGGCTATTGAACAAAGATATCCAAAAACTAGACATGAAAACAAATATTCATAAAACCGGTTGAAATAAATGTATGTCCAGCTTACGTTAACTTTGAAATGAAATAAGCATGTATTTTTTCATTATAAAGAAAAAAGTTGAAATCTATAAATTAAAAGTTGTCAATAATGATAATATACGAAGATTCTTATTATAAACAAATGTTCAATGCCATGTCTGTGGTTTTTAAGTAATTTCAAGCTAATGGAGGTAGTTGTCTCTAAATCATAAGAATAATGCAATCATCCTAAATCTGTTGTGGATTTTAAAAGATTTGCTTAAAGGTGCTTTGGTAAATATTTTAAAAAAGATTTCTTCTGTATGTTCTATGAATATCACTAGAAATCCCACCGAACAGAGTTCTAGGCTGATCTATTCTTAATGAAAAAAAATCTCATTTTGTATTCAATAAATTCTTATTTATTATTTCACTTGATCATGATGTTTTATTTTATTTTTATCATTTCTAGAAAACAATTCCTATTTCTCACCCATGTTCTTTTTTTTTGTAAAGATTTCTTTGTAATAGGTTTCTGATATGAACCTATTTGTAAGTAGTTTTAATTTCTTAATTCCAATTCATAATTTAAGTATTATTATGTCTTTTATTTCTCAGTATTTCTCAATAAATCTGAATCTCCACTTTCCATGCGTAACGAATATAGTAACAAAAAATATATTTTACTTCAGTTTATATTTTGAAGTGGAATATTTGATCCAATTACATCAACAATTTCAATCTATAAGCCTTTCAGTTAGTAGCTCAAAAAATGAATACAAAATATACAAATAATTAAACCATAAATATTGTGATCATGGTGTCTCTTCAAACAAGAGCATATGTTCTGGAAGGACCTTATACACCTTATTAATTGCATAATCTTAAGCTTTATCATTCAATTGTACTACGACGCAATTAAAACGTGCCTTACTACTTTTGATCTCATAAGGTCATTTATTTATCAATATGTATATAGAGCTTGATTTTTATAAAAAAGCTATTTTTCTACGATTTTAGAAATGTCAGACAATATCAGCACTGGTAGCACAATGAAGTAATGAAAATCTCAAATGACAATCTTTATCTGATAGAATTCTCAATTCTGTGAATTTTAAAAATTAGAAAGTAATATAAACGAATAAATAGCAACTTTGAAAATAATGTGGAGTTAACGTGTATTTAAATGAAATAAAACATTTAAACAGTTAAAACATTTTATATTCATTGGCTAAGTTCATTCTACATTTAAGGCCAATTTTATTCTGAATTTACTGCAAGAATATATAAAACAATAAAAATCTCTCAATGAGGTATGTTGTGATATCTTTAAAAACTAAATAATAAATAAAAAAAAAATAAAATAAAATAAAATAGAAATACATTGTTAAAGCAATTTCCTTTATTCCTGTGACAATTTCAAATTGGTTATTTGGATTCATTAAAGCAAAAGAAAATAATTTATTGTTATTACATATGTAATATGAGACTAAATTCTCTTGTAATATTTATTAAAACTTAGAATTCATATTTTTACCAATTATTTAAAATTTACAGCGCAGCTAAACGAGATGATGATTCGTCTCTTAACTATCTGAAAAATGATTTGGAGATTAATTATTAATTTATTATTAGAATTATTACGAAATTATTACGATAAGCAGTATTTAGTATTATTACTACAATAATAATACTATTAAATAAATGTGGCCTTATATATTTAATTGAAGGATATAAGAAAATCATTAATATACAGCAGAATTTTAAACATTAAGAAATATAAAATAATATGATATTGTTTACATAAATAAGTGAATTTAGCAATTTTTATTAATTTATTATAACATATCAAAATTTCTAAAAATTGAACAAAATAAATACCATTTGCTTGTAGTTACTGCTACTTAGTCAAATTACTACAGTTTTACTTCGTTATAATCTTAATTTACATTTTTGTTAAATATTGCTACCAGAAAAAATTAACAATAAAGAATAATATTTGTGTTAAATAATGTAAGAATATGTACAATATAATAAGTCAATACTCCGCCCCGTGAAGTTTATATAACGCTCTGCTTTGCCATATTGTTTAATTCATTTAGAATTGATTGTATTATTGAACGTTTTCTTCTTAACGAAAGAAAACTAGAAATGTAAATGTTCATTGAGATTGGAAACTTTTTCTAAAACATTGTCTTTTTATTATTATTTTTTTACAATTATGAGAATTGCATTGATTGTATGGAAAAAGTGAATTCTTGTTTTTGAAATTTTTCTTAGACATAATTGGTTATTTATAATTTTTGTATTTTTATTATCTTTTTTTAATGATTTTTTTTGTGTGTGATCTATTTATCTATTGTGCTTTTGTTTTTATTTTTTAATAAAGTGTTGTTATAAAATATTCTGAAATTGTGATTTTTATTAGCAATGAACTTTCAGAAACCAAATCTAACAAAGGACATTAATATTCTAAATATTATTGTATTTAATCTAAAATATCGTAATTCTATGAAATCAAAGTAGAATGATAAGTTTTATTCATAAAATTCAGATTTTTGTGATTATCACATCAATGAAGGCTTTCATAAAATTAATAGAAATAATAAAAAAAATTAAATCAAAAAAATTATTATTTAACAATTCTCTCATTTTTTATAATTAAAATTCTAAAGTTTTAATGATATTAAGTAGTTAGTATTTGGAGTATTTAATTGAAGAATACAGTAAAACCCCGTTATTACGCTCCCGCTTATAGCACTATCCCGTTCTTTACGCTCCTTTTATACGGTCCCTGGAATTTTCTATGTAACTGTATATATTTTCACCCTCTTATAACGCTTCAAATCCCGCTTGTAGCGCTTTTTTTATATCGGAAATTTTGTATCGAAAAGAAATGTAACACAGTAAAGATTCTTTTCTTTCCCTGGTAGGAGGGAATCTTTGAACTCTTTGAAGTGCGTGTCTGTGATACAGTAAGTTAGTGCAAAATGTCGAAGCGGAAATCCCTTTCTATAAGTGAAAAATTGCAAATTCTCCGTAAGTACGACGAGAATTCTACACTAAGTCAGAAGAATTTCGCGGAATCTCTAGGACTTCCCTCATCCACTCTGAAAACAATAATAAAAAATAAGAATGGAATTACCAATGCAGCGAAGGGTGGTTGCAAACGTAAAAAAGTAATGTGTGGAAAATATGAAGATACCGAGGAAATTCAAATTGAATGGATTCATCAGTCCCGTGATGCATCAGTCCCATTAAGGGACCCAATCATTCAAGAAAAGGCGCGTGAAATAGCAACAGTGCAATAAATCTACTCCGAAAATATATCAGTGTTGATCCTAGTGGTGTATCAATTGATGTTAATAGTTACTTGAACCGCATTGAAAATGTCACAATTCATAACAGTAGCACACACACACGGCAAACGACAATCAAAGATTTTTTTAATAGGAAATAAGCTCACATTTGCACTATATCTATTGCAGAATCAAGTATCTTGCAGGTAAAATGGTGTCTAAATGTTTCCCCATCTCATAAATCATTTCCCGTCTATAGCGCTATCCCGCTTATTACGCTTGTAGGTCATGGTCCCTTGACGAGCGTAATAACGGGGTTTTACTGTATTTGGATTTTGAAGTGTGTAGCCTTGTTTTCAAGGCGGCGGCCTAATACGAAGTTGATGTGTCTAGACCTTGTCTGAATCCCGTCACCGGCATGGATGCTTCCTTCCTTTTCTATTTCAGCCTGCCTCTAGTTCTCTTTCTCCTCAGATTTGAAGCCATTCCACACTGGTTGCCTCAAGAGAGCAAACGAAAATCATCTCAGTATTCGTTCCACAAAATACGGCAACTAATGCCACTCACCAATTTTAGGGTTGAGGAAAGGAATAAAAAATTGGATTAAAAAAGAAAACCAAATTTGTATCACACCGATTTCATAGTGATTTAAAGAGATGGACAGATAGAAATTAAAATGCTTACAAAGAAATTAAGTTGTAAGAATTTATACAAAACATGTAAATTATGCAAATTTATAAATTATTTTCAAAAAGAAAAAAAGAATAAAATGAACAAAAAATTGATGAAAATCGGTGATGCAATCTCATGATCAAATTCCAACTAATAATGGAGATTATAATTAATTAAACAGTCACATGACAAGAGCTTCAGCACTTCCGCTACAGCAAACTTCGATCACCCAATCAGATGTTTCAATTGATAGAATGCGATTTGATTTTCTAGATCAGTGACTACTAATCCTGGTTCCGTTAACCATTGCCTAGAATTCCCGAAATATACAGTTAAGTCAACAACCGTAATTTAAATAAAGTTCAAACTATGGCTTTACAAATAAGCGTTCTCGTGCAGGAATATAATGGAAATTGTTATGCAATATCTAAAATCCATTATAACCTTTGCCTGGACTATAAATATTTTCAGAGGAGGGATAGTCTGGATATACAGGTGTAGCTGACTTACGACCGATTACATTCTGACCTGGCAGTCGTAAGTCGATCATTGTATTATATAAAAACATTATCTGTCTGTCATAAAACTTTAAGTTTTTCCAATTTTGTGACCAAACTATAAGAGATAGATTGGTCATGGAAATGAATAAAATGCAGATCTTTTTAAGACAAACAGAATGCTAGAAAAAAACTTTCGAAAAAAGTTTTAGGTTTCCAAGATGGCGCCTTTTAAAGGGTCAAAATTTGACTTTTTCTCAATTTAAACGAAAGGTATAAAAGTTGGAAGAGAACATTATATTAAGAAAATGTTAGTATTTGAAAGTTCTACTGAACGATATTTCAATCATTTACACACGTTTCTGCGTTTCCAAGATACATGGAAAAATGTGAAAAAAATGTGTTTCGAGATATTGTCTTTGTGCGCATGCTAGGAATGTAACAGATTACCTATTGCCGAATTTTCTCCGATTTCAATATTAATTTGCTAAATAAATAAAGTTTCTATTTTAAATGCTATATATGCAAGGGTTCCGGAGCGAAGCGACGGTACCCGGCTAGTATCTCTTAATACAGTATAACACTGTCAGTCGCTTGGAATTAAGCGTTTACAAAAATATATAACATACAAAAATAATTAAACTGTAATAGAAGTAATAATAATAATGATAATAATAATAATAATATAAAATCCTAACTTGCCTCAAACTTTCATTTAAAAATTAAATTCACACATAATAAAAAGTTAAATTTACAATTAAAAACATGAAAAAAAATCTTAACGAGGACAGTTTTGACCTGACACATTGCTGGTTCATCTTCAACTGAGAAAAATAACGGGAAAGAAGAAAGTAAACTGCATAATCACCAGTGATAAAAAAAAACTGGTCAAAATTTGGCCAATAGTCAATTAAAAATGAATGATAGGTAAATAAAAGTACAAGTAGCGCTCACTTACACAAATAAAGATGACTAATGCAAAATATAATGAAAACAAAACAATCACAACATGGATATAATTCAGTTGTTTATTATTTTTTTAATTTTTTTGTTTTTGATCTTTTTCGCCTCTCAAAAGAATAAAAAAAATTATATCAAACCAAACATAGGAGTAAGTTTTTTGTGTTTGATTTTTGATAGTGCTTTTTTTTAACAGATCTGCCAAGGTTTCATCTGTTGGCAGATATTTCGAATTTACTTCTGGATTCTGTACATAATCTTTCACAATGTGATAATTAAGCTTAATGTGTTTACTCTGAGATTGACTGTATTTGTCTCCAATTAACTTAATTGCAGGTTGGTTATCACCCCGAAAGTAGAATGTTTTTTGTCTTTCTGCGACGATTGATGCTAAGACGAAAAACTTTCTGCAGGTGCAGAAAAAAAAACAAAAACGAATCCTCAAATCGACAACCTAAAAAAAACGGAATCTCCGAATCGACAACCAAAAAAAACCCGACCCCTGTTCTATACGATATCTTTCTGCAGCTCTCACTTTCGTTCTGCGACATTGTCGCGCCGTCGCCCGATATTCTGCTTTGGGGGTTATCACTATAAATGTCAATAGGTGTAATACATAAATCATCTAGGTTTAATTCCGTTAATATGTTCTTGATAGTCATCAGTTCAGTTGCATCTTGACTATTCGAGACGAATTCGCTTTGAGCTAAAATGTTCTGTTTCTTTGAATTCCAACTAATTTCTGCATTAGCTAGCATTGTAACATATCCCAATGTAGATTTACTATCTAATAGGTCGTCTCGGCAACTTTACCAAATTACATTAAATCGTTATATTTTAAACTTCAGTTAAGAAAGCATAGAATTACAATAATTCTATGTCAGCTTAATCGGAGATATTAAGTCAGTCTCTTTCTTTATAAATTCTCTTCTTTTTTACAAATTTTATTTCGACAGTTTTTAAAGAAACAGTTCCAAAAATTATTTTACTTCACTTCTTTTCGAATACACTAATAGACAATCAGCTGTTAGGCTTTCCCAATCCAACTTGATACAAGAACTTATGGTTAGGACTAAGTTGGATTGGCAAAAGCCTTATATCATAAGTTCTTATATCATATCTTAAGTTATATAACTTATATTCATAAGTTATACCATAAGTTCTTATATCAACTTTAAGTTCTTGTTTCCCGAAACGTTCTCAAGGCTTAATAAGATAGAACACATTACCTTATCTTCTGAAGTCATCCTTAGAATTAAGAAAATACAGCGTCTGAACCAATGAACCGGAGAGGGTTTCGAACTTATGCTGTACACTTCACTCGACGGCCCACAAGATTTCTTGATATAAAGAGTAAAGGAACATGTAAGTTTAAGATTACCGTCAGAGAAACGGCACTAGGGGTAGCTGAAAGAATTTACTGAGCAAAGGAGGAACCATGATTTATACGAATTATGATTGAGGACTCTCTTACCATGACGTTCGAAAAAGAGAATTTTCTCAAACATTTTTTTCCTGAACGATCATCAGCAAAAGCCCAACTCCCGATTGAAGCGATCCGATTCATTGAAAGAAGGCTCAGTCTCCAAGGTGATAACCCTGTTGAAGATCTGAGTGCGGCAACACTTCAGAACCTAGCGGGATTGCTTCCTTTGGAACCTTCGATCTTCAGACCAACTGTATTCCATGTGATGTGGTTTTCATTATAACCGAATATTGCATGACGCGATCTCGGTTAAATAAAAAATGACAGTTGTTTAAATTTAACTCTAAAGCCAAAAATGGACTGAAATTTAAGATCCTTTTTAAACCTAACAAGACAAGGAAATAAAACGAAAAAAGAGAGGGAAAAAAACCAACCTCATCGTCTGTAGTTCTCCAACGAAAAAAAAAAAAAAAATTTCTTCCAAATCTACAACAGATCACATCACATATACGGCAACGGCCATGAGACACGTTGCTTTTTTTTTTCTTTTTTCTAACAAAAACTACAACATAGCTTGCATGCCATGAAACTGAATAAAGAAAAGCTCTGATTTTGGATATTGAATTGGGATCTAAAAACCAAAACCTCCAATGAAAGTTTTCATTTCTTTTTTCAAATAAATTGTGTAGCAGGTTACAAATGGAAATCTAGTTAGTTCTTAATTAAAGGAATAGATGATTCTGAAATTAGATATTAAATTAAACTCACTACTTCTGATAAATAAACTTCTGATAAATAACTTAGTGTAATGTGGAATCTAATTTCCTACATTACATGGTATTAACACTAGGGATTGGCCCTTAAGTTTTGTCATGATCTATTCCTTTCTTCTGGATAAATCCATTGACCACTAAGTGTGCTTTGTATTTATTTATAGTCCCATCGGTGTTATATTTTACTTTGAAGATCCACTTCGTTGTAAAGAAGTGATGTAATCTGGAATTTCTACTTCCATCTACGTGTTATGATCACTTAAACTTTGCAATTCCCTTTGTATTGCTTTCTTCCATTCCATGCTGTTTTTGCCATTTATTGCTTCACTGTAGCTCGACGGTTCTTCCGTTTTACAGTTATGGTTATTTACATCTTTAGGATCAATCTTTTAATTGATCTTCACCGAAGCTTCATGTATGTTTGATCTTCTTCCTCTGAATTAACAGATTCATTGTCATTCTTCTCTTCATCGGACGAATTTTCTACTTCTTCTACATCATTTTCTTCGTTTGTATTTTGCACATTGTGAGTATCTTCTTCTTTGAAGAAGAACTTTGCTTCTGGCTGCTTTGTATCTATCTGTAGGATTCTCTTATAATCATCTGATGAAATTATCTTTGACTTTAATAATTCGACTCCCTTTTTATTCTCATTTACGTAGATGTTTTGAGTTTCTTTTATTCTATTTTTTTTCGACATTTAACTTGTAACTTCTTGTCTTACTAGAAATATTCCTTTATTAATTCTAGAGTCAAATTTATTCTTCACATATATCGTTGGTTTCTTAATATAATCTTTACTTCCAAAGATTATGGATGTTTGAGATGTTTAACGTTTGGTACTTCTCCGTCTGGATACGACTTTCTTATAGGTATATCGTTTTGAATACTGGCGTAAGAGTCCTGTTTAAGATCTAATTCCCACATTCAAGAGAGTAAGGCCAGTTTTTTAAGGATAAGTTTCCATCTATCAATATGCTTCTGATTGACGGACGGTTGGAAATTGTTGAATGTGGCAACAGTATCGGGATTCGGACGAATTCCCTCTCTGCTTATAATGTATCCCAGGATTGTAACTGCGCGGTTGGGTTTCAGGTTAGCGGCGTTATGGTATCCTAAGACGGTTTCAAGTCGTTGTTAGTGGTCCTCAAAGTCACGTGAATAGATCCGGATATCATCAAGGTAACACAAACAAATAGACCGCTTCAATACACAAAGAGTGTTGTCCACTAAACGTTCAAATGTAGCGGGGGCATTACACAGTCCAAAAGATATAACATTGAATTCATACAGTCCGTCAGGTGTCACAAAAGCTGTCTTTTCACGATCCTTTTCGTCAACTTTGATCTGCCAGTATTCTGTCCGAAGATCTATGCTCGAGAAGTAGGTTGAATGAGCAACAGAGTCTAGTGTATCATCTTTGGTGTATCATTCTTAGGAGTGTATAAGCATTCTTTTTCGTGACAGCATTAAATTCCCTACCGTCCACACAGAATCAACAAACTCTATCCCTCTTCTTCAGTAACACAACAGGTGAACTTCCAAGGGCTATGAGATGCATAGAGAAAACTGTAAACTGAATGTTAATAAAAAAGCTTTCATGAACTTAAATTAAAAGATAACAAATGCTTTAATACACATACAGAAAACCGATAAAGACATCATAACATAATTAAAAAGTTAACAATGAAATAAATCGGTTTTAGCAGGAATTTCAAATTTTCGGTTCATTAATTCGAAGGAAACTTTTTTTAATGTAAAAGGCCTCTTTTACTTGTAATTTCTGATAATTATTATCAGTATCCAAAATTTTGATGTCATTCCAATTAATAATATGATTTAGAAATTTGCTTAAATGTTACTTCTATAGATTCTAAGATCAAATTCACTTGTGAGAAAGAAGAAGGAAGTAAAATACCTTTCTTAGATTATTGTTAATTAATAACTATTTAGATAGATACAACGGACACTAAGAAATGGGACAACAAAGTAAAAAATGTGAAAGAAAAATTAAAATTGAAGGATTATCCAAACAGATTCGTTAATAAGATGATTAAGGATTATTTTATACAGAGAAAGACAAAGAAGAATGAAGAAAAATCCAAAAAAGAATAATGGAACATTTTAAAAATCCCATACTTTAAAAATTCCATTAAAATCACAAAAGAGATTAGACAAGTGTGTGAATCGAATGAAGTAACTTTGGTTAATGTATAAAAAAAAAGAGTTTGGGTTCACTTCTAAATAATAAAAAGGAAGAGAATATTTTAAATATGATGGGAGTCATATATAAATTGAAATGTAGGTCATGTAATCAAATATATTTTGGAAACAGGAAGAACAGTGAGAGAGCGAATAAAAGAACATTTATAACACTTATAACAGATATAACACTTTTATAAGCGTTCGAATGTAGACATCCACAAGCATCGGATTGGGCTGACCATTGCCTGAAGTTCAATCATAATCCAGAACCGCTGGTAGAAATATTATACCATGTTATAGAAACGATATCAAGATTAATAAACCAAAGGGAATTCCAATAAGCAAATTTGTGATAGAAAATTTTAGGAAAATTTGTGGTAAGAAAAGTAAATTTCAATAGTAATCATTAATAATATTCCAACAGTATTTGAATATTATTTCTTTTGTTGGTTTGTAATAGTTTTATTTCATAGATTTACTTTTGTTGGTTTATAATAATCTCATTGTTAATGGTTTAATGATTTGTTTATAACGCGAAATTGTAATGAGAAGTGTTATAACCGTTTTGGAGATTTTCAAATGTAAGAGAGGCTTGAAGAAGCAGAGTAATTCCACTCTGCGCAATATCGCAATTGTAGTGAAGATGAAGAAGGAATAAATGTTAATTGATGTAAGTAATTAATTTCTAAAATAACATACTATAAATACTGATTACAATAATTAAATAATAATTTTTATCTTAATCCGAAATATACAAATATATACAGTAGAACCTCATTATAACGGACCTCATTATAACGGACATCGCTTATAACGGACAGTTTTTTAAAAAAATATAATAATAATAAAGGATGCATATGTTTATCTGACGAGTTTTATATTTCCAAGCAAGCAATTAAACATCGATCATTTAATGAAAAAAAAATTTTAACGTGCCCGATGATTCAAAGAATTGAGTAAGCAAACGAAGGCACAACGCTACAAGGAAGGATTCGCAACTTTCTAGCGTTGTTCCTTCGTTTGCTTTCTCAATTCTATCGATCATTTAATTTCGTTATTGTCTGAAATTCCACAAATTGCCGCACACACTCATCAGTTTTTATTCAGTAACCTTGGAGTCATGTCGTTAAGTACTTTTTTATAGCTAACTATTGTCCTTTCATTGATGGACACCCTGATGCATTACACCGATATAGAATTATTTGTTATAAACCGGACTTTCATTAAAACGGACAACCTTCAGCCCCAATTAGTCCGTTATAATGAGGTTCTACTGTATATACATATATATTTTAATGATATTAAAAAAATATAGAAAGTAACTTATCAGGGTCTGACTACTTTATTTTAGGAAATACTTACAATTCTGTAGCGGAAATGTAAAATGTTTTTCAACACGGGAAGTTATAATAAAATAAAAATATAGTTTTAAATTAAATTCTTCTTCTTTTTAATTAGTTAAGATTAAAATAAAATTATTTCAGTCCCGATAGAAAACATTTTTCAGAACTGATGTTAGAATAATTAAATAACTTCATTTAAAATTCTTCAAAAATTGTTTAATTGAAATAACAAAAACATTTCAGAAATTAGGTTCAGTATTTTTGGGATTTAATTTCCATTAATAAAATCCTGACTCTAATTTTCTTAAATGTTTTATTATTCCAATTTATCAATATAAAATTTCGAGCATTTCAGTGATTGAATGGTTTTTATGTTTATTTTCACTGCAGAACGTCAATTGGTGCTTACGCTTTAAGAACATAGAGAATCGGTTTCACTTTTCAAAATAAAAGAGCATAGATAAATCAATGTGAGCTCAAACATTTCGAAAGCCACCCAGAACTATAAAATATGTACGTTACATTCCACCGATTCAAGATAGATACTGATTGTAAATACATTACGATATTCTTAAACAATCATTAAGAAATGCGAAACCTTTAGATTAGAATAAAATGAACAGATTGTAATTTCTTGATTACGTTTTTTTTCCTCCGATATATTTCTTATTATTTTATCCCTTAGTTTCATTGATAAAAATAATAATAATAATAAAACGATTAAAATTATTTTTATAAAAATCCTAATTTTCCGGTTATCTTCTCGGAAAATAAAACAAAACAATACTACTTAAGTGAATGAAGCTTTTAAATTGAACGGCTTCCTTTAACAAAAGTTTCGGTTTTGCTTTTGAAACCAAACAGCGCTAGTAGCAAGGGAAATCCTTTCATATAGGACTTGAACGAAATCGTATATTGAATAAGTCTTTTAAAATATTCCTCAATGCGTTGCTATTTTGGCATATTTCATATTTGAGTTTATTTTGTACAAAAGTTTGAACCAACACAGCGCTGGTAACAATGAACTTTCATTCATAAAGGACTGGAACGATATCGTTTATTGAATAATTCTTTCAAACTATTCCTCAATGTGTTGCTATCTTAGCATATTTCGTATTTTGAGTTTACTTTGTATAAAAGTTTCGGTTTTGCTTTTGAACCAAAACAGCGCTGATAACAACGGAATTCCATTCTTGTAGGACTTGAACGATATCATATATTGAATAATTCTTTTAAAATATTCCTCAAAAAGTTGCTCTCTTAGCCTAGTCCATATTTTAGTTTAATAATACTAAGTTAGATAATTCTGTAATATATTGTAATAATCTGCAATATATAATGTGTAATAAATTAAACTAAAGAAGATAAATCGAAAGCGGATTTCAATAAAAGTTAAGATTCAGAATGCAGTTTATTATACGCTCAGACTGCAAAATAATCATTAGATAATAATCTAACGATTATTTTGCAGTCTGAGTTTAAAACACTATGTAACACGATTTTTGTTTCTGGGTAATCAATATCATTTTCTATTTGGTTTTATCAAAAAAACATGAAAAAAATTTATTTCCCTGGAAAAACTTTGCTTTTGTGGTCAGAACAACGAAAAGTTGAAATTTGCATACAGTCATTAAGGAAATGTACAAATGTTCGGGTTTTTCTTTATTAAAAGACAAAAACGGAACATTATATTTCAGTTCCATAAAAGAACGGGCATTGGAGCATAATTCATACATAAAAAACAAATTAGAGGAGAAATCGGAATTGGCTGAACACTGTATGAATAAAAATCATTGTGTAAAAAATGAAATCAAAATTGTATGTATTGAAAAAGATTGTAAAACGAGAAAAACCATGGAAAGTCTACTAATTAGAAATACCAAAAAGATAAATATTAATAGAAATGAAGGTGTTAATGTAAACAAATTTATTGTGGAAATGGCCAAAGAGTTTAACAATATATGTATTTCAAATTGTAAAAATAAGGTGAAAATTAAAGAATTAGGAGAATAGCATTTGTAAGTATTGTTGTAACAATACAATTTCATGAATGTCTCATATCTGTATCGTTTTCCTCTACTTGTTTGTAACGTATTGTTGTTGTTTTTTAGGCTTTGAGAAAGAAAAGAAGTCATGTCTTTTCGAAAATTAAGAAATACTTATTTCAATAAATGTATGGTTTTATACGTTTATTTTGTTTTTATTTTGAAGATTTGAAGACTTTTCATTATATTTCAAATCAATAGTATATTTCAACCAAAATTCTACAAACTGATGACAAAGAACCTAGAAATGTGAGTTTCGTGAAATTTGCGAGTATATATCGTTTCACTTTCACGAACACAGTCCCCAAAAATTGTCCCCCATCATGTGGTCATTGTATGTTCCCTGGTAGCGACGTTCAAAATGTTGCATGTCCTGATGAAAGCGCTCTCCTTGCTCCTCGAAATAGGCACCCATGTTCTCTTTGAAGCTATCAAAGAGCTTTGAAGCTCTTTGAAGGTGGGCATCAAGGATATGTACTTTGAGAGACATCCTGCAGCCCATTTCGCTGTATTTTTTAATCAGAGTCTCAAACAATTCAACATAGTTCTCAGCTTTATGATTTCCAAGGAAGCCTTTGATTATTTTAACGAAACTGATGCGTGCCTCATTCTCCTTTGCTCCGTGAAGCTTGGGAAACTCTTGACACTCAATAACTTTCTTGATTTGAGGTCCAACGAAAACGCCATCTTTAACTTTTGCTTCGGAAATCTTTGGGAACAGATGTTGTAGATGCTTGAATGCTGCAGATTCCTTGTCCAACGCTGCCACAAATTGCTTCATCAGTCCCAATTTATGTGCAAAGGTGGCATTAGTACCTTTTGAGGGTCTACAAGTGGCTCCCATTTAATGTTGTGCTTCCCCACAGTGAACTCACACAGTTGTCAGTACGATTAGGCCAATATCGTTTATGGTAGAATGCTTTAGGGTCCCTATCCCACAGACAAAGATAGCATGGAAACTTAGTAAACCCTCCTTGAAGACCCATCTAGAAGGCAGCCATTTTGGATCGGATATAAATAAATGATCTCAGATTCAAAAAAGAGGTTGAATACATTCGTTATAGATGGGGGAAATGGGAAGGAAACATCAATTATGTCTGTATCCTTATGTTGCATGTCCTGATGAAAGATCTCTCCTTGCTCCTCGAAATAGACAGATCTCTCCTTGCTCCATATCAGACTTATGAAATAGACAGTAATTTGTATTCAAATAAGACTTTTCGACTATTTAGAAAAAATTATATTAAAAAAAGTGGTAGAAAATGAATAAAAAAAGCATAAAAGTTAGCAGCTATGTAAATACTAATGTAATAGCCACGAAAGCAAAGTTTCAGGGGTATAACTACTCTTTTCTACATGCTTGCTGCTCAATTAAACAGAAAACAATACTGTCAAACCAGAAACAGAACTTTTTTGAAAATTTGTTACATAGTGTAATAGAAGCAAAAACAGAAGCAAAGACAGTATGGACAAAGGGAATTTGAAATTAACTTAAGCTCTATGGAATAAAAACTCACATTAACATAATTAACAGTTAAACTACTTTTTAATAATTAGTAGTAGTTAATATAATAACTACTACTCCGTAATTAGTAGAAAGACTACTCTTTATTGCCTATCTACATTTGAACTTAACTATTAGTAGGACCCCTCTTTTCGGCGATTTCCGATAATAAGACGTTTTTCAATAACATTCATATTCATTGCCTTCGGCACTTACCATGCTCTTTCGGAGGTTTTTCAGCATGATAAGTCAGAGTTGCGTTTGGTAAGATTTTATTATAATATTACGACGAAACTAAGAAGAAAAGATGAAAATATTAAAGTTAAGCAACATTAAGCAATATTAATCCTTGGAGTTCTGCCCAAGGATTTGTATTCCACATTCTGTTCTTGTTTTTTATTTTCTAGTTTTTAGTCATTGAGGGGGACAATTTACATCGTGAATTCCCAATTCTTCCCCTCTTATGCCTTTTCGGTCTTGCACTGGCTGAGTTGCTCTGACTGAGGAGAGCCCAACAAGCTCGAAACGGCCGTCCCAGAGACTCAGCTCGACTCAATAAGGCATTCTTATTTGAACTAAGCAATATTTGTGCTCTACATTTAATTCACTTTATGATGAATACTCAATAAAAATTGTATGTACTGTATATTTATTTCGCATTTGAATCATTTTCTTTTGTGTTCTTTCTATGTTAATAAGTGTATATTACTTGTATTTAGTTTTGTATTTAATATGTAAATGATAGTGTAGATATGTTTTCTAATTTATATATTGTAATAGACTCAAATACGATAAATGATTTCATCCTATAATATCATGAAATTTCATTCGTTAAAAAGCTCTTACGTTTATATTTCCACCGCTTATCAGTTAAAAAGTAGATGAGCATTCTTTTACAAAATGGGTTTCAATTTGCTCATTCCATTATTCCAATTGTACATTTTTACACATAAAAAATTATCATTTTATTGCTTTTTTCCGTTGTTATCCTTGCAATTTTCCGTTTCGTCTTATTTATTCTTCAATTGATAATATTCATATTGATTGAATCTATAATTGTACATGGACAGATCTTTGAATATTACTATCTATTTTTATTCTGAGATTTTTGTAAATAATAATAAAATAATCTGAGATTTTTTTTTTGTATTAATGAAAAAAATAAAAATCTTTTTTTTATTCATAAACAATATTTCGTCATGAGAATTTCTTGACTTCCTCAAGCTTTCTTCGAAAAATTAACAATACATAGATTTCAAATTTACAACAAATACAGAAAACAATTCACAGACGTTCTAATATGCTTATTTTGTTTTAAACAAACTTTAGACATTAAAGTAATTTACATACATATTTGATTTGCTTAAGCTGTTAAAAATAATAAGCTTTAGCAATCTATAGACATTCTAATATGCTTCTTTTGTTAAACAAACTTTAGATATTAAATAATTTACTTACATTTTGATGTGCTTATTTTGTTAAAAATAATAAGCTTTAACAATCTATTGAAAATCCACTTAAACAATTTTAACAATTTATGTGAACTTTGCTTTATTTTTTAAAACTTTTTTGAAACTTTCTACCGAATACTTATTTATTTGCAAACCTTTTGCTTTATTCATACAATTAAAACTGTTTGTGGTAAGTCTCTATAATTAGTCTTTTTCTCTATCTATTACTTGACGAAATATCGTTTATGAATAAAAAAAAAGTTGTGATAATTTAAAATAAATAAAAGAAGATAACTCGAAGTGCTTGACTGAAAAAAAGTAAAACATTGTTTAAATATCATAAAGTCCTTTGTGTGTTATCTTTACTATACGATAGTTGAAAAAAGATGAAAATCATGGGTTATGGATTACTACTTCCATGTATTCTCAATGACATCTCGCAAAGCATCGTAACTAATTCATCTATTTCTGCAAATCAAAGTTAAAGAGAACAAGATTTCATTTTTTTTTATTCTTTGTATATTTAACGTATCTCTGTACTGTTATTATTTTTTTAAGTTATTCACTTTTTTTTTAAAAATATTATCCATATCCAAAAGGCTTCGGACGTAGAAAAAGAAATGCGTGGGCGAGGAAAACTCATGGGGTCTCGTCGATTTTCGCTCTTTGACAATTCTCTTCACCGTCAAATGGGAGAAACTTATAACAATAGCAGGCCTTCCGAGTAATTCAGAAATACATATTCCATCACCATGACTCTTAAAATAGTGGAAAATGTTCCAATTTATACTTTGGCTGTGCAGGCCTTATGGTAACCTGTTCTTATGACGCCACCATATTGCTTTCTGCAGCAATGAGTTCCAGGATTTACTAAGTGAATCATTTTTTTTATCTTACAAGGTAATTCTTCTTTCTCTTCGCTTACTACAACACAGTCATTGAAAAAGAAAAATTTGCGCAATACGAAGGAAGCGTTGGATTCAAATGAAATTTTATTAGTGTGATGATAGAGACAAAGAACAGGAGTGATTACAATATCACAGCAGTAGGACGATTATCCCGGAGAGCTGCTGTACATAATAAGGTCACCTTGTACATCGCTGGACTACCTCCTGTCTGGATACATGCGGTGATACGGTCGGACATACAGTCAAACAGACGCCGTATCTTGTTTTGTGGCCGATTTTCCCACATTTCTTGCAAATGAAGTTACAAATCACGAACACTGCTACATGGTGACAGTTGGCGTGCCATCTGGTCCCGAACATGTTCGATTGGCGACAGATGAGACGAGCGGTCAGGCCAAGGAAGTGTTGCAACATGATTTAGACAGTCCTGTGAAACTCTAGATGTGTGCGGATATCTTGTTGGAAAATTGCTCCTGGGCTCCCAGCCAAGAAAGCCAGCACATGGGGCCGCACGATCTCCTGAACGTACCACTGAACGTCCATGTCCCTCGTAGCACTACTAGTGACGAACGAGTATCATATGCGTTGACACTCAAACCATCACTCCTGCAAACCATACAGTGGCTGTATGCCACTGAAAAGTGAGGTTGGGATTGTCGCGCTCACCTGTGGTCCGCCAAAATCTGACACGGTGGTTATCCGTTCCCAAACAAAAACGTCTATAGACGATACGTCACCAGACCGTAGCATTCTGAGTTGCTCTCTGCTGACATCACTGCAAAAGCAGCCGACGATTTTGAGGAATTAAAGGCACAAAACGGAAACGGCGTCTAGATTGCAGATTCGCCTCTGCTAGACGTCTGGAAATGGTTCTGACAGAGGCAAGGTTCCCTTGAGACCCTGCAACGTTGAATAGTGGACAAGGAAGCCATTGGATCTGGTACGTGCCTCTCTGACGATCAAACGATCTTCTCTCCTGGTTGTCTGTCTGAGTCGGTCCAGAATCGTATAGAGGTGCCTCACGGGTCCATTGCTCTCAATACTGTAATGTCAGAAAGGCCAAAATTGTTCGCACTGACGTCTAAGGTGTCTTCGGGCCATGTTGATGGCTCACAGAGCTCGTCTAATCAATTTACAGTGCACATGAACTCCATTGCAAGCCCCATGGCTTGCGATCAAAGCGTCGCTGTAGGACGAGCTGCCACGCGCAATCGCACCAAACGTTATTCATATTCACAGCTACCCTCGCCGTAGTTATTCACTTACTTTCTCGTTTAAAGAATGATTTTTTTCTTGGTTGGCAAAATTTTATGTCAAAGAGTGTACATTGGACAAATTTATTTAATTACTTATTTACCTACTAAATTAGTTACTTAGAAAAATTGGTTAAATTGTTTGCAAGTTAAAATTTTTCTATTACTTTTAATAACAATCTCATTTAATTATAATTGTCAGTTTATGGTACTAGTAGTAGTAAATGCTCATTCTACAACTATTTCTGTATTATGAAATAGCTTTGCAGATTATGTAGCCTTTATTTCATGATACATCCTTATTAAAAATATTCACAAGTGCATTTTATGTAGTTAATTTTTGTATATTTTTAGTCTTCAAAATTTCATTACAGTTATTTTTTTCGTGGAAACTTATTCTGTGAAGATGGCTGACAGAGGACTAATTTATTTAATTGAATTTAAAACAATCGTTTTAAATAGCTTCTTTTCACAATTCAGAAAAACAATATTCTTAAATGAGGAATGAATCCCAAACAACTTCACAGAAAAAAAGTTACAGTAGTCAAATCGTCCGCGTCCTGTATATGTCTAAAGAAGTCAAAGTGGAGGTGGGCAGGACACCTGGCCAGAAAGACTAGGGAAAACTGGACGAGCCTGACCACGTTTTGGAAACCCTCCACAGGTCAAAGGAAGAGAGGAAGACCAAAGGGCAGATGGAAGGATGAGATGGAGAAGTTTGCGGGGAAGAGATGGAGAAGTAAAGCTGATGACCGTAAAAGATGGAGATGTATGGGGGAGGCCTTCGTCCAGCAGTGGACTGATAAAGGCTGAATGATGAATGATGAATGATGAGTCAAATCGACATCAATTCCAGTAAATTCAAGCTTCCTTATTAATAATGGTCTCCCAGCTGGTATCACTACTGTGGAAACAATACCAGAGTCCATAAAAGAAACAAGAAAAGCTTCACAAAAGATTCCTAAAAGCTCTTTTGACAATATCTGCTTTTGAAAAGGATTCTGCTTCTGTTCTGAGAAGAAGATAGAGATGTCAGTTAATAAGACGAATGAATGCATCTGTGTCTGTTCGGGTATTCAATGCAACTTCAAACTTCTCTTACAGTGGAGTTGCCCCTAGGAGATAAATTAACAAAACACTCAAAATGGTTCCATTAACCCTCGATGCCAAAGGGCGGCAAGGCTTTATACCCTCTTGCTTTTGTTTAGACCTAAATAATAGCTTTTCGGAATAATCCATTCCTCTAGGTTAATAATGCATTAAGGAATACATAAGTTTAAGTAAAGTTTGCAGATTGTTTGATTCCCATTAACTGAATACTCACAATAATGTTTTCACTTGATCAAATCTCATTTTCGAAGGAATTGCCAATAAGATAAGAAAATTTATGGTGGTTGTGCCAACTTCAAACACATCCAAAAAATGATTTTTTTACCTAAGAAATTAATAACAGAATCTGATCAGTATGGCGTATTTGCTTAAAATTTTTAAGTTACAAAACCACTTTAAACCCATTACAAATTAAACTATTTCAATTTACTTCAAATAATTAACATTTAATGTTATACGTGTGTACATTAATTCTAAATGTTTATTAAAAGTATAAAATAAATAAATTAAGTAAAATGAACAGCACTAACAAGTATTTTGGTAATAAAAGAAAAAGAATATGTTTAAATTGTGTTTAAATTCTTTCAGTCCTGGTTATCAGCAAACTTTTGATTTATTGTATTTTTCCCCCGTAAACATTGAAGGAATTCAAGACCAAGGCGAAGGATATCAAAATACTTTATCAAAAAATAAAACAAAGCATAATATCAATTCCAACTTACTGTGGCGTCTTCTACAGCTCGAAGAAGTCTACGCTGCACTTTCACTTGCTTTTAAATGTATGCTTTATTTTCTTTTATCTTTATTCATTGTACTTACTCTGCTCAAACGTAGACAGTTACAGGATACGTTTATAAGAATTGAGAATCCGGAAGTTGCTAATCCTATATATAGCTGATTCCTGTAATATCAAATTAACATGTTTTCCCAATTTATTACCAAATATTCTAATATTTCTTTACCAGATAACTTTCTGATAGTTGTTTTTCGTAAATTAGTTAGTTAAATATCCTGTTACAGACCTATGTTGTGCTGAAGATCGCGAGAGGAAAGTTTCCTGACTTTACCTTATCAATGGGATTAAATTGAGATCGGATGATCAGCATACAACGGTCGCTTCCCTTTAACTTCCAGGAAATATACCCTGTATCCATTCTAAAGTGGGCTGGGTGCATCCTATGATCACTCTGGAGGTGAATTCAGTGTGCAAAAATGTCCGACCTTCGTCGCAGATTGAACCCGGCTCTTCCAGCCCTTACCACTTGACTATCGGAACCTACTTTTCGGAAGTTAAATGTACGTCAATAAATGGGATATTTTTAACTAAGAAATTACGTATGTGTGAACCATCTACATTTTTTATTATCGAAGACAAGATGCTCTTGAAAGAACTTTAATCCCACTTTCCTTAACTCATTGTCCTTAAAATTTCTTTTTTTTCTTTAAGTCGTATAAATCATAAATTAAAAAATTGTACTTTTTATTAATACAATATAAAATAACATTTGTTGATTTAAAAATGATAGAAATTTTCCATTTTCTAAAAAAAATACAATTAAGTCCGATTATTTATATAAGTTGCTTAAATCCGATCAAAGTATGTGGATTAATGGATTAATTCAGCGCTCCCGGCGTAACGTTGACTCCAGATGGCGTCATGCTAGAACTAAAATCGATTGTATATTCCATCCTTTAATGCAGGAAAGTTTACATCTAGGGGAATTTGTTTGAAAAAAAAAATAACTTTATGCTTACTTAAATATTCATTTTCTTTTTACAATATTTATTATTTATGATTAAATAAAAGTTATGTTGATACGATTTGTAATGTGTATATCTATTTACTTATTGTATGCTGATGAGAACTATTGAAAAATTACGGCAAGCACGGTTTAGACCGCGACAGACAGAGGGCACCGATGTTAATCCTATTGCTGCGCAAACATATATTTTTCCACAACGTTTTCGAGTGGCCGTAATATTCCCTCTTCTATCGATTTCTCTTCTCAAAATATGATTTTACGTTAGCAATAACTTTTTTTGTTTGATTTCGTAAAGCTTTGCCTTGTCCTATTTTGGCTGCCATGATGAAACCGAAAGAAGAACAATTGTTCCTGAAATGATTAATTGATAGTCAACATTGTTCAAAGTCAGAGTCGAAGTTAGGACGGGATGTCTATAAATAGATTATCTCTCATTATTAGACATCAAACATACTGATCCTGATTTTCTTTAGAGAAATTCACAATAAATGCAAACTAAATACATAATTATACAATACATACTTATACAAATGACCTAAAAAGACTTTTGTATAATAAAACCATACAACAAACACTGTAAAAGTCTATTGGATTTCAAACATCTCTATTAGGCTAGTACAAATTCCTAAGAATGAAAATTGTATTTGCTTCATATTGATTACATTTCTACTCTATGAAACTCCAATGGGAGCAGAGAAATGTTAAGCCACAAGAGGCAGCTTTTTAATCATCTTTTGATGCAAATTAAAGAACGGGGAAATATTGAACACCTGTTCTCAAATCATCAATCACAGCCTGAAGCTTTTAATCTCGCGGTTTCGGAAGAAATAAATAAGAACAGAAAAATCGAAATGGGAAAAAACTCAAGAAGGAATGAAAATCAAATTTATCTTGCAATTTCAGAATGAAAAGCGAAACCAAATAGACCTTTAAAAAAAGTAATCAAAAATACTAGATGTGGCTGAAAAGGGATAGAAAATTTGGAAAATTTGTCAAGTTTTAGACAATCGTAATGTACTATAAGAACTTAATCAGAATTACTAGCTACTAATTTGAATAACATTTATTAATTTATGTATCATCCTGTAAATCCTTTGGTATTCTTTAGAGGTTTTTGAAATGATGGCATCTAGATATGTAACGTAAAAAGAACAAGAGAATCTCTTGTTTAAAATTTAGGGAAAGGAAAAATCCTTATTAAAGTAATAAAAGTAATCCGTGTAGGTCATAAAAAGATTAAATGGGTCATATATTTTTTTTCTTTTTTCTCTTAATTTAAAATATCTTAGCCTTATATTAAAATTCGAATACACACATTCTGTCGGCTGACGTAGAGTTTTCAGTGATGACTGCTCCTGACTTGCTGAACATCAAAGAGCGCGAAACAGCAAAAACAAAAACAAAATTATATAAATTCTTCACAATACATTATCTTTTAAAAAATCTTCTATATTCGTGATATTTCGCATTCTTTTATCAAGAATGCTTCATCGGACGTTAGGGATAAGCTTTAAAAACTCATTCCCTAATACACAGAATTCATGACAATGATAGAATTTTACAGTACATTATTTGTAAAAAACAAAGGTAAGGTAATACATCAATAATGTATAAATATATTATAATGGGAACATTACATTTTTGATAAATGAATAAAGGGAATGTAATGCATCATTGTTAATACTTCAAAACAATTTGAGAAAAAAGGAAGGTAATACATCATTATTACTTCAATACAATTGTTAAAGCCAAAAAAGATTTTACAGGAATTTTTCAACATTTTTAATACTTTTTTTGAATCTGTGCAAGGTGCAGCTATTAACCTTTAGAAACCTATCTTTATTTATACACGGGAAAGTATTGATAATACAGGATTCAATCTTGAATCTATCTTTTTCTTCATCAATTTTGAATAAAATGTTAACTATGGGATCGGGATTGTGTTTCGTTTGCAGGCAGTGGTCTGCCCAGTCTGATATGCCTTCGTTGTTGTTTGTAAAAGCTTGTACGTGTTCTCGTACTCTTTCTTTAAGTGTACGGCCCATACTTCCAATGTATACAGAACCACAATCCCTACATTTTAATTTATATATAACCCCCATGGTGTGCATGAAATTGTGGTTGGCTTCTTTTCTATTTTTGTTTATCAATTGGTTGTTTTTGTATTGTACTATTTTGATATCATTAGTTTTACTTAATTCTTTAAAAGATTTTTGTATTTTTGTACCAAGAGGTAATTTAATGACTTTTTTTGATGTCTGTGTCTTGTTTAATCCTGTTTTTTAGCCTGTATTTGAAGAAATTATCAATTTCATGCACACCTTGGGGGTTATATATAAATTAAAATGTAGGGATTGTGGTTCTGTATACTTTGGAAGTATGGGCCGTACACTTAAAGAAAGAGTACGAGAACACGTACAAGCTTTTACAAACAACAACGAAGGCATATCAGACTGGGCAGACCACTGCCTGAAAACGAAACACAATCCCGATCCCATAGTTAACATTTTATTCAAAATTCATGAAGAAAAAGATAGATTCAAGATTGATTCCTATATTATCAATACTTTCCCGTGTATAAATAAAGATTCAAAAAAAGTATTAAAAATGCTGAAAAATTCCTGTAAAATCTTTTTGGCTTTAACAATTGTATTGAAGTAATTATGTATTACCTTCCTTTTTTCTCAAATTGTTTTGAAGTATTAATAATGATGTATTACATTCCCTTTGTTCATTTATCAAAAATGTAATGTTCCCATTATAATGTATTTTGGTAGTAATGTGGCATTATTGATGTATTACCTTACCTTTGGTTTTTACAAATAATGTACTGTAAAATTCTATCATTGTCATGAATTCTGTATATTAGGGAATGAGTTTTTAAAGCTTATCCCTAACGTCCGATGAAGCATTCTTGATAAAAGAATGCGAAATATCACGAATATAGAAGATTTTTTTAAAGATAATGTGTTGTGAAGAATTTATATAATATTTACGTGAAACTCAAAATTTTAAAACAAAATTAAAAATGAAACATTATTTTTTAGCAACCCATTTTGGGAGCTATTTTGATAGCGACAAAAATCGATAGCTATTGCGTTTGTTCTGTCCTGTCCGTCCGTCCGCCCGCGTCTCCTAAACGGAACTCCCGAATGAAAGGTTGAATCGGTAAACGGACTTCACCATCGTGTTCAGAGGCCCAAATACCGTAGGAATGGGGTATTTTCAACAGCCAACCCCTCTCCCCATGTTTTCATTGGATTTCCGCCGTTAGCATAAATGTTAGAATTGCAGCTATAGCTTTACGGGTAAGGTCTCAAACTCATATGTTGTTGGTTCGAATCCGTACATCTTCCGTTTTTTTTTTGTTTTTTTTTTCTCAGTGTCCGCGCCTTTTTTTTTTAGTTATTTTCCTAACTTTCTTTTTTCTTACATTAATGCACTTCCTTTCTTTATTATTATTTAACTTTTTTTTATTATTATTAGTCGCCCTTATATTTATGCTTTAGCACAAAATTATATTCACTTGTTCTATTTGTAGATGTTACAAGTTCTCTTTTTCCCTGATTTTTTTTAAAAAAGAAAATGACTAAAAATTCAGAGAAAGAATAATTCCATTGTTTTTTAACATTATACATTTCTTAATACTTCAATAATTATTGGTTAAATATATTTGAGAATATATAATATATTTTAATATATAATATATAAATATCATTTGAAAATAGAAAATAAGCTTTGTTATTTTACACCATGCGATGGCAAACCAGAAAACTATCATCATTATTTCGAATACCGGTACCAATTTGTAAACTTGTCTTTCAGAATAAATAAAAACATTGCATTAAAATAAGAAATTTCATCAGTTTAAAAATATATTTCCAATACCTGCGATAACGGAAAACAAAAAGTTCATAAGAATTATCACTATTTCGAACAAATTAACTCCCTTGTTTTTTTGTTTTTTTAAAAAGAATAAAATATTTTTCAAAACATAATAAATACCATAATATTAAAATAATATATTGCGATGTTTTACTAGTTTTTATTAACAGGTTTAACGTGGTTAATACTGAACAAAATAACAAATTCAACCCAAGAACATTAAAAACTAAATAAGAAAATATTCAAATAAATCAACTATAAACAGACGAAATTCAATAGCATCATAAAAAATTGAAATTTCCATTAAGGAAAGCACTGATTAGCTTTTGAGCAAAACTGATAAGTAATGTAATTAAGAATAACGAAAGTAAATCCTGTCACAATAATTTGAATAGTTACATTTGGTTTAATGGCTACTTTCCACGATGAAAACTTGCCTCAAACGCGCTCAAAAACTTGTCTAGTTGCCGCTGGCCGTTTGTCGTATCACTACACGGGGAGAGAACTTCATGTGGCAAGTCTCGTTCTGCTCTCGTTGAGATCGCGATTAAGACTGCCGATCGCCGAAGCGACAAACAAGATGATTTTGCAGCTTACTTTTGCTAATAATTCCAAAGGCGCTGATGACTTGCTTCTAATATTTGCCTGAATTTAGGACTTGCTATATTTAGAGCAAGTGGCAGATGTTTTGAGTCACTTGCCAGTTTGAGGCAAGTTCTCGAGAGCGTGTAAAGCAGCCATAAGATTGATTGGCTTAATCTTTTAATTACAAATGGTGAGAATATTAAACTATAAAATAATTTTGTGAGAATAAATAATGGATTGAAAAATCAACAGAGAAATCGTACTTTTAAACAATTAATTTAAAATTTAAATATTTAGATTGACTTTAGCTTAGATATATAAATCTAAAGTAGTAAAATATGTATAGATTTTAAAATGAAAACTATTTTAGCATAAAATGGAATAAATTCCAAAAAAAAATAGAGCTTAATTTAAGAAAAACTTTTAAAATAGAACATTTTTATTAAATTGTCACAAAAATCAATTTTGACTAAAACAAACGTATAAAATGATTCTAGATCAAATAAATTAGCAAATCAATTGTTTTCATTTCATGTTAGATGTATAATTATTTTAGTTTTCCAAATATTATTTTATCGTTAGGATTTAAGTACAGTATAATAATTTGATATATACAAAGAGAAAGAGCACGACTTTAAAAAAAAAAACATGGTTGCGATAGCGATTAGTAAACCAATCACAATGCTTCGCAACGGCTTCTGATATGTGAATGAAGAAAATTATTAAAAAGTTATAATAAGCTAACAAGCTGTTTTTATTGAAAACCTTGTTAATAGACTGAATTCAATAACTTTTGAATAATTTTCTTCATTCACGTATCAGAAGGCGGGGTGGTCTAGAAAATGCGCGCTCGAGTTTGTTTGCGACCCCCTGCTTTCTTACCCACTTCTATTTATATGGAATAATCGTCATTCTTAACTCAAACCTTGTTAATACAGTGAATTCCTAATAATGATTTCAAAAAAGAGATGCAAGTAGCTCCTATCTATATTACGTAAAATACAGAAAAAATCACTAATTTATATGGAATAATCGTCATTCTTAGTTCAAACCTTGTTAATAGACTGAATTCAATAACTTTTGAATAATTTTCTTCATTCATGTGTCAGAATGAATTTTTTTGGGCAGTTCAAGCTTTTCTAATAGTGTTACGAGTTCAGTTCAAAATTTAGCCTTGAAAACCATCTAAAAAAATTTCGTTTTTCTATTTGGAAAATTTTGCCAATGTTTCTAAAAACAATTAATTTTTTTTAATAATGCTCTGCTGTTTATAAAATAAAAGATTTTTCCTCATTTTTTTTGGACATTATTAGTTTATTCTTACGAAACAGAAGCAGAACCTACATTGCAAAAGAATACATGCTAGAACATGATGACAACCATGCACTTTTCATATGGAAAATTTTTAATATCTAGATATAATAATAAATTCAATACTGTTATAGATTGTTTTGAAAATAAATTCATTTTAGTGAATAACTTATAACATATGCTCACGAATAAAGTGTACTTTTTTGCATTTTAGCTATGCAAGAAGTAATTAAAAGACAAAATACTTTATTGTGACTTTCAGGCACGCACAATTAATTAGATAGTGAAAGAGTGAAAGTTAATATTACCGCTATGTTAAATTTTTGAGGCAATCCCAAACGTTCGCACTGAATCATGGGAAACGATTGCAGTGCTCTGCCTTTCCAGTGGTCATTTGGAACGGTTGTATAGGGAAATATTCATCAAGTGAAAATTTGGAGTCTGACAACCAAGAGTTAGTCCAGGGTGGAAAATCTGCAGCCGGTTGTGATATTCAGTGCAGCCTTTCGCAGGCAATTTCAAATGCCCATATGGCTTTGTAGAAAACAAAAAAACAAAACAAGAACAAAAATCAGTACTGGATTATATTATATTATAAATAAATTGAAAACTCACAATGCGGTAAATGCTCACAACTGAAAAGCTTTATGAGTAGACTATTTACAAAATCGATTGAAACAACGTCATCCTATTTCTATTTAAAAGTCATTATCTCTCTTAACAACAGAGTTAGGTTCATGTTTTGTAACTAAATATATGCCTTTCATAGTCTATCGTTAAAATTTTAATAGCATACATATATATTCAATGCTCTACTGTTCGGAGCCTGATGAAGTCTTCGCTACGTAAGATGCGGCCTTCTAAGGACAAAAGGTTCCCCACTTCTGAATTACACCATGAGAGATCACACCTAGAACTTGTAACAATAACTACATTTATGTAATATACAATTGCATAACTTTAAGATTACATTGTAGGTAGCATGTTTCAGTGTTAAAAAGTAGGTTTTTATTTTTCCTAAAAGAAATAATTTTATCTGAAACGATGATTACTATTAGCTTAACGATTGTAACTAATTTCTTTAGAATGGTGAAAATGCTAAACAAAATGTCCTAATGTCTCGAAGTTGAATGACACATTACCTCTTGACTTGCATCATTTCGTTGTACAGAATATTTAAATAAAATCTTCAAATTAAGCTATTTAGGAATAAGATTTTTTTCCAACCATTCAACTGACAGTTCCAGTAAATGACAGTCTTGAGAAAGAAGAAAAATATTTTTAAATTTATTCCTCTGTGATCAGATCGATAGAACTGAAGACTCAAATTAGAAGCGACGTCTAATTAATGATCCATTTGTCTGAAATTACTCATCTTCAATTGCGTTCCGTTAATAGAGATTTTCTGGGTCTTAATTAATGTTACTCATTATTGTTCTCCCCCACCCGTCCCATCTCTTTTTTTTTTTTTTTGTCTTCTGTGAATTTCAAGAACTTTTGATAAAATTCGCTTTCAAGTCATTTAGGCAAAGTTTCTTATTTCTGCTGTTAGTCACTTATTTTGCAAAAAAAATGATAATTAACAAAATGTTTCTGAAAGATCTAAAAGTCTACTTTCCACAAGATATTGTTCTTAAAATTTCCTTTTAAATCGCGAGACTGAGATCAACGCAAAGATTGTTTATTTTACATCGGAAGCGCAGTGGTGCCTCAAAGATATAATAAACAATGAAAAACTCACCAAAGAACCATTAGTGAGAAAATTCATGTGCCAGCAATGCGCAGGCCTCAGTGAATTTTTTTTTTTTAAAGCATAAAAATTCGAACTGCGCATTTGAATTATTAATAATAATATTTTATCCTTTGAGGCACCACTGCGTTTCCGATGTATCATTCATACCAGCCTCAGTAGCGAGACCTTGTTATTTACAGTGACTTCTCCTGGCTGATGATCGCCAACGAGCGTGAAACAGCTGTTCCAGGATATTACTTGTAAATAATTTGGTTTTATCCATTTATTGTTTGATTTTATTTACAAATTAATATTTGTCTAACGCAACCAGTAGAATTTTTTTTTTTAATTTTCTTGAATAAAAAATATTAGAAGTATGGTCATATCCCCGAGCTTACGTGTACATTGCATTGTAACTCTATCCCAAAATAAAAATGTTTGTTTCCGAATTACGTGCACATAGGGTAAGCCGTGTACGCCGTAGCAGAACATTATACTTCACATCACATTCAGTTTGACTGTTTCTCTTTTAATTGTTATTGTTTATTATTTTATGTTAATAAAACATTTTATTTTAATGTTTTCTTGTGGTTAAAATAGTATTGGGAAAAAAAAAAACATTTCTTCATCACATCAACTCTAAATCAATTCTAAATAGCGTAATCCGTCTGCTTCTTCAGGCTATATTAGAACTTTATAAACTGAACATGTTTGAATAAATTATCCGATAAAATAAACAACGCATTAAAAATGCATAATCTACAAGCAATGAACTGTCATTAATCATTCCAAAATTAATTATTCTCACATTTTCATATTATTACTACAAACAATATATAATTTATTAATATTAACATTGTGTCTATCATTTAAGTTTTATTTCTTTTCCTCTCATGATTTCTTAACTAAATAATTATCATTAATAATCCTCTTTCTTTGTAAATACATGGTAAACTTCGATTACATGTCTATTACATTCCTATGAATTTTGAAAACACCTTTACGTCTGGTTCTCATGTCTTTCTTCCAAACAATGTTCTTCCCATTAATAAATTAAGAATAATAAAGGGCAGACATTTAATCCCCGCTAGCCATCGCTGAGCTTAGGACGGATTAAATTAGGAAAAAAGAATACATTCAACAACAAGTTTAACGTGCGAAAATAATAATGATAATACAATAAAAAGCAAACTCGCACATGAATAAAGGAATCACTGATCTGCTTTTAGATTTTTCGACACAGGGAATCCAGAACAGCTGTTTCTGGGTTCCTACCCTTCATCAGCTGGACTCGCCCAGTGAATCTTTTTCTTGTTCGCTTTTGTTTTTTTTATATATTTCTTGGAATCATTGACTGTTAAGACACTGGTTTTTAGTGTCTCTGTAATTGTTACAATAATATCTCTGTAAGTTAATAGTAAGTTAACAATAGTTAAGTTAATAGTAGATCATAGAACTTAAGGCAAAAGTAGAAACTTAAGTAAAGCTATGTTTTCATTGGGACCATCACTGTTAGCAAATCAGGACCCAAGGCGGCCACTTCCAGTTTACAATGACAACTGGCCATTTACTCAAAGTAGCTCTAATCAGGTTCAAAATGGTCTATTGGCATAATAAAAGAACTCAAAGCTGGTATTGCTTGAAATTGTGTTTGACTCTTGAGTAACAACGGCTTTAATGAATGAGTTTTGCGCGTCAATGCAATTTGTCACAAGCTTTTAATAGATTGCAAATTGTACGGAGTCGCTTGATTTATACTACAAAATTATGAATTGACTTGTTTTTATAAGTGTTCCTTCAAATTTAAGTCCCTCAAAATAATTGATTTCACAATGTGATACAAACTTCATTATGATGAAATAATTTGCTAAGCAATTACAGATGTTCTTCATTAGTTCTATTTACACATAATTCACATCATTCAACAGAAATCTCGAAAAGATATTTCTGAGTGAAATATGACCATCTGTTGCTTTTCTAATTACAATTTTATTGGTGATTCATTATCAAAAGCGCCATTGAAAATCCGAAACAACAGTTTGACTTAGAAAAGCTATTGATTTATCTAATGCATCATGGATGACACTTGGCTTTATAACTCTCTGATTTATCGAAGTCGTTAACATTCTATTTGGGTCCAATGTAATGGATGTAGATCCGCAAATAAACACTTTAATTTTCAAGAGAGCAGTAATTTACATAGACTTAACTTTTCGCTAAAAGTTTTTTTTTTTTTTCATTACTACTTTAAACATTGAAACTTTGATTAAATAAAGGATATTTTTCTAGATGACAACATCGTTGCTCGATCTCAACAACAACAAAAAAATATAGCAGCAATGGCTTAAGGCTGTAAATACCTAAGTCTTACATTGTTTGCATTTTTTTTGAAAATGTTGAAATTTTACTATTATTAAAGATTTTTTTTTTTACTCGACTTAATAAAATATTCCATTTCAGTGTCTGGAAGCAAAGTTATGAATAAATAATTATAATAAAAGAAATCTTTTAATTCGAATTGTACCTTATCGATTTTCTTACTTTGCAGTGGGGATCATGAATTAATAAATACGTAGAAGTTCCTAAAGCACTTTTCTTGCTTTATAACTTACTCCTTAAAGTTTCTTATTACTTTTCTATATTTTTTTTTCTTAAATTCGTGAAAACGACATTAAAGGAAACCTTACATTTGTATTCAAATTCTAATGTAGAATATAAACAGCTGTCTGAAAAAAAAATATAATTTTATCGTCATTCTCAGGTAAAACAATGCGAAAATTAATGGATTAGCTAAAAGGATTAATACTCACCATTTAAAATATTGGTAAAAATTCATTGTTTAGATTTCGATGATTTTTCTACGGGAATTTTTGTCGACTTCTCGCGCTAACGACGAGAACTCACTTGGAAAAAATGTCAAGTATTAGGTAAGTCCGAGTCCACAAGTATGCATACCAAGTTTTAAGAAGATCCCTCCAGCGCAGCGCTTCAAAACTTCTTAAGGAAAACACACACACTCACACACATCTAGACAGATTTGATAAGCCTGACGAAAATGTAGCCTGACTAAAATAAGCCTGACTAAAATGCTTCCAAATGTATATTCTATGCCGATGACAGAACCCTCCTATTTGCTCATCCTACTGTGGAAAAACTCAAGCACGAGGTGCAGTGCTCACTTTTCTATCTTGAATCTTAGCTATCCTAAAACGACCTTACTTTAAATTCAACCAAAACGGTTTATATGTTTTTCTATCAAAGAAATAAAATACTTAACACTAACAATTTCTCTATCACTTATGACAACTCCTTATTATAAGAAGTCCAATCCTTCAGATATTTAGGTGTTACTCTTTCGCACGATCTGTCATGGAATCTTCATGCACAACAAATCGCTCATGAAGTCTCAAAAAATTTAGGCATCATTAAAAAACTATTTGCTTCCTAGGCAAATACCTCTCAGTCTATATTGGTCGCTAACGCATACAAACTTGTGCTGCGGTGTAATAATCTGGGGTACCACTGCCAAATTTCAAGAAAAAATGATACTTAAAGTTCAAAAGCATTTCCTAAGATTCTTAGATAAAAGGCCCCGCCTCTACTCTACCCAATTCCTCTGGACAAAATTTAAAATAATTCCTTTCGAACATATCTACAAGCTTCAGTTGGCTCTTTTCACCTACAAAACAATTAACAAAAAACTACGTCCTTCAATTACTTTCAATATTAAGCACAATTCCCATTCTTATAAAAGTAGACTCAATCCTATTCTTCTATTAACAAAAACAAGATCCAACTATCAAAGAAGAGCAGTCATTTATTCCGCTCCTCTAAATTGGAATAAAATTCCAAATGAAATTCGTGATTGCTCTTCTCTGACACAGTTTAAAAGAAAACTTAAACAACACTTTTCTACTCAACTCAATTCTAATAAATCCTCATAGATATATAAATCCCCTCTTTACATGAACCCAATAATTGATTGTAATCTCCTCTCTTATTTCTCACTCTCTCCTTTTTCCTCCTTCCTCTATCTAGATAAACGCCATCAGTCTAATTTTATATTATGTAATTTTCTCAGCATATAGTTTCCTCAAAATGTGATGAACTGAATTTTTTTCGTCCTCATAATGTACATTGTAAAATATTTGTAAAAAAAAAAAAAGAAAAGGAAACAAATTCAGTTTCTTCATTTTTTTTTCCCCCTTTTTTATTGTAATTGTAATGTTCGTAATGCTTTGTTTTACTATAATGCTTTTTTGTTTTAATTTTATATGTAATTTGCCTCGATGCCGACACCCTTTTGTCTTCTCGACGGGATCATCCTTAAGACAACTGGGATGTCAAAACTGTAATCAATGTATATTGTTGTAAATATTTTTTATTGGCAATAAAATTATTATTATTATAAAAGTAAATATGCAAAGATATTAAAAGTAAAATTTCAATTTGATAGATCATTATAAATGTTTAAAAAAATATTTTAAAGTTGATTATTGAAAATATTGACTAAAAATTAATAACTTAATATTAATAATTATATGATTAAATCTATTATAATATATGCAAAATGTTCAGGGTGTTCAAGAGCATCCGAAACCCTGTTTTTCTCGAAAACTACAGAGTACAGGTCGTACGCGTGAAAATTTTCATTACCAAATGGTACCAAATGATAGCATTGTTGCTATCAGATAGAAACAGGAAGTGGGGGTTATCGGGGTCAACTTTGAAATTTCAAATTGGAGCATTGGTCATGTGAGGGTATCGTTGGATAGATCTTTGAAAAGAAACAACTTTTACTAAAACTTTTTTTCTCTAAGGAGCTTGAACGGGGACGAATGATCGATATTGCCACGACAGCGATGCGAGTGTGGAAGCACTGGACTGACGAGAACAGGACGAGTCGAAAATTCGGAAGTGGACCACAAAATGTGACGTCATCACGGGATTATTGACACCATATCCGCACGGCAGTAACGGATCGTTCAGCTTCTTCTCGAGCGTTAGCACAATGTTGGAACACTGCAACAGGTCTGACATTGTCTGGTTCCACGGTTCGAAGGTGGCTGCTTCTCAGAAGACTGCGTGCATGTATTCCTTTGCGGAGGATTTCCTTAGAGCTGAACCATCGACGCCTCAGGGCTCATAAAGACAACTACTGGCGTACAGATTGCCACCATGTCATATTTTCCGACGAGTCCCACTTCAACTTGAACTAAAATGATGGCCGCTTACGTTTTAGACGATATCAAGGTGAGCACCATCTTCCAAACTGCTTTGCTGAACGTCGTACTGCACGAATGATAGGCGGGATGATTTGGGGAGCAATTGAGTATCTTGGGCGATCTCGGCTGCTACGAATTGTGGAGCAATTGGGTATCATAGGCGATCTCGGCTGCAACG
>JAFIDM010000001.1:20574462-20590900 GCA_023159025.1 Thereuonema tuberculata
TGGAGCAATTGGGTATCATAGGCGATCTCGGCTGCAACGAATTGTGGGTACACTCAACAGCAATCAGGGAAGTTGTGGAAGCTGAAGTCGTACCCTTTCTTCAGCACACTCTTGGAGCGTGATGATAGGCGTGATGGTAGGCTCTAAACCTTTAATCGTTTGTTTGTATCACTATTAGTAATGTGTGTAATAAATTTCCTTCCATTTTTATGATTCCTTCATCATGTTTTAATTTTCACAAACATGAGTGAACTTTCAAACCTTACATTGCCATGAGAACTTTATTGTGCTGTTTTACTGTTTATATACTTTTACTTTTATATTATATTATATTGTATACTTTAACTTTTGTACACTTTATATATTATACTTATTATACTTTTTACTTTTGTATTTTTTTGACTGTACTATTGTAATCTTCTTTATATTTTTATGTTATAGTTTGTGACTTTTATGATGATTTTTGGCCGCTGAAGCTTCAATAGTAATTTCCTTAATTTTATTATTTTGCCATCTTTTATTGTAGTTATATTTTGATATACAGCATTAACTTAAAAGTTTTTATTTCTTTTGACCTTTTTCTGCAACATGGCCATAAAGCCCGATAAGAAATCCATCAACTTAGAAAATTTCGTTTTATGTGTACTTTTCCGAAATTTGTTTTCAAAATTGTAAACAAAAAAATTTGGATGAACAACAGGCTGTGAACTGCGTTTACAGATCGAATCATTTTTGTCAACTTCATGGAAGATAGCACTAGCAAATGATATGAGGATAGATAACTTAGATAAATGGTACAATACTTTTAGAATATCGATGCTCCATTATGTAGTTTCTTTGTCTACCTCTAAAATAATGACGTTGGAGTCACACAATGGAAAATTATTAATATTACTTATTGATTTATAATTCATTTATTATACATGATTAATGATATATTTCTTACTTTTTTTAAATCATAGATATTTGGTTATATTTGGTTAAATTTAATATTTATTCATATATTACAGTTGTTGAGGATTAGTTTAAATCTAAAAGTTGTTTCCTGTAATCTCTACATATTTTGTATAAACGATATCGAATAAGTTTCTTTGCATGATCTTTTAGAGCAATAAACTGATCACGGATGTCTCTAAAATAAAAAGGACGTATTCAAGCATATATATGTATAGTATTATTTTTCTCCATTTCCGTTTATTTAGTCAATTTCTTTGCTTCCGTAAGACATATACTACCGTTATAAAAACCAGAACATCCGAAAGGAGTCGAGCTACGGATTTGATTTTTACAGGATATGTTTATTAGATCGGCCGTAGAATGTCATTGCCTTAAGTGGCATTCGTTATCGTGATCCGGACTCTCAACAGAGGTGATCTGCTTTTATACCAATAGCAACCAAGGGCATAATGTCTCGTGTTGGTGCGATGTATCTGGTGTGAATAAACCCTTTCCGATGCCTCTCCCACTGCGTCTGCGGCCATCATTAGGCCAAAATGATGCGAATCAGAAGCCCGAAAACACGATTTTGTGCCATTCGTCAAGCCATTCCTTTCTTTCGATGCTTCATTGCAGGTGGACAGTCCTATGCTGTGAATTCTATGCTGCTCGTGGAGTGGCCACGAGACTGCAGTCCTAACCGGAGACATACTGTTATAACTGACGTGGGAGAATGTATCACAGTTCGCCATTTCTGTGACAACGCCATTGATGCTGAAGAACGTCAAGCAAAGACATCCTCATGAGATTGCGATTGTCCCTCGGGGTTGTCTGTATACTACGTGCAGAACCTTCTCTTCGTCCTACGCCCTTCTTCGCACCATTCTCTGCATACTCTTTCCACGACGGACACTACGATCGGCAATCTCCAGAAGGGCAGCTGTAATCGCTGTCTTCTGTCAACCTCTGTCGAACTCACTGATGAGAGTGTATGGCTGTCTTACGCGACGAAGAAGCATCCTTAACCACTGCTGATCAAACACTAACATGTCGACCGAGCCACGCGGTGCTTATAACAGAATGACGTCCTATTTACGGTCTGTGATGTTGCGCGATCTGATGCGTGAACGCAGGACGTTTTTGATGTGGGACGCATGAACCTATTAGGATGAAATGCTAATCATTTGTCCTGTAGTGCGTAAAGAACGGATCCTGTTGCAGCTCGATTTCTTTCAGGGGCGTTCTGTTTTTATGAACAGAAGTGTATATTCACACCGTTGGACATCGCCATTTTACTGAATCTTGTAAAGAACTTTGCTTCGAAATCTACAGAAGTCACCACTGAGACAGTGGTGACCTCTGTAGCAGTGTATATTACTTACACAGTAGAAAAAAAAAGTTCAAAGCTGTAAGAATAAATTTGTACGTAGTTACGTTAGGACATTCATATGCGGTTGCTTATTGTTTAATCTTGCTTATTGACATTGAATTGTCTTTTTACTTTTTTAATGTTAATGTATTGTTCATATATATATGCTTCTGTAATGCATTAAATTATCAGAATAAAGTTAATTCAAATTTGAAAGGTTTTCAAGTATATTTGCCACAATTGCTTCGTGATGATAAAAATTTTCAAAAAATCAATTATTAAAATCTTTACAGATGGTTTTTATTACAGAAGTACTTTTTCCATCAGTTTATCTGTTAAAAAAATAGTTTTAAAACTACCTTTGATGTTCCTTAGCCCTTGTTCGTTGTAATAATCCAGACGCACTAACTTTTATGTGTTATATTAAAAAAAGCGTAAAGATAATTTGGAAGACATTCATGCAGTTGGACTGATATAAATTGGAAGAACAAAGCCCAAAAGAGGTTGAAATACTTAGTAGATTTACTCTCGATCGCAGTGGTGAGGCGAATGTAATCAAATTAGCCTCTTCCGTGGAGTTTCTCCCATTATTTAATTAGTCATTAGTTTTTCTTTATATGAGACGCCTGAGACTATTACGCCTACACTAACTCCGACGTTGCAGCATCAATGGCTGCAGTTCAGCTTTCAACCATTCTTTTCGAGAATAATCTGCAGTTTTGCTTATCTTAATATTCGAATGGAGGAACCACGTTGAGGAAGTAAAGACATCGTAATTCACAAGAAAAAAGTTTCTTTCAGAAGCGAATTAGAAAATTTCGGAAAAGATTGCAAAAGTAAAAATAAAAAAAGCAGGGAATAAAGATGAATTAAAGTTAATATTCTTGAAGTCATCTGCTATGTTCAAGTAATCAATATTACCTCTTGAATCTACGATTAAAGATAAGTCTGTAAAATCTCAATTTTTATACATTTTAAAGTTAGAAAATTCTGACAGTAGTTTAGTGCGTAATTTTTCATAGTAACATGAAATTTTCCAGAATTTACATTTCTTGTTTCCTTTTACCAGGTGTTACCATTACTTTTACATATTGGTTTTAAGATGAAAAACCAGTATTATAAGTTATTAGAAAGCAAACTAACTCACGTACTTTATAAACTAATCTTCTGAAAATACAAGACCTATAACAAGTAAAAATCTTTTCCAAATACAACTTCAATATATCTTAACTATAAATTAAAGATATCAACGTTACATCTAAAAATATGAATTATGATACCATTTTCAAGATGGCTGCCATTAACATGATTGTGAGAAATATCTCTATATTACGTTTAATCTACTAGGTAATGTACTATCCTACAACAATTTTTACAACAAACTTTACATTTAAGTAAAAATCGGAAATTAAAAAAAAAAAGAAACTTCTTATCCAGTAAATGTATTATTATAGCATGTCTTCATTTTTGGAGCGTTTTTCCGAAATTTATCTTTAAAAAATGTGGCATATTTTTTAAAGGCTAACATCGAGCTTAAAGAACTTATTTTTCTATATAAAAGTTTTCATTACAATCTCTGTACATGGAAGTTATACTTGAATAGAATTTTGATACTTAAAATTTTAAACAAGGTGAAATAGAAATCAATGCGTAGTTAGATTACTCACGGAAAAGGGGACAGGGATGAAGATTCTAATGAATGCAGACAATCGGAAAAGAGATTAGAAGTCTGTTAGAATATTCGGCCATCTTTACTCCCAGTCAAGAATCCCATTCACTAGTTTACAATGCATTGCGTCTACGTAGGGAGTGTCTGAAGATATAAAGAGTGGAAAGACAACAACAAAAAAAATTGAGAATCGATCACAGACCCTGTAGATTACGTACAAGGACATATAACTACGGTTTGGGCATCCACCGTATCCCTATAAACCAATATGACGATGAAATGCATGAAATAATCTTATTTATTTCATTCCTTTCATTTCCTTTTAATTTTTCGTAGAAAAATTCGTTGAAATTGGGATCCCGTACTATAACGACAGAAATCCTGTTTTTCCTAAAATATTTCTGTAATATCACTTTTAAAAAAGTGAAGAATTCAGAGGATGTTCCACTGCAAGAACCAGAAGCAAAATTATCCAATGAAATTTATAAAGATATCTTTTACAGCAGTCTCCAAAATTCCAAAGTTTAAAGTAACTGTCGTTTCGTAACACAACCGCCTTAAAGGTCAGCATGGTTTCTAAGAATTTCTATTAAAACAAAAACTAATTTAAATTAAATGGCTTTTTTTAAGCAGATAAGAAGAATATACAAAAAAAAGCGGTATTAGGCTGAAGAAAAGCTGACTTTTGGCACAGCCCTCCACCCCACAGACCTCTCGGTTCCTTTGATGTTAAATTTAAAATCTAAACATGAACTTCATGTTTTTCATTATTCTCTTTTAAGAACAAAAAAGGATTTTATAATTTTAATGTTAAGTTGAAATTAAAACCGAATTGTTAACGCTAAGAATTGACAGATTAAGCATAAATTGTTTACTAAGTCTAATCAGAAACATTTAACTGTAGTGTTATTGAAACTGAAGGCTAAGTTCCATTATTACTGATTCGATCTTAAGGAGAATTAAGATCTCATATTAAATGTATCCTTTCGGTTAAGGATCCCGAAAGCGGGACCTTCCCCAGAAGAAACCCTAACCAAAACTAAACAACAAAACAAAACATGTTGATTCCTTGTTCTGCATTCCGCTAGGCACAAAAGAAATTTAATGAAAGCATAAAAGAAAGCATCAAAACCCTGTAATATAACTAAAAATAATTTAACATGACTAAATAATTCAACAAATAATAACCAAGGAAGGCACAAACCTGTTAAAGGATTTCGCACCCCGAGCTGTCACCGGGAAGAGACTGGTCCATTATTTCTTATTTCTCTACCTGTGTGCAGAGACCTAACAATTTAAAGAGAGGATGTTTTTTTTTAAAGATATGTATGATATGAAAGCGTAGTTAAATTTGAAAAAATAAAGGATTTATTAAATCAAAATCTTCTAAAGACCTCATAAAATTTAAATAAAGACACATATAAGCACCTTCTTTTGATAACTTCTTCGATATTTCAACCTTCTTACCGAAGGTTTTCTTCAGGAATAAATATAAACATACAAAAAATAAGAGAAAGAACTGAAATGTGACTCACAGGATGAAACAGAACGATTTATGTTGAAATCATGCTTTACTGATTGGTCAAAGTGCATAAATAAAGATAGAGCATTGAAAATGAATGAAATCTCTTTTGAAAAGTTTATGGAAAAAAAAAAAAACTATAAAAGCTAAATTAAAAATCAACAATTAAATATCAGTTGTTAATTAACAGTTGTCATTCAAAATTTATGTTCTTAGTAATAATTACATTAGAGTATTACTAATATTACAGAATTTAAATTGAGAATAAATAATAAATATATCTGCTTGAAACCTAATCTATAATTATTAAATATGAAGAATTAAATATAGTTTGAATAATTAAAACTTAATTTTATGTCAAATTAAGATATTTGACATAAAAAGAGAGACGTTGCCTCGTTATGAGACCGAGTCGGAAATATTCCATCGAGACAAGACGAGACGAGACGAGACGAGACGAGACGAGACGTGGCGTTAGATGCACGAGTGAAAAGAAATTCATCGTCAGCAGCAGACGACACGATGATATTCCCAGGAAGCGAGTTGCACCATGGGAGAACTGACATCATGTGACAACACCGCGACGAGAGGAGCGAATTCTGAAGAGGATGAATGTGCCTTTGTAATACAGAGAAATAGACTGGATGACTTCTTCAAACAGCTTAGTGAGAACTTCTACAGAAACTGTGAGTACATTTTACATTATAATTAAATGGAGTGTCGATTCAGCGAATTTAAGAAGAATTAGAAATATTAACTTTGAACGGAACAGTTCATTTAGCAGAAAGGTGTGAAGTTAAATTAAATAGAAGTGAACGTGAACTCTATTAATATAATAAGAATTAATTCGGTAATTAAGATTAAATTATCGATACGGTATGAAGATAACATTATTAGTGCTTCTACAATTAGTTTAAACATAGTGAAATCAAACTGTGAATATTCGAAATGCAAGTGTGAATATAGTGCTTCGAAAATATAATGAAAGTGAATATATATTACATTATTAATTATATATTTCAAGTGAACTTAGTGCTTCGATTATTATTTATCTTACTACTAAAGAATTGAAATAGTGAACTGTGCTTCGAATTTAATTACTTGTAATTTATTCAAGAAGAAAAGAATTATTATTTGTCAAGCTGACAGTTTATTATTATTATTTTGACAGTGACTATTATAAATTAACGGAACGATAATTAAGTATCAAACATATATTAGTGAAGTGTTGCAGTAAGAATCATAAGTCATATGAACTATAGTGAAACTTACCTGAATTATATTACTGACTCATTTACCATTATTACACTTGTTTTAATACAAGGACTTCATCTAATTATATGCAGCGGACCCCCGCTCTTCGTACACTATTAGTTCCAGGAGGCCCCGCTATTCGTTCCAGGAGGCAGTTCGAATGGCGATTTGTACGAATGGCGAATCATTTTTTCACATAAGATATAATGTAAATTGGATTAATCCGTTCCAGACCCACAGATGATTGCTTATATAAACCTTTGTAATAATATTTTAAGCCTAAAATACATAAAAACTATGAAAACAATAAATATATAGGCCTCTATTATTATTTCTTTCTTTTTCAGTGTAGACGATATGGTAGATTTCGCCATGCCATACTGAGTTGCCAGGTCAGAGACACGAGTTCCACTTTCAAACTTCGCAACGATTTCTTTTTTTCAAATCAATTGTCGTTCTCACTGCTTTCCTTTTAGGCTTAGTTGATTCAGAAATCTTTTTTAGACTCTTGGCTGCACTATTTTTAATAAAAATAATAAAATATCACGAAGTTTCACGAAGCTTGCGTAGATGATGCATAGCTGAACTGAAGTGACCGCGTGGGGCGGCCAGTAACAAGGTCACGCTGTCCGAATCACGAGCAAGCGTACGAATGGCGAGTTCAATTTTACTTGAAAAAGTTGTACGAATAGCGAGGCGGACGAATGGCGGGGTTCCACTGTACTTAGAATCATCTTTAATAATTTTATATTTCAATAAAATAATTGAAATCTTAAATAAGTGTCTGTGTGTGTGTGGGGAGGAAAAAAAAACAAAAAAAAAAAAAACCCTCTACACAATTACCCTATTTACAAAAGGTTATGGTCCCCTCTTGGACCCCTTACATAAGTTTATAGGCTTTTCAATTACTATTATGCAGAGACTTAAAAAAAATGCATCATTTTGTAATTATTCTCAGTGTTTATTCGCAGTGTTTATTGTCAATAATGTAGCGTATAGGTTAGCATTTAACATTTCATGATTTTCATTCAAATTTCTGTTTTTTGCAATAAGAAGGAAGACATTTCAGTTCTCCCTCTTATTTTGTGTATGTTTGTATTGATTCCTGAAGAAAACCTTCGGTAAGAAGGTTGAAAAATCGAAGAAGTTATGAAAAGAAGATATTTATGTGTGTCTTTATTTAAAGGATTTATTAATTTTCTTTTCAAACAAATGGATTCTTTAAAGTAAGTCAAATTTCAGGAAATGTAAACTGAATCAAGAAATCTGAATTACTCATTCAATTCTATTTAAAAGATTATGGAAATAGATTAGGAAAAAAATATGTATAATATATGAATCCAATTGAAAAAAATTGAGTGGCTCCCATTGCTTATGAAACAATAAGGTGGTCTCTGCCAAAGCAAATGAGAAAAGTGTACTTATATAGAAAACGCAATGGATAATCCCAAACAAATATATACCAATTAGTTTTCAAATTGAAATTAAGCAAAAATAAATAAGACTTTAAAAAATAAATAAAAAAACAGATGAAAAGAATCAAATTCTAATGTTTTTGTACTTTATGAATTATTTCTTCAGGTTTTACAAAGACAGATAAGCAATGTTGACACACAAAAAAGGAATCTTTTTACTTGTTCATTCTTTAGCATCGTTTCTCGATGCTTACGGCGTAAGACAACATCTGCAATGGAAGCACATCAAGGACGACCTCCAGAGCGTTTACACTATTGAAAATAATTTTCAAAAGAGTTATTCATTCAGAAAATGCCAAAAACGGCATTATTGTTTGACAGCAGATTGTCGTAATAATAGCATAACTGTAGAGTCAAGCTAATTTGAATGTGCAACAGTCTAAGTACATACATCTGGGCTCTGAACATCAAGAGTCTGACTTTAACTTAAACTTCAAGAATCTTTAAATATTGAAGTATTTAAAAGCAGTGAGAGCAAAGCTTGTTGTTGAATTTAATTTGATTTTTATACACACATAACGGAATTAGAAGAGCATAGTTAGGTTGTATTACAAATATAAATCTATCTCAATAATTTGTTCTTATGTATCGTTTTTATAATTCGCTATGACAAAGATTTTTTATTTAGCACTCTACGACAAAGATATTCAAATCCTGAACAGGATAGGAATGGAGAGAAATCTAGATGATCGTCGATCTCTGGGAACTGTTAGAGAAAGTATTTTTAAATCATGATAAATTTTACAGTTTGGCCCAACATTACTGAGATAGATTAGTATTAGTAAAAAACACATAAATATTAAAAAATTGTTAGAAGGAATGACTAGTTTCGGTTGCCTCTTCAAACGGTAATCTTTTCCGAATTCTAACAACAACGAAAAACCAGACAATAAAAGCAAAACTACTAATCAATTTGATTCCCAGCTAACCAATTTGATTCGTTGAGTAGTAAACGTGCAAAGGAGGGATTGTAGGTCAATGGCCACAACTAATACAAGAATCAAAGGGATACAAAAATATAATCTAAGCATGTAAACCATAATATCCTGCTACTTCATTAGATACTTTATTGTTGTAAGGATTCTTTTTTAATATATTGATTCTTTGAATTTTCTTAAGAAACCATTTTCTTTCCGATGAATTACTAAAGGATTATCCGTATCCACTGTGTGTCCAGTCTTGTAAACGTGTGCAGCCGTTTAATAATTAAAATTACCTTTTTTTTAACCACGTTAACATTAACTTTGATATTGATTATTATAAAGGTCTTTTTGACTTTCTAATTATCTGTAGTCTTTTCCCATTGCACCTAATTCCGTAAATGCAATCATGTAAGTATCTGTCATTCTTGTGCTGAGGTCTTATTTATTGAGATATTCGAAGTTGGGAGGCTGAATAGCCACGACAAGAATGTAGCTTAATAAGAGTAAGAATTCCTGAAAGAATAGAAAGTCTACATTCTTTAAGTGTTATTCCTGAAAGTTTCTTTATTATTTATATTTTTTGCTTTTTTTTAAAGTCGTGAAGCTACAAAAAAAGAAAGACCTATATTTATATTCACATTACAATATCTGTTGTTTAGAAATTTCTGCACTCCATCTTCTCACAGAAGCAATACTGTGATTCAGATGGCGAACGTTTCGTCTGCATGACCAGCCAGCTTCTCGCACGATGCGATCTCTTTCGAAGTTCTGCGATAGGGGATTCGAGTATGTAGTCGAGTATATAGATCACTCCACCGAGCCATGGAGGTTTAGTTATTCTTGACAACTATACTTTAATCATTTGTATATCTAATTGGAAGTCGTACATGGAGTTTCATTCAAATTGGACTTTTTTTTTCAAAGGGATTCGATATTTTTGTCAGAGTATATATTTTTAGAAACTTGATGCTTACTATTTTGTAACTAAAAGCATTGTCGAAAATCGCTGGGAGCATAAATCTCCCGCACACCCCAGGGCCTACATGGCCTGTTATGGTAGTCCAGTTTTATAAGCCTTTCATGACTCCATCGTACAATGTAAACAATGCTCTACTGATTGCGATCTGATGATCTCTGCTAATATGTGGTCTTCCTTTGACTAAAGGTCCCCTTCCTTAATTTAAACATCGATAGAAATCGATTGCTTCGATTCTAAAGCTTTTCTAAAATGAGAATTTTTTTCTTATTTATTACTGAATTGGTTTTACTTTCGTGTTAGTGTCTGAATAGGACTACTGTGCTTTCGAGCAAAATCGTCTATAATTTATTGCCCTTCGTTAAGACTAATGGCATTCAGCCAGTGAGGCTTCCATTACTCACACTGCTCCAATTATAAATAGACATGTTACCTTTATTTGTAACCTCCAATTGACAAGGGAGCCGCACAAGGTCTCCGAAAGCTCTGTAAGATGTCTTTAAATTTTATTATATATTTTTAAACGAAATTTTGTGTGTTGGTGATTTTTATTTAATCTAAGCATGTTATTTTAGGCACGCGTTAAAACTTATTTTAAATTTAATTTAAGGAAGTAATATTTTTCTAACTATTTGTGTATCTATTATTGCTGCGAAGGCCATTGCAATTTTCTGAGATAAGGTCAGTGGCACATCCCATATGTAAATGACTGCTTTGAAATTATTTCTTTGTTTAGAAAGTTTTGTCGCCTGAAACTCATTTAAGCCGTTCACGTCTGCTGATGGGAATCCAAGAAAATGTGGAAATTCAAACGAGGTGTCGAGAATGTCATAAGAGAGAAAAAAACTAAGAAGTTCCGCCGTTTCGTTCTACGCTTGATTTTATGGCACCAATAAAACTTCCTCGGACAACGCTCGTCTAACCAAGTGAAGATCTTGTGGAAAAATGGTCTTTCACAAGTATTCGTTGCAATTAAGGAAGGAAATCCATGATTCTTTGGAGATCTCTCCTCAAGAAATTAAATCTCAAGATCTCTCCACCAAAGTATCCCTTTGTTATCACGTGGTTTTCGGATAGGGGAAAATTCTATTACTCTTCGGGCTCTTTTCTCAAGAGGAGGCGGAGGATGGAACTGCAATAAAATTGAGTGTAAAATTTACTCTCTCTTTTAAGAGGGAATAACGCAGATGGAGAGGGAACTTCTTGAATGTTTCCGTAGATTTGTTTTTTTTATGAAATAATTAAAAAAAATAGATTAGAGTTTTATTGAATGATAATTAAATATGCTGGAAGTAAGTTGTTTTTATTTTTTAAGGGAATTGTATTCTTATTTCTAAAATTCATTTCTTTATTTACCTATTTTCCTAAAGGAAGGGAGCCGTAAAGTCAATATGTCTGGGCACACGTGTGTCTTTCTTTAACCTTAATAATATTTGAACTAACGAGCAAATCTTCTTGCACATTTCTTGCTCCGTTCGAACATTATTCTCAAAAATGGGGCCACAGACTTCTTTCGTGAATTTTGTGGAAGGGAGTCTAAGCTGAATAAAATTTTAAAAATACCTTAGAAAACGTGGAGATGAGACAATTGTCTGGGACAGGGGAGTGAGAATACAACTTTTTTCTATACCTTAAACGAAGTATGAGAAGTCGTATTTCGTAGAGATGTTTTGTTGAAGTGTATGTGTAAGATCACGACGTTTGTCAATTTCTATGTATGTCATTTTACTAGGAGCGTTTGCTTTTCATTATTGATATGCATTTAAGAGACTTGCGTGTTGCAGTCTCTATATGTATGAAAAGAGATAATTAAGGCATTCTCCACATTGATTCCGTCATATGAACCTCCAATCTCGATGACATTTGGGGCTACGTGTTACATTTCGTTGATCTCTCTCTATATCCAGTTTCCTGAATATCGTGAATATCACAGCCGAAGTCGAAATCTTCGTAATTAAGTGCAAATAAACCTTCAAATAATAAAAAGTATAACTAAAAACGTGGGGCGCGTGCAATAGATAATTGAGATGGTATTGATGGAGTGTATAATATCTTGCTTTTTATATTAATTAATTTTATACTTTTTAGTCCGTCTTAAAAACGTGGTATACTAAAAAAAAATATTTTTTTAAATAATTATTTTCTGCTTTTTAGTCTTGTGTGGATGCAATTTTTCAATCGATTTTAAACATTTAACACGAATTTAAATTTTAAACACGATAAATTAAAAGAAAAAAAATAGCCGCTGCCTTGCAATGCACAGCAAATCAGCGCCATGCAGCCATTTGCAGAAACACTTTTAGCAGACGAGCCGTGTGGCACCGACCTGTTATACGAAGAATTAGGGTTCCCTAACGAACAGACAGACCAGAAAGCGAGTTAATATTGCGTTGTCATCCATTTCTGAGCTATATTTAAAGTTTCAAGTCGCTAGCTCATCGGAAGTTAGTTCAAAATTAATTGCAAAATTGGTAGCGAACAAACAGACATCGTTGAAAGCGAGCTAACAAAAAAGTGTTAATAAAATAAAATAGCTGTTCTCATTTTTCAATTGCACTTAAAAAAACTACATTCAAGCAGACAAAGCCCATTTCATTTTTTTAGACAATTGCCTGAGCTTCTTTTGTTGATGTTTCTTCTTTTTTTTGTTCCTCTACTTTTTCTTTAAGTTTTGCTGTATTTTTTTTTCTTTTTTCTTATAGTTTCACCTTCCGGTTGTTTTCTCTAGAAACAGGTGCTTTCAACATCAATAGAAATAAGTGCAAGTTACTGTAATTCAGAACAACAACAGCTGCGTTTGAGGCTTAAATGTAATTAAGTTTCCTCTATATTTACTTTATATATAATTTTAAGCTTTCAATTTCACGCCTTCGACATTTGTTCTCGTTAGAGATGAAAGGATAATAAGATTAACTTATGTGTTTTCCTTTCCGTTGTTAATTTTTTTTCTCATTTTGATATTTAAAAGTAAGCATCACAGTCATTAGAGGAAATGTAAAAATAGGAAGAGACGAATATCAACATTATCAGTTTGGATTTCATTGTACTTTTGATAATTGATGTTCAGCATTTCTGTTGAAATTAACGCAAATTAAAACTAACTAAACAAAATGCCGCTGATTGTTAAAATTTATTCAAAGCATTTGACTTAAAAGTGGGTCCAATGGTCCAATAGACTAAGGGTGCACAACCTAAGAAAGTTCGAGGGCCAAAATTTTTATGAAAGTTTTGATTAAGTGTCCAACCCCAACCCTTACTATATCTTATAATTAATGATTTCATAATGTCTTTTACAATAATCATAATAATAATGTGGGCCCGGTAGCCGAGTGGTCAGCGCGCTTGGCTGCGGGTTGGAGGTCGCGGGTTCGATTCCCGGCCTCGGCGGAGGCGGGAATTTTTCCACGCTCCATTCTCCTCCAAACGGGTCCTAGGGTCTACCCAGCCCTCTGTAGAATGGGTACCGGGTTTCTTTCCCGGGAGTTAAAGGCGGGCGGGCGTCGGGCTGACCCCCCCGGCCCCAACTTCGTCCCGTTGCGTTGGTCGAGCTGCGGGAGCCTGACCTCCCGCGATCCCACAGGCCAGCCATGGCCTATCGAAGGGAGAAACTTTAACTAACTTTAACTTTAATAATAATAATACACGTAATTTACATAAATATTTTTCTAATTAATGATTTGAAAATGTCCTTTATAACTAATAATAAATGTAATTTACATAAACTTCAAATTATCAAAATAATGTGCTAGTTGTGTTTCGTAAAAACATTTCAAAAGTATCAAAAAGTTGCTGTTGCAAGTTAGGATATTTTTCAATTTAATTTTAAGTTTGACGCTACAGGGCCCGCAGCAAATACAGTGAAACCTCCACTAACGGACACTCACGAAAAGCGGACACCCCCCAATAGCGGACAATTTTGCAATCCCCAGTCCCTTAATATAGACGTTCCCATGTATTGACCTCCGATTACCGGACACTCCCAATAACGGACAACATTCTACAGATAATGAACGAACTAGTGTTGTTTTTCAAAAGCAGTAGAATCAGGCTACAGTAATACAGTAGCGTCCAGAGGAAATTTTGAAATTATGGATCACGAACTCCAACGAAAACTCGAAACACATCAAAGTTCGGAAACGGAGACAAGAGCGATCGACTCTATTGTCTTCGATCGGTTTTGCGCTGCACGAGCAAAAAACATTCCCATTAGTGGGCATTGAAAAGGCATTGAAAGCAAAGGAGACTCTGAAGGCCTTGCAAAGTTAAGCGATTTAAATATTCATATTGAGATTCAATGCAAAAAAGAAATGTCAAACTCTGTTAACTGATTACTTTAGTTAATAAAATTAATTTTTTTTCAGTTTGTCTTACTTAAAATAATGACAAAATTAATACTGTAATTAATTTTGTCATTATTTTGAGTAAGACTAATGGATTAGCATTCATTTAAGAAGGAACATAGTAAACAGTTTGCAATTGTTCATATTTTCTCCTAGGGCAATGTTAATTGTAGGAATTTAAGATTGTGGGTAACTTTTTATTAAATGACATGCTATTAGCTAAAAAATGAAAAAAAGATAGTCCTTCCCAATAGCGGACACCTCCCAATAACGGACGAAACTTCCGGTCCCGTGACTGCCGCTATTCGGAGGTTTCACTGTATACGGCAGGGCGCGGGTTACGAAGCTCTGATATAGACACTAGGCTGTAGGGAACTAGGTTCAATTCCAGGCGGAGGTCAGTGATTTTTCCTGTGGATATTTCTCCTACTGACGGGTCCTAGGGTTCACTCGGCCCTCAGTAAAAAGCAGACCGGATTTCTCTCCAGGGATTAAAGGCGGCAGGACGTCGGATTGACCAACCATTCTTATTTCATTCTAATATAAATCCAATATATCTCCAATACGACCCAAGAAATGGGATCTCCCTTTAACTTAATTTGAATTAATTTTAAACTTAGAAAGTAATTTACTGTCAATTCAATCCTACATTTGTTCAACAAAGACATTCGGGGATTGGAAGGCGCTTGAATCAGTCACAGAGGAGCTTCGATTTATATGCGTATATAGCATTACTTTCTTAGGAACCATAAGCATTTTTAAGAAGCTTTCGTCCTCATCTTTGATCCTGTCTCTTTATCTAATTAAGATGAAAATGTATTTGTCATTTTGATTATTAGTTTTCGTTTTATTCCTCTCCATATATTCTTTTCGTTTTCTTATATAATTATTAAAAAAATTCGAACTTCCTTAGTGCTATTTTAAAAACATCTCTAGAAGTCTTTTGACTTTTAATATAAAATTTATATTTAAGCTATTATTCTATTTTTTTTTTAAATAATCCAGGATTTCTTTTGCCAACTTGTTTTTCTAACTCTGCCTGATTTATTTTATTATCAGTATATTTTTATCTCAAGCTTTCTGAATACATCACTTCAAATTTCTTACGAAAAGAGTGTGGTTTTTCCAGGCTTTCAAGTTTCCTCGTATTTGTTCATACATTTTTCGCAAATCCTCAGTTGACATTGCATTTCTTTCAGCTATTGCACCTAAGTGAAAAGCGCCATCTATCTTTAACGATTTTTTAAAAGTCTCATGTGTTGACACTTTCCTCTCTGTCATTTAATATTTGCATACAATATTTCAAACTGTCGGGAATATTTTATTCCAACTCAGAGGGTCCCAAGATTGAAGTGATTAGCATATTCTGCTTCTATACTTCCAAAATGTAATGGTTTGTTTCAAATTGTTTTAAATTTAAATTTTAGTATGAGATTTTGTTGTAACTTCCAATATTACATTTTTTTTCTTACGAAGTACTATTTTTAAATACTTAATATCAGATACAATGATGATGATCTTCAATATTTAAATTTAGTTTTTATTTCAATATATTTACATTTATTTCTATTTTTATTTATTAATTATTACGAATATAATACAAGCAAACTTAGATGTGTCACAAAAAAATGTCTTTATACTTATAATAGAGATTTACAATTAAAATTACTTTTATAATGTCTAGGGTAGCTTGTGGTCGTATTTTAACAACAGATGCCAAAAAATAGAAAAGTGTATTGATTAAAAATTGAAATTCTATAAGATCTGTTTCATTCTTATTGTATCTACTTATCTACTTGATTAAACTCCAGAAAGAGCATCAGATCATTCACTTTTTTATAAATGTTATTTACTTTTTTCAGTAACGATGATTGATGTAATATGAACCTTTATTAACAACATCTTTGTTAAATTTTTACGGTAAACTATCATCATAATATTTGAGATAACTAATCTTTAATCCTCCTTCCGGAT
>JAFIDM010000001.1:20591000-20605337 GCA_023159025.1 Thereuonema tuberculata
CTGCAGTGCACTGATCGCTAAATTATTTTAATTAAAATTGTCTGAAATTGTTGAAATTGTTTCTTTGAGTTTGTCCAATAAAGGCTATATGTTAATTTTCATGCAGGAAACTGTTATTTTTTTTTGAAGGGGGGAGGCTGCAAAATAATGGATGAAAAAAGCATTATGTATTGATATTGTTTAAAACAGTCAGAAAATTGTAGGCAACATGTTACATGAAACAGCAGCCCCGTCATATCTCTTATACTTTAAGGAAGTTATTGAGGGGACGAGGTATGACGCTTCATTGGCGTAGGAAATACAACACCTTATATGAAGATAATCTTCTTACAAGTATTTGAAGCAATTTAAAAATGTCTGCAGAGCAGAAAAGTTAAAGAAAAAAATAATGTACGTATCACTAAAACCAAAATAGCAACTGAATGAAAAGAGTCAGCAGAATTTTTTTCCAATTACATAGGGATATCGTAAAATAAAACAAGGAACTTGTAATCGAAAAACAAACTGATTTCTTAAAAAAAAATATAGTTAGAGAAAATTGAAACAGTAGAATTTAAGAAAAACAAAAATTGTACATTACTGTTTCATTTTTTCTAAGTACTTAATGAGGAAAAAGGGCTGTTAATTTAAACACGTGTTTAATCATTGTGTTTAATCATTAACTGTTTATCATTGTGTTAACTTATTTCTTTGGACACAAGTAGTAAAAGCATGTCTTATCATGAAAATAAGAGAATTACATCTTCGAACTTCAAGAGAAGGTGACTAGTATTGTCAAACATGCATAAGTAATAAGGTAAAAATAAATAAATTCTAAATTAAATGCAGCATTTTTACTGGATAATTATGTGCATTGGCGTGTATGTAATGTGTGTTTAATAACATAATTAAGTAAATGACTTAAAAATGTAATTTGTTTTTTGTTATTTTGCTGTTAATTTACATAAGGAATGTCTCCCGTCCTCGGTTATCAAATCCCCGGTTGAATTTTTTCCAAAACATTATTTTTGGAACATCATTTTACTTTTTTCTGTACTTTCATCATGAATATCTATCATTATTTTTCATTAATACATCAATGCAATCATTAATAGAAATTAAATAGTTTTATTGTTTCGAATTGTATTAAGAGATACAGTGTTATTAAAAAGGGATCCACTTTTCCCAATTTTGAAACTTATAACCAGGGCTGCCGTAAGCAAACTTTCAAATTTTGAGTAAACAACTTGGCGCCATACCTTGGGGATGTAACAAACTAAGTTTTAAAAATCATTTCTCATTTACTATATACAGTATAATAAAAAATAGTCATACTTAATCCAAATTTCCCATTTAGTCTTAACCACTGTCCTCTTTCTCGATAAGAAATTAGTAATTAAAATTATTAAGAGGGAGGGTGCAAAAAGTTTTTGACACAAAGACGCCCTTCAGGTTAGCGCCTTATAACCGCTGATAGTTTATTTTAAATAGTTTATTTTTGCAACCCTTACAAATGAGAAACCCTGACTTCCCAACCAACGTAAAAATTTCATTAATGTAGCTATGGTAAATAAACATAAACTGTTATAAGCACACCTTTTTAGTGGACCTCTTACGTTTGAGAAAAGACACCGTAATGGTGTCCGAAACTAGTCACGTTTTTTTATTTTCATCTTTAATCATGAGTGTGTTCTTTATCGATTTTTAATCTTTAAGTTAAACTTATTGCACGCGTTAAATTTTATCAATGCGAATGTAAATGTGTTCAGGTTAAACAAAAAAAAATGAAATGTAAGTAAATACAACAACAATAGAGCAATTTACTTCTTTAACAACTAATTTCCAAACCACTTTGTTCCTGTTACCAATATTTCCTTTGTTTTTGAAAAAGCAATATTTGTTTCATAAATCTAGAATAATGTACTGGGATCTCCAATTCCCTTCCCACTCACTCCCGTTCCATCCCTACTTTTCCGGTATCTAATCAACCTTTCAGATCACCCTTCTCTCCGTTCCGACTTCCTCTCTTGCAATGAATCGGAACGCTATTACGGACGATAAATTCTGTTCCGCGGAAACTGTGAGTCAACGGAAGGAAAAGACACCTAACACAGCAACTGAAAATGAAACGAAAACTTCAAAAGTTAATCTATTATTCACGCTGAGAAATGTTGCGATAGAATAACGATAGAAAGAAGTTTATTTTTCCTCTTTTACTTTGAAAAATCGAAAATCATTTAGTCACGAAACATATTTAATATGAATTAGTGAATTAATTATATTATAAGTATTGCTTGTACAAACAATCAGATATAAGAGAAGTACAGTAAAACGTTGATTATCCGGGGTTCAATTATTCGTAAGGTATATACAAATTTCTCTGTGGTATATACAAATTTCCTATTTTTTTTTTAAATTCTCTGTTTTACTTAGAGAAAACTTTCTATTTAAGTTTTTTTTTTTAAATAAGCTTAAAAATGTTTAGTTTACAAACTAAAGAATTTTTATGTTAAGCGACATCTTAAATTTGCAATGCTTGTGTTATTAAATGTGACACTACGATTCATTGGCGTGCAAAACTCCTTTATTCAAACTGTTGTAATTCACAACAGAAACACAATTTCAAGCGATGCCCGCACTGAGTTCATTTATTAAGCCTAGATCTCCCGCACTTTGTTATGTTTAGACTCCCATGTTACACCATTGGGTAGAGAGAATAATATTCATAGCATAGTCGATTCAATGTAAATAGACCCAAATTTTGTCAAATTGTACTGTTTTGCTGACCTGGTCAAAGATCACCTTAAGCCGAAAGTGGACCGGAAGTCGGATTTTTATATCTAATCCTCTAGATTGCCGGGTGTCCAACGAATGGTAGGGCTCCGACATCTGGTTTGGGCTGTGGAGTCAAAACAGTTATCGGAACCTACACCACAGACACATATCATATTGCTTAAGCCATGAGTCTTTTGGTAGTTTTTCATCATAATTAATAAATAATCTGTTAATTTCTTTTTCATCCAATTCATATTGTCTACCTGCTTTCCTAATATTATTCCTTATTCTTCTATCTATTTTGTCAATAGGCTTAATGTAATTGAACAATTTAATAGTATAAATTCTGATATACAATTCACATATGAATTCCAAGATAAAAATAATGAACTACCGTTTTTAGATGTACTAAAAGTACTAATAATACAGAAATTCAACCATACAAAACAACCAACATCATCTAATGCAGTTTTGGCGTTCACGTCATCGGTACCAATATACTTAAAAAAGGATCTTATTGAAATGAAAGTAAATAATGCATTCAAGATATGTTCTACAGAAATACTTTTTTACGAACATATAAATATGATAGAAAAACAATTTATAGATAACGGTTATCCAATTGTCTTTATAAAAAATGTCATTAAAAACACATTGAAGAAAATTTATAATAGAATGGAGAAAATTGATAATAATAAAACTATTTATGCTATTTATCCATATCATCCCGAAACCTTTCCAATGTATAATGGGATATTTAAGAATACAGATATACAAATCGGTTATTCATTAGATAACAAATTTCAGTTTCCTAAACCTTATTTCAATTCAAAACAAACAAAATCAGAAGAAGAAAAAGGCTGTGTTTATTTATTAAAATATGAAAATCAATCGTTTTTTTATATAGGAAATTCAGGGAATAAACTTAGCGAAAGATTTGGTAACCATAACAGTGCAATAAAAACAGGAAATAAAACAGCATCTTTAGTTAGTAAACATGTATATGATACTGGTCATTGTGTCACATTTAAGGACTTTCTTATTTTGAAAAAAGAAAAAAACAAAACAAAAAAAGAAATTTATGAGTCGTATTACATTCACGCTTTAAAACCGTATAAGATGTGGCTTTCAGACTCAAATCTCACAAAATATTGTGATAAGAATAATTTTCGAAAAAACATTGACAGAATTCAAAAATTCGTCCGAAAAAAGATTATAGGTAATAGAATGTAACTCAGTGATGACGAATCCTCAAAGGAAGTACCATTTCACTTCCCCAAACATGAATGGTTACTCCCTTAGAGGAAGAAATAAATTTGTTGAATTTTGATTGGTTAAAAATAATTAATATTTTAGATAAAAAGACATGTTTTTAGAAAAGATATTAGGTTGAGAATGGGTTAGCTGTGAAAGAACCCGAAATATCCCGGAGATATGTAATTTATTTTTAGAATTTTAAATTGATTGTGTGTTTTTTAAAACTTTTAAAAAAAATTACTTTTTTGTATTCTTTCCTTCATTTAACTTGTTCTTTAAATATATTTTCATTCTGAGATAAGCGAAATATATAAAAGAAACGGAATTTTTTGTCCAAACAAAATCACTTCTAATGACGTTGATTTTGTTATTGACTTGAAGCTGTAATCTCATTCGATTTCCAAAGAACACTGAGATCCAAGTGCTGGTAGGATGTCCCATAGTAATTATAGTCCCACTTAACACTTATTGATTTTGGATAGTCATTCCTCCGTTGTTATCGTCGACAGAATTACAAGCTCATAAGTTTTCCCCTTGATCGGAAGTGTCGTGGAGACTCGTGTGGGGACTTTTAGCGATAAAAGCAAGAACGGAATGAAAGAAAATCACCATTGAGGACACAAGCCTTCAATCAAGATTATTGACTAAACTCAGCTATTTACAATTAGTTACGAAATAGTTAGCTAATATTAAAATATTCCAGATTGAGATAAAGTAAATCCAAGTCAGATTTACAAACATCTATTATTATTAATCAACATACTGGTCAAATACAAACATTTAGAATTGTATTTCGTAGAAAGAATTGTCTATTTTTTTATAGTTTAAACAGAGAAAATGATAAATTAAATACTCTAATTGATTAAGTAATCTGTTAGAAAAGTTCTTGCATTAGACGTTGTAGTGACAGGAAATTCTACAGTGTTTGTTTTTATAAATGGTCTACAAGATACATACTCCTTATTTGTCATATAAGATCTAGAGATCCTATTAATCCTTAGTACTATTAGTGCTTCGAAGCTTTGTTTCAAATTTTTGTGATAAATGGTAAGTATCTTTTTCAATTTTCTTAGAAATGTATTGAATTCAAATTAAGATTCTTTAATCATCTAAAAGTTCATTTTTTAACATTAACATGCATTATGTTTACACTACTTACATTCGTTATTTCATTTAGACGTCTATTTCTGTTTATTTCGACAATACAGAGAAAGATAATGAATTCTCTCTTTTATCTATTATAAAATTTCTGTTTTGCAATCGAATCATGCTTTATCCTCAGTCTTCACTAAAACTTGAGAATATAATTTTCCTAATATAACTTTTCTCGTGTCATTTAACACTACAATTTCACATAAAGCATTACTCTTCTCGTATGATTCTGCACTGCAGTGTAATAAATAATGAAATTTGTAGGTACATACACAATAAATAGCTCATGAAATTTATTTTAGCGCTACATTTATATAAATGCACAGTATATTAAATTCGATGTAACCAAATAAGTTTCCTCTCCTTAAATCCAAAAAACATGGAATAACATCGAAAATGATAATAATTGAGTTACATCACACAATAATATAAAGAATAACTTGAGCCTGATAATAATATGACAACAATTTAACAATATGAATAACGTTGAGTCTGATAACAAATAAATGTCGATTGCTTTTTCTTTAACGTTTGGGTCAGTTCTGTTTGCTTTCCAACTTTATGATCTTGAAAACCCAGACATTTCACATCAACAGTGTAGTGTAAGACGACAATAAATAGCGGCATTTAATAAATAACATTTTCTCAACATTTACTCCTGTTTCGTTGACAAAGATGGTAAGTTCATTTTTCAACTATCATTTGTTTTGCCTGTTTGTCTTTTTCTTTTTCTTTTTTTTTGCATACAGCACTAAAACGGCATTAGAGTTTTTTGATAGTAATTCCTACGGGCCCGCAATAGTCCAGTGGTACAGATGGTGGACAGCAGGCTTAAGGAATGGGTCACTTGACGGTGGACAAATCGAATTTTTCCTTGGGTATTTTTCCTCAAGAAAGTCCTAGGGCTCATCCAGCCCTCTAAAAAATGGAGACCGGATTTCTTTCCTGAGGGAAAAAGGGAGAGGGCATCGACTGACTATCTCTAGCGGCCTGTAAAGTGGAATGATTTAACTTTTTAAAAGCTTTCTCTAAATAAGTGCCAACTTAATACAGTAACAACTATTATCATCCTTATCTTATACAGTAGCCTTATCATCCTTTATATTCCCTCACAATAATAATCCAGTTTTGTAAAGCATACCACGTTAAAATGGTTCTACCGATTTTAGTAATTACTTATTTTTTTTACCCCCCCCCCCCCTCCCATCCCTGAAACCAAATCCTGATTATTTTCGAATACCACTGACGCCTTAAGTTTAGTCACCACGCAATAGATTACTTGGTGTGTATCCAAAACTACAAAGATGTCCTCACTTTACTTAAATATTCTCCGTAGAGACGCTTACCATGAATAAAATTTGATGCGAAGAGTTCAGTTAAATCTTTTAGGAAATTAAACTTTGCTTCCCCCGCTGCAAGTCGTGATCGCAGCTGATGAAGTTTCTTTGTAAGAAGATAATCAGACGGTTAAACAAGGATTTCAAATCCCAACACGGAAACTGCATTAAGATAAGATGGCTGCATCGCTTTGTAAGTAGAAGAAGCAAAGAAATAAAATGCGAACCAAGTTAATATAAATGAGTTTCTTCCCAAAATGAGAAGAGTTCCTGCATAGCGTTTTGTTCTTTTATCGGTCTATTAATCTCCCATCCCTGGGCGAAGACTAGCATCACTTAGTGGGGGATGATAGGTCCCAGATGCTCCTCGAACATGCCTGAAAGAACTTAGAATTTAACTTTTGGTTTCCTATGCAATTGAACTTGGCAAACCACTAAACTAGAATTAAAACTAAATTTGAGTTCACGATATTATATTTATCTTATTTTAGTAGTTATTTTTAAGAGTTAAAAAGTACCATGCAAAATTTTTCAAATATGAAGTTCTGAAGAAACTATTCTTGCTATCATCAGCCCATTGGGATAAAGTTGAAATGGGAAGGCCATTCAGAAGCTCACCCGCCTGAATGGAAAAAAACAGTCTAGCACTCGTTTGACAGAGGATTGGGTGAATTAAAAGAATTATTAAGAGGATTACTATCTTTTCTTTAAGATACGGACAGAAAATCCATTATTTCGACTCTAGTAAATAGTTCCTACCGTGAAAAGTGTTACTATCACAATTTTATGATTTTTATAATCTGGTCATGTACTGTATCATCTATTTAAGCACGATGACGACAATCGACAAAAATGCAAGCTGAAACTTAAGTTTGTAGATCAATATTTTACAAATAATATTTCCTACTAATTTTGTCTATCTCTCTATGTAGAGGAATGGAATAATAAAAAATACTGATTCACTTCGATCCACAAAATGCATTGTGAAATGCTCCATAATGGAATTGATGTATGCATTCCTTCTATTAGATCGACGTAACACATGTGACATTGATCGCCTGTTTCAATTTTTCTATGCTTTCCTATGGATATATGTAACTATCAAAAGCAAATATCTCCACGAGGATCTACACGGAAAATTTTTAAATATTTTGATAGATTGTTAATCTTAGAATATGTTTGTCAAGTTTCAAGAATATACATTCATTAGTTCAACAATTATTGCCGTGCTGGCGTGGCCGTGCGGTCTCGGCGGCGGCCAGCCGTGGCGACCAGTGCGCCAGTACCTGGGTTCGAATCCCGGCAGTGGCATGGCTGTTTCAATTTCCTTTCCTGTATTGTCCAGCCTCTTCTTCACTTTCTCTTCGGTCTGACGTCATTCCTTAATGGCGTCCTGGGGGCAGGCAACGGGAAACCACCCCCAGTATCTTTCCTCAGGTGTTTCTAGGAGATCCATGTGAGACCTCCATAGAACTGGACCTGTCTTCGGACAGAAAACTATGGATGGATGGATGGAGTTCAACAATTATAAGGAAAAGTTTTTACTCATAGAGATCACAGACACGTTTTGCCAAGCTTCCGTTTTTCTTCCCCTGTCCGATCCCGGGTTCATCAACTTTTGTCTCAAATGGTTTCGGGTTTCCTATTAAATAAACGATAGAGAGCATTGGCCTCCGTTGGCAAGTGATCGGGGAGCGTTACCAACTGTGTTTCCTTAACCACGGATTTTAATAATTAACTTTGCAATCTTAATAAGTCTATTCACAATTTTGTAAGGTCCTCGACAAATTGCATTCTACCAAATGCTTGCATTGTTAGAAGAGACACTATAATGGATTGATGCGCAAAACTTATTTATTCAAGTCTTCGTAATTTCAAGCGACGCGTGCACTGAGTTCAGTATGTCTCTGAGTAAGTGATCACATTGGGTTTTGAGTATCACATTCGTTCTCAGCATAGTCGATTCAGTGCAGATAAACCTCAATTTTATCCATTAACACTATTTCTCACTCGGTCAGTACCACCTAAAGCCGTAATTAGCCTAAATATAAAGTCAGATAAATTCCCAACTCTGCAGACTAAAGGGGAATCCAAAGATATATACATGCTCATGGGGCTCTGACTCTCTGTTTGTGCTGTAGAACGAATTACACCATCAAAGATACACCGAAATGCGAGTCCCGGGTTCGGTTCTCATGTGGGTTTCGTGATGGTGGACGATCCGCGCTGGGCAGGTTTTCTCGGGATTCTCCCGTTTCCCCTGCGAGCCTCCCACCGTACTTTCTCATTCTTTCTCTCCTTCTGTCATCATTTTCGTGGGTTCGCGCAATAGATCTACTGGTCGCGGTGCTTGGCTTCCTGCCATCCACATTCACCCCATTCTAATCTAATCTACACCGAAATGCTAATAGTTCCTACCTAGAAATAGAAAGAAGTTAAGTGAAAGCCCCCTCTTCCCCTCTACCAGAAAGTCTACAAGAAAAAGTTTCTCGTAGACTTTCCGGTAGAAGGAGGCTTTCGCTTTAACTTCTCCCAATTTTTAGGGAGGTGCTATTTTCTTGATTTGTTTACACTCAGTAGGTAAAAACACGTAGAATTGAAATCTATGATTACTTTCCTACAATGTTCGATTCGTTGCATTGCAAAGAAAAAAAACAAAGCCATCCGAGCTGATGAACGAAGTGATAAGACAGAGACTTTTTCTTAATTAAAGAAGCCATAAATGACAACAAAACGACGTCAATGTAGTCCAAAGAAAAAAGATAGTGTTTGTTTTGCCATTAGGAAGCGAGGAAACGACATCTTTTCATTACAAAAGGTAACCAAACACCTCATAATTATTCTCTATTTTTTTATCTCTTGAAAGCTTATGAGCCAACAGGTCCTAATTACATCGAAGAAAGGAAAAAATAGAAAGAATCCCACGAGAATTGAGCACGAATTAAAAAGAGATGAAAACACTTACTCTTGATGTAAAACATCAGAATCCAGGAAATTTTAGTTTAATGGAACAAAAGAGTTGATCATTCGATTGAATGAAGAATAAGTCATTTAGTTGAATTAAATTTACATTTGAATGATTTTGTTTCATCTGATACTGTTCTTTTTACATGTAAAATGTAAAATTGGGAGTATTTTTACATATGTGTATTTGAAACACTTTTGAACCTGTTTTAAATGAAGCAGATTAAATTGTTCAATAGTTAAAAGTTAAAGTGCATGCATTGTTACCAACTTTGTGGGTGTCATAGTGATGGACCATTCGCGCGGGGTAGGTTTTCTCGGGTTCTCCCGTTTCCCCTGCACTACTTCCATCATTCTTTTTACATCATTCCCCTGCACTACGTCTGTCGTTCTATTCTGTATAGTGTAAATAGACTAATAGACCTAAATAGAAAATAGATCTAAGGTCGCAGTGCTTGACTTTTCTGCCACTTCCATTCACCACAATCTAATTAAATCTAAGGCGAACTAAAAATACAAAATAAGGCGCTACAAAGAATAAACGTTACGATGGTAGTTCTAAGATCAGATATATCAATACGATACTATTTTTACAGTATGAGTTTTATTACTATTAAAAAATGATGGAGCCCATAAATCTACAGTACTTAAAATGTTTATAGACTATTAAATAAAAACTATATACAATAAAACAACCGGTTTCCGTCCCGAGAAGGAGCTTTCTCCACTAATGAGTTACAGGATAAAATTACTTGAGAAAGCTAGCTCTCGAGACGGAAACCGGTTGTTTTATTGTATATAGTTGTTCTTTTATCGTCTATAAATATTTTAAGAAGACGTCTGGGCTTCATCCTTTTGTAATAATATGAACAGTGCATGTAAAATTGTAATTGTGAGTTTGATTACTACTTATTGTATTGGTAACGTCGTAGGACTGCATCGAGACGTTTTTCTTTCCAGGATTAGTCCTGTGCTTTTATGTGGCCTTATGCAATGATACAGTGACATAGCTAGATTTCTAAAGTATGGTATTTGTCAAGTTAGAGCATATTGACAGATTCTCATTAATCATTTATTAGAAAATAAATCACAAATGTTGAGAATATTGTTTTTATTTACCAATTTCTCGTAGGCTTCATTTTTGTCATTGATCCATTGATGTCATTTTAACGTATTTTTTAATTAATCGTTAGTTTAGTTAGTTTAGTTTAGCCAACGCCCATCCTTGGCTGTTCGGCCATTTGATGCCTTGCCGACCAATAGAGTCGTGCCCGTCCTTCAAGGATGTTGTCTCGTGCATCAACCATCAATGCACTGCAGCTAATTGTTAGACTTGAAGGGAATGCAAAGTTAATTTTAGCTCGTTGTAGTTTATATGAAAGTATGCGAAAAGGACGTGTTTTTTTTGCTATATACAAGAATAGGAATATCTTGAAATATCAGAATTGTAGATGACAGATCAGTGAAGATTACGGTCAGCGGTCTAATTGGAGACATTAGACAGATGTAAAAATCCGCAATTTAAAGAAAATCAAAAATAACAAAATTCCATCGCCACGGATATCTTCCTGTGAAATATGAAGCCATTCCGCTGATTCGTTCTCCAGTTATAGCCTTTCTAAATGAGAACTGTAATATGAACACCTTGTGCATAAGTCAAGGCATCCCAGAAAAGAAAGATCAACATTATAGAAGATATCTCAGAAAATAATATTTATATAAACATAAGTCCTATGCCGGGCAATTTCCGATAGAGTTTTGAATTATAATTGCAAAAATTTGATAAGAAAGATATGTTATATAATGTTTCTAATACTACAAGAGATAAATTTCTTACATATAATTTTTGGCAAAGGTTGCCATCCATAAATTTTCAAAAATTCCACTATCAATGTAAATTTGCTTTGCAATTCGAAAGACAGATGCATTGTGTGGCAGAACAATATTGCGTAACAAATTCAAACAACTACACATTCAAGCAGGGCCGTCGCATAGGCGGGGCGACCGGGGAGATCGCCCTGGGCGCCGCGGCCAGGGGGGGGCGCCAACTTTTTTTTTTTTGGTTGTTCAATTGGAGATTCCCGTTTTTTTTTTGGTTGTTCACTTGGAGATTCCGTTTTTTTTTGTTGTTCAATTACAGAGTCCGTTTTTTTTCCCTGGGGTTGGGGTGGGTGGGGTGGCCGCCTGTCGAAATCTTGCGCCGGGCGCCAACAAACCACGTGACGGCCCTGCATTCAAGTAAAGTACGCTGCCCAAATAACGCCACCTTAACATTTAAATTATCATAAGTCTGGAAATAAGGTGTATCGAAACACGAAAATTATGACCAAGAAAGTTTAATCTTCTGTTTGAAGCATACAATAATGAAACATATGATAATTTTTACTGGAGAAGTATGAGAACTCAAATAAGAAAATTTCCATACTGGCATTATTAGGAACACCTGTTCCAATTAATGCCACCTACTTTCTAGTAGGCTAACTTAACTTATTTAAAATTAAGAATTATTCCATCATTGTAAACATTATTTGTACAAAATTACAGTAAAAAGCAACTAAATTTGACTTTCTGTAAAAAATTATAAAAAATCACTTGAAATTAACAGTCTTTCTAATCTGTAGCTAAACCAAAAGAGGAAATGTAAAAATTAATTTGAATATCCCCACCTTTTAAATGAAATGAGACAATAAGACAAAATACCACAAAAAACAATATTTTTCTGTTAACTGAAAAAGCTTTAGAGAAGTTAGCTTACAAAAAATAAAAAGTTTATTAGTGACGTTAAAGTGGCGTTAAAGCGCTACTGAGGACATGGATCACATAATGCACTTGTTTGTCTACAATTTCCGAATTTTAAAAATAACTTTATCTTAACTACATAGAAGAATCTTCAAGAATCAAGAAAATATATAGTTTTATATAGTTAATCTTTGCTGAACATTAAAAAATCTATATTTTATCTTACCTTGATATAGTAGCAGCCTTTCAGAACCAGTCCTCGACACGAAATAGTCGAAATGTAATTTCACTCGAAATTGTTGGCGGTCTGCTAATAACTCACTTCAACACTAGGTGGCATGTCAATGCAAACTACTTTAGTGCAGTACCGCCATCTCTTATGTTTACGAAGAATTAGATAGGTGGCGTTAAAGTTATACATGGCGTTATATGGCTCAGGTACCTTAGTTCGGAATTGAACTAATTAAACAACTATACATTCTAACTCGGAAACAGTTCGGATTAAGACAAACATTCTTACAAACTTCTTATTTCGGTCATTTTTTTTTTCTTAGTAGACCTTCCGAAATATTGACCCTTTTCTCCTGGGGCATCCAACATATATTACGATATTGGCTTAATGGGTTAGAGAAATGAAAATTAATATCAAATTTATGAATGGAAAAATATCAGAGCCATTAGCTATAAATAAAGGAGTAAGACAAGGATGTGGACTTTCCCCAATACTATTCAACATATATATAAATAGAATTCTAAAAGAATGGAAATCAATATATAAAAATGGTGTCCAGATCACAAAAGATAAAAAATTGAAGACATTACTGTATGCTACGATCAAGTTTTGATAGCAAATTCAGAAGATGAACTTCAAATTGGAGCAAATCGTCTAAATACCATCTCAAAAAAATATAAAATGAAAATTTCGAAATTAAAAACAAAATCTATGGCAATGTGTGGAAAACAAATACAAAGAGTAAAAATTATAATTAATGGGAAAATAATAGAACAAGTATCAGAGTTTAAATATTTGGGAAACATAATTTCATGTTATAACGATGAGGCAAACCTGATATCAAACGTACAGACATACAACAGAATGAATGGAATAATTAGAAGAAGATTTGGGAAGCAAATGGCGAAAGAAACACAAGTAAGATTACATAACATTACAGCCAAAGCAGCAATTACATATGGGAGTGAAACCTGGATATTGACACAAAGAAACAAGCAAAGATTGGAAACTGCACAAATGAAATTTCTAAGACCTTTATTAGGATTTACACGTTTCGACAAAAAGAAAAATAATGATATCAGAGTACAACTTAAAACTCCAAATATATTTCAAGAAATTCAAAATTATCAAAAAAAATTGGCTTAGCAAATGTAGAAAGAATGTCCAACGATAAGATTCCAAATTTAATTTTGAGATATAAACCCAAAGGAAAAAGAGGCCGAGGTCGTCCAAGAACAAGATGGAGAGACCAAAATCATCTTCAGAGTTTAGGAACAGACAAACATTTCTAAACCTTAAATGTTCAAGACAAGACAAGATAATTAAGTGCCTTAATATATAAAAGAATATAATTATTTGCATAGATTAAGGTGAAATATTAATATATTTAATGAAGTTAAAAAAAAATAAGCGAACTTACAGTGGATATTACAACAAATTTTCGCCACACCACAACATGCTTATAAATCCCGGAGCCTGTGGTTTCCATCAGCTGTTTCAAATTCATCTGATTTCTTCTGTGGCTTCAAAATAAGATTAAGATATTGGAAAGACAGAATAAATTTTCCAAGCCTTCCCTTACTAACATACATCTTTTATAGAAACATAAAGACATAAAATAAACGTTGTAGTGCAGTGAATATTTATAGTGCGGTGAATGCAAATCAGATGAAATTTGGAACAGGTTTTTCCAAATCTGCTATGTTATCAGCCTTTACATAACAAGCTCAAATTTTTTACCCTATGATTTCAGATGAGCCATGCAAGTCTTGTGCCACTATTCAATTCTTTCAGAAAATACTTACATCTATTTAGGATTACATCGTGATATAATCATTTAATATAGAAAAAAAAATTAAACAAGTATCAAACTTGTATTGAAAAGTTCTGGAATGAATGCAA
>JAFIDM010000001.1:20622472-20658478 GCA_023159025.1 Thereuonema tuberculata
TAGTCAACAATTTGTTGACTGCTAACAACGCATTGTAATTAATTTCACCTCCACTTGATTAATGTTGATTGGATTTATATTAAATAAGCTTTCGCTTGCAGAACTTATAAACAGACCAAAGAAATTAAAGACAAAGACTGTAACAAGAAATATTTCCGTACCCTAAACCATCATCGATTGAAGTCTTTTTGTCCTTAGTAGGACTCATCAGTCAGATTTAGCATCGGTGATAAACTCAGAAGGCACGAAATCTTAAGGATCCCATTCCCGCTCCCGGAAGTGGCACTTAACAAAGCAAACACCAATAATTAATGCAATAAACAAAATCATTTAAATTCCTTGACTTGTCAACTTTTCAGGATCGAAAAGGAGTTAAACAAAAGCTTCAAAAATGCCACAATTAATTGATATAAATAAGTTACCAAAGACTTATTAAACGCCTCTGATCACACATGTCCCCGAAGCGTATATTCAATGATCCAGTTACTCTACCGCAACGTCACCAGCGTCCGATGTGCAGTAGAAACGTCGCGCCCTTTCGACATCAAAGTAGGAGTGATCAGGGATCAGCGTTATCGCCCCTACTCTTCGTCCTCTGTATGGACACAGTGATATCAACCCTTCAACAACAACACCCGTGGTCACTGTTACACGCCGATGATGTGTTCATTGCAAGTGAGCAACGCGAAGATCTTTAAAGACAAACGCAGATGTAGAATGACCGACTTAGCGAATCGGGACTCAAGTTGAATACAAAGAAAACGGAATTACATGGAATGTGGAGCGCAAACTGGTGGAACCATCAGCATTAACGGAGAAGACCTAAAGAAAACGGAGCAGTTCAAATATCTCGGCTCCCTCTTCTGTAACGACGGAGACTCTTTCCCAGACACCCGCGCTCGTGTCAATGCCGCCTGGATGAAATGGTGCCATTGGTGTCCTGTGTGATCGTCGGATGCCCATTCACCTTAAATCAAAAATTTATGGAACAGTGGTACGCCCAGTTGCTCTCTACGGATCCGAATGCTGGCCAACAACATCGAAGCATGAACAAGTGCTCCATGTTATGGAAATGCGAATGCTAAGATGGTGTCTTGGCCTGAAATGATTCGACCATGCAATGAATGAGGATGTTCGACGACGATTCGGTGTGTCATCAATCATAGTAAAAATGTGAGAAGGAAGACTCCGATGGTATGGACATGTAGTACGCAGTGACGAATACTCAGTGGCGAGGACCGCCATGCGTCTAGACCCTGATGGCCAGCGCCCACGTGGCCGACCCAAAAAACGATGGATGGACCGTATTAAAGAAGACATGCAACAGGTGAATGCTGCCCCCAAGACGCCTTGGATCGAGCCAAATGGAGATGGATGTGCCGAAAAGCGGACCCTGCCATAGCGCGGGACTAACCTAGGAAGAAGAAGAAGAATAAAGACTTATTAAATCATTATTAAGCAATTTATTTAAGTAATTTAATTTTAGCATTTTTGTTGCTTTTGTTTAATAGCCTTTTCGATCCTGCAAAGTTGACAGGTTAAAAATTTAAACGATTAGTTCATTGTATTTATTATTGTTGTTTGCTTTGTAAGGTCCCATTTCCATGAGCGGAAGTGGGATCCTTAATCTTTCGCGCCTTCTGAGGCTATCATCAAGGGTAAATTTAACTGATGAGTCCTTATAAGGACGAAAAGATCGAACCAGACTCCAATCGATAATGGCTCAGGGTGCGGAAGCATTCCTTTACAGAACCTTTCTCTTTATTTTAATTTCTTTGGATTTATAAAACTTAATCAATTTTTAGTAAACAGAAAATTTGAAGATAACTTGTTGAATTCGGATATAATGAAATACAAATAGTCTTTTCATTTTACATTTTTTTTTGTGATGTTTTAAAAAAAGTAAATCAGAAGGAAATAGAAGTAAAATAGTACTGGGGAAGTTGGCTTCCAATTCATTGATGAATTTCTTTTTTCTTGAAAGAAACTTTTTTTTTATTCCTTTTTATCTCAAAAATGATTCACCAAAAATTCGAGCTAAGACTATCAAATTTAAAAATTGTTGTGAATTTTTGATGTTTGATTTCCTCAGAGGAACCACTGTCATATCTAATACTGTCATATTTCAATTTCTAGAGGTAAGATTTTCGGACAAACAACCGGAAGCTAATCTCATTTATGCCTGAGATCTAAACAAAAGCTAATTTAGAACTTCTGATCTCAAAACTTTTGTAAGAAAATTTACAACCACATACATATTTAATAATGAATTCTAATTTATATGTTGAAGAGAAAAACAAGCATTTGATCTTGTTTTATTTTCGAAAAAATTTATAAAAAAAATTATCCGTAAAGTATTTAGACAAGGAAATTAACGTGCGTTAGTACATTTTTACAGTAAAATAAACCAAAGAACGCACATAACTAAATAAAACAAAACACAAATTCACTGAGCTATTTTTGATATTTGTGCTGGAAATGGAGGACAGCGCTGTTTCGAGGCTTTTTGGCCTCTCATCAGCTCCACCTATCCAGCATACCCAAGCTCAGTGAAATGGGACGAATAGCTGTCCTCCATTTCCAGCACAAATATCAAAAATAGCTCAGTGAATTTGTGTTTTGTTTTATTTAGTTATGTGCGTTCTTTGGTTTATTTTACTGTAAAAATGTACTAACGCACGTTAATTTCCTTGTCTAAATACTAACCTTGTTATAAATTAATCCCTTGATGCTATGCTAAACGCTAGCGGGGATTAATTATTCACCCCTTTTTATTCTTGATTTTATTTTGATGTTTTTGTAATTCAGGGGTCATTGATTTGTATGTTTGTCCGTTTTGTCTATTCGTCCCATTTCACTGAGCTTGGGTATGCTGGATAGGTGGAGCTGATGAGAGGCCAAAAAGCCTCGAAACAGCGCTGTCCTCCATTTCCAGCACAAATATCAAAAATAGCTCAGTGAATTTGTGTTTTGTTTTATTTAGTTATGTGCGTTCTTTGGTTTATTTTACTGTAAAAATTATCCGTAAAGTATTATGCAAAAGATTTCATCCAAATTAAGAAAAAAAAATATTAAAAATATTAATGATTACCGTTGTCACTTCTCAAATGATGGAATGATAGATCAGTAATAAAATTTGATGTGTCAAGGTTTTATTATCTTTTTTATAATAATTGTTAATTCTCTTCATTTCCAGTGGAATTATTTCTATCATTTTACAAATGATTTTCTTTTTTTGTTGTATTTTACGGACAAGTCAAGGAATTTTGTTTATTGTATATATTATCATTGTAAGATTTAAAAAGGCTTTAGAAGTCAGAATTTAAACCCTATATTCCTTAAAGTGATTTCCTTAATTTCGTATGGTTTTTGTTTTTTAAAATCGTTAAAACAAACGAAAAAAATCCACAGAATACAAACATACAAATAGAAATTGTACTGTTTTTTACAAATGTTCAATTTTCTAATAAAAAAATAATAATTAAATTCGCATTATTTACTTAAGTTGTTTAAATCGGATTACTTTTAATTCTACCATGTAATGGAATAAGGATTAATACCCATTATTTAAGAACACTTGTTGAAATCCACCATTTATATTCCATTCCTTACCTAAGCGAATTTTTCTCGAGAAGGACCTACTTAGGAAAGATTTCCTATAAAAAAAAGTTAAATCATCTCTAGTCTAGTTGGCAAAAAAATCTGGTTTCGTAATGTACAAGAAGCCATTGCGATCCCGCATTCCTGTTCATTTACGTCCATTACCTGTGAGACAGCATGTGGCCACAGAACTCGTATTTTTTCCTACCTCTAGAAGTCAAATGAGTAGGACTTGTAGTTTGGTGGTGACAGACAGACAAAAGATATAGGCTCGCTAAAATGTATACCAAGTATCAAGAAGGCAATGTGGTCGGAATTGCGAATCTAGCTGAACAAAATTCTTTCATTCGTTTAAAAAACTTATTGTCGCAGAAACTAGGGAAACTTCAAAAATAACGAAATAAATCCAAACTTGGCTTCAGAAATGTATATTACTAAAATTATTAGTTGTGACATTATAAAAATAAGAAATAAAGTATCTACGTTTGGCATAAATAGCATATTGCATGCATCACAGTAAATTATCATACAAATCATAAAGAGAGGAAACCAGAAAAGCCATAATTATCACTCACATTATCAACATAACGATCATTATCATCATCACTGTTAACAAATATCTCATCTTGATCTACCACATATTCCATTACTCCGCCTCATCTTCCTTTAGCACAGGAGGAAGGTTTGGTTCTTTAAGAGCTGCCACACTTCCAAGGATAACAAATGGCAACGACCCAATAACTGGGATAAAAGGATCTGAAGCAACTAGGAATAGATTTATTACATTTATTACATTTTGCAATCTTTCGTGAACTTATTCGCGTATGGTTCTCGCGGAATTATCTAAGTTCCTGGCATTTTGAAACCATGATAATAAGTAATTAGCATATTCAACAATTCGTGCACCAAAGACTAGCATTTTGTGCAGACATATAAAACTTAAAAGTATAATTAATTATAATTTAATAACTATGGATGTAATTTCAAATATAATAATTTTGATTCTAGTTTCATAGCGATCAAATTCTTTTAGCATTTACGGGCATTCCACAAAATAGTATCCATGGGAAATCTCAACTCGATTCTAAATCGTTGCCAATTATTTCTGCAGAAAGTTCATGGATCTGAAAAAAAAATGGCGAGCTGTATTGTGATCATTGGGAATTGATACTTCCTCCGAAAATTTGTTGGTTCACAATCAAACCCATTTCATTCTAGGTTTGATAAATGACTTCTCTTCTAATTTCCACCAGTTATTTTTCCCTTCCCTCTAATCTGCCACTTTTTAAATTATAATCAACATCAAAACCAAATCCAACTATACAAAATAGAAAGACCAAATCTATAAGTCTTGATATCCACAATATTGCTGTCTTTCCTGTCATGGTTCATTTGTTTACGAATGACATCACAAATATAACAGATTTGAGAAGAGCTATCAGTTATTGCATTGAAAATATTATGTCCAACATTTTCAATAAAAAAGAAACTTCAAAGCTTTTAAAATTTCAAATAATACTTTAATAATATACTAAAAGATGACTTTGGATTGATAGTTCCAGTATAAGAAAGAGTATGAAGAAATTTGAAAAATATTTTAAGGACAATTTAAATTTTTCTAAATTTTAATAATTTAAAAAGATGAACTGTTAACAATGAACTTTTAGGTATATTCTTTATTTGTTAGCACGTATTTGCTGTCAATTGTTAGTGCTGTTTACACGTTTTGGAATTCTTGTTTATTGTTATTTTATTTTGTTTCTATCATTTTTATATGTGGGAAGAGGGAAGTGGTTCCCTTTCCCTATGGAGATTAGGCATGAAGAAGTGAATTCCGTTTAGGATCACGAAATATCGCCTAGAGTGTAAAGAGTTTTTAGTTTATTATTAAAGTATTATTGAAATTTTAAATAAAAATTCTGATTTTTATGATAAATTTCTTGTTTAAGATTTCTACTTCCGTGAGTGTGAGTTCATTGTTTTGACTTACAGGCGGTTATTCAGTTCTTGTCAGATACGATACAACCACTTCTAATGGTAAGAAAGTGAAATTATATTAAAAAATTCGTAATAACTTAACAAACAATTTAGCTAATTTCCAAATATAGTTTGTCATTTAAATATTAAAATAAATATGTGAGTTGGTATTGCATATTGCGTATAGCATATTGCAAACTAAATGGATATTTTCTTAATCAATTGATACCGATCAGGTTCGTATATTTTGTTATTGTCCAGGTTGAGAATCTCCTGGAAAGCTGTTGACTGTAAACTTTCTTGAAAAGAAATGAAAAATACAGAAAAGGCGCAAGTATCTGATTGAAAGCCCTTGTTTTTCTCTTGACCTTGCTTTTCTCTCTGTAGAGAAGTTCTATCTCGATCTCCTTGGGTTTTTTTATTTAAGTTACTACAGTGACTCCACTAACGGACACTCCCGAAAAGCGGATACCCCCAATAGCGGACAATTTTGCAAACCCAAGTCCCTTAATACAGACGTTTCCATGTATTGACCTCCGATTAGCGGACACTCCCAATAACGGACAACATTCTACAGAAAATGAACGATCTTGTGTTGTTTTTCAAAAGCAATAGAATCAGGCTACAGTAATATGTAGCGTCCAGAGGAAATTTTGAAATTATGGATCACGAACTCCAACGAAAACTTCAAACACATCAAAGTTCGGAAACTGAGACAAGTGCGATCGACTCTGTTTGTTGTCTTCGATTGGTTTTGCGCTGCACGAGCAAAAAACATTCCCATTAGTGGGCCATTATTGCAAGAAAAGGCGTTGCAAAGTTAAACGATTTAAATATTCATATTGAGAAACATGTTTTCAATGCAAAAAAGAAATGTCAAACTCTGTTAACTGATTACTTTAGTTAATAAAATTAATTTTCTAATCCGTTTGTCTTACTTAAAATAATGACAAAATTAATACTGTAATTAATTTTGTCATTATTTTAAGTAAGACTAATGGATTAGCATTCATTTAAAAAGGAAAATAGTAAACAGTTTGCAATTGTTCATATTTTCTCATAGAGCAGTGTTAATTGTAGAAATTTAAGATTGTATTTAATTTTTCACTAAATGACATGCTATAAGCTAAAAAAATGAAAAAAAGATAGTCCTCCCCAATAGCGGCACCTCCCAATAACGGACGAAACTTCCGGTCCTGTGACTGTCCGCTATTCGGAGGTTTCACTGTATAAAGATTTGAAAAGAATGAGAAGTGTTTCTACAAAGAGAATACTACTGGACATTACTCAATAGAAAGTCCCTACAATTATCCAAGTGTTATTTCAAAGGCTGTCAGAGACCTTAAAAAACGTTCAATTGAAATCGCAGATTTCATTTATTAATTCTGTCACGTAAACAGTTCGTGTAATTTTAATGTTGCATATATCGTCTGGCGATGGACGCACTCTAAACGATCTTGATATCAACTTTCAGAGGTTTGCGACGTTGCTCTATCTTAAAGAACAATTATTTAAGAGCTGAAACATGATAAGATAATATGTTTAGAAGACAATTACAATGGAAGTATCCACATTTTAGGAAATGATAGAAATGACTTTTGTCCAGATAAATCTTCGATTTGGACGACTTTAAAATGGCTCAGAAGCTATCGAAGATGATGCAAACATTCACACGAACTAATGTAGTTGTTGTGCTGATACAAATAAACTTCGCGATCTTTCGATTTTAAGAGAATAATTTTAAATATTGTTCCCACTACACTTCTCTATCGTCTGATGTATGCGTCCTTTGCTTTTATTTGATAGTTGGAATCACTATTGATTTCAATTTGGAATGAACAATCCCAGATTGAGTGAATGTCGGCTCTTGAACAGTCAATCAAAATGTCATATTCACTTATGAAATGAGTGGACGAATTCACGAAAGATTAACTTTGAAGTAATGGCTTTACTCGTTGAATGAAATTATGAAGTCATAGAATGAAAGTGAGGAAGGGTCATGATTTTTGACCTTTGGAAAGACATGAAAGCCTCTCATTTGAATATGTTTATCCAGTTATCACAAACTAACTTTCAAATTTTAATGATGGATCTTTAGGATTTCCGAGTTTACTTTTCTTTCAATTCCATCACAGTATCATCAAACGTATACGAAAAATAACTGAGTCTAAAATTTGAAGTTAGATTTTTCGTTTTTTTTTAACTTGTCAATTGAATAAAATGTTACTAGAAATGACGGAAGATTGCAAAAAAAGTTAAAAAAAATGATTCAGATTTTATGACGTCTTTTCTACAACACTCAAAGAATTTAAAAAAAAAATGTTTTTTTTAGGAAAGTGTGGTTCATAAAATCTCCCTAATCACTGTTGAACTCCTAAAAGGATCTTCTTGAAACTTGATAAGCTTCTTTAAGACTAGGGGCTATCGAACTTTTTGAGTTTGAAATATTTTTCAAATGGGAATTTATCGAAAAATTAGCACTAGAAGGAAACAAAAATTCAGCCCGACAAGCATTGGAATCCAAACAATGGCTTTTTATCTTCGTTGTCTTAAACAATGAATATTAAATCTCAGTTAATCTATTGCACGTGGTTTGATCTAATTAAAATTAATTCATTTTTTCCAATTCGAGTGAATAATGCGGACTTCTTTTAGGCTTCTGATAGTTGTATCAGAACAAGTATATGGACAAGTATCATTAAAATATCATTAAATTATCACTAGCAACAATCACAACAATCGCAACAATTGCGTCTTTTGCATGCGCAACAATCACATTTATAATAATAAGGAAATTAAAGCAATATCAATTATATCAGAAGACGTTGCGAAGCATTGTGATTGGTTTATTAATCGCTGTCATTACTTGTTTTTTTTTTCAAAAAATGGAAAACTTAAAGTGATTGTTTTCAATAGATATTCTAATTGGGATACAAATGTGGGGATTTTCGTTAGGGTCGTTTTTATAACTTCCAAAACAGAAAGAAAAGAAATGAAATTTTTCGAAATAACAGTGGCGAAAGTAGGCTTAAGTTCTTTCAAACTACTTCTTGTCGTTTGAAAAAAAAGGAGAGGCTTTAAACCTAAAATAAAAGAAGAAGGAAATCATCTTAAGAGAAACTAATAATTTCCCAAGAACAAACTTCATCGTCTTCTTTTCGTTGTAATTGCCATTTCGCTCCTCCTTTGAGTCCCTTAAAGTTAAGAAGAAATCAGTCTTTCAATTGATTGGGGATTTTTATGGAGCCCATCAATGTAAACAGAGAAATCTGTCATAAAAGCGTTTCATTCGACTGTGGCTAATTCTGTGACGTCAGACATTGATTCCAGGGCTCTTTCCAATGAAGCCCAGATCTTCAGTGAAAACCAATCCAAGCGTTTCTCCCACAAGAGCAAAACATGAGCCAGTGTTCGTTGTTTAAATGGAAATGAAGATCGCTGGAAGGGTAGTGAAAAGAAAAAGGGGGTTTTATTTTTTGTTATCGATGACTTTTGATATTAGAAAAAAAATTGTCGCATCAGATCGAAAACAGAAAACAAGTTTACACTTAAGTAGTGTTGGCAGAACTCAAAATTATGAAAAAGAACTTTTCCAAAAACAAATCTTATAAAAAGAGAACAGATACCAAATAATATTGATAATTACATTTAAATTATCAATAGGTTTATAAAAATCCTTTCTTCAAAAATTATTAACTACTGTAGAAATAATTACACAATGTTAAAGAAAGCAGAAACTCACATAATGAAACAAAACTTCACTGAGCTAATTTTGGTTTTTATACTGGGAATCGGAGACGGTACCGTTTCGAGTTATTACACTCTCATCAGTCCGACCCTCCCAGTATAGGAGTAAAGCAAAGGACTGTAGTAACTGAAAACCGTCTCCGATTCCCAGTACAAAACCAAAATTAGCTCTGAATTTTTGTTTAATTAAGTGCGTTTCTGTTTTCTTTTATATAATAATTTTGTCATGCACGTTAAATTTAACATAATTACACAATATGAGAAGTTGGTTTTTTTTCTATAGTAGAATGGCGCCATTAACCAAATCGCTGATCTTAGCGACGAGCTTAGTAGCTGGAGGTTGGCTGGACAGTTTTAGTACTACTTCAAAGGCCTCTTGATTAGGAAGATTAGATTTCTGAGCCATTATTGCACTGACAGATAATTTCTTGATAATTCGTGATAATTTCACCAATAATTTCTTCAATTATTTCTGGAGGAAGTACTGACAATACATCCATCTATTAACTTCATCCATCTATTTTCAATGGTGAAAATCAAAATGAAGATAAAGAAACTGGCTTTTAAGATGTTTTAATAATACCTACGGATAATAGATACACGCCATCCTGTTACAGAAAACCTATATTTTACACACAAACTATGCATTATGAGTCTAATGTACCTATGCATCAGAAACAAAATTTAATCGTTATGAAAGTTAAAAAGACTTTTCAATATCGTCTTCTAAGGTTAAATAATCAAGATAAAACAATCTTTTCTCACAATTTAGTAACAATTATCCGCCACGATTTATCTCAAATTATAAAAAAAGGTTTCGACAGTATAACAATGTTTTGGAGAGAAAACTAAACAATAGTTATAGCACCATCCCACTCAGTAGCAATCAGAACAGAAGTTAAACCAGATTTTTAATAACACTGATATTTCTATAACGTATTACAACCCTAAAAAGATATGTTTTAATAATCCAACTTATCCTCTACCTAATATCCTGGATACAAACGGTTCTATTTATGTGATCAAGTGCAAAATTCAAGACAAGAGTTAAACAATCGGATATGATTATGCATGTTGATTGTCCTTTAGAATCAGCATTGGGAAATAATCATTACTCTTCTTTCATCGACAACGGTCAACTTTGGACCTATTTGACAAAGGCAGGGGGAGGCTAGGAAATTGAAGAGGGGGGGGGGCGAGATTCGCATCTCATCTAGAAATAACCCTTAGATTATAAGTCCCATGGAGAAACGGACGAAAAAGAAAAAAACAGCCATGCCCACGCCGTGTTTCGAACCCAGGTTCCGACACATCGAGCACATGGCAGTCCGCTGTCTAGGCCGCTCGGCCATGGGGGAGCGGCTACTCTTTTTTAATGAAGCAAAAATCATGAAAAATTGTCAGAATGATTTCAAAAGATAATATATTGACATCTACTGGATCCCTTTTTTAAAACTCTTATAATAATAAATTATCCAATCACATGATGAAGTTTATTTTACTTTCTTAAAGGATGCAAATAGAAGAGATAGAAAAATTAACAAAATTATTTCTGAGTTGTGATTTTTTTTATTTTCTCTACTTACGTTTATCAAACTATGAACTATTCCTTTGATCGCACTCACAAGTCAGAAGGTTCCTCTTCGCAAAAGGTTTCGTTTATTTTACTTCACCAATCACTTTGATGCGCCTCTTATTGGATAATTGTGGCACCAAAACACAAAAAGTTTTTCTTTCTTTTTTCTTATACAGGGTGAATCTAAAATATAGGGACAAACTGCGGGGACGAGCTCCCCATACCAAAAGAAGTAAAAAAGGTAAGATAAACAAACGACCGGAAGTGCATGGTTGCTGAGTTATTCTAATCTAAAGAAACTAAGCCAGACTACAATGGAAGCAGTGGACATGAACAAGTATCTTTATTGGTAGCATGTAGTTCGTACAACACCACAATAATCATGTGTCCGCGTGGATTTTTTTTTCTTATTTTCCTAACTTTTTTTCCTAACTTTATTTTTCCTTACGTTAATGTACTTCCTTTTTTATTATTCTTAATTCTTTTTATTATTATGGGTCGCCCTTAAATTTAGGCTTTAGCACAAAATTACATTCACTTGTTAAATGAATTAATGTATATAGTTTTTATTATGTGTGCAAACGAATTTAGAATTGTCCATGTTTTTACAAATATTCTTTCAACCCTGACACGTTAAAAAAAATTAAACTAATTTCTAAATTAATATTTTTCCCAATACTTTAGTACGATATTTTAATATTATTTATTTGCTTTACAACCCTGTTTTTTATTACTTAATAGATTTATCAATTAAAGATTTACCAACGGATTTTTCTACTGTTACAATGACCTCAGTTGAAGTACCTTTCATTTTCTGTTCTTTGAAGAACAAGAGGAACCTTCACAGATATCCATAAACTAAAAAACAAAAATAAAAATAAAAGGGACATAAAACGAAATGTGCTGATAAATTTTCACTTTTCATCGAAACTATCTCAACCACATTTGCAATAACAGCTTCCTAACATTCTTTTTTTTATTGGCCAGTATAACTGGAATAGAGAACGAATATAAAGTTCACACAAGTGTAATAGGAAGTTCACGAGAATAATATATCACAACAAACGGTTCTGCACCGGGTAGGAACTTCAATGGAACTTCGAAGAAAAAAAAAAAACCCTCACAAGCTATTGCGTTGTTGGGGTCATGACCTCCGGATGGAGATGGAAAAATCGTGTAGGAACAGTCGTATCTTAGTTGGAGGCCATAAACAAAGATGGAGCCGTAATGGCTGAAAATGGGTAGGGTGTCAAGGCGCGGAAGCCCTCCCTTTTCCCATATTCTAAATGGCCTTTTACTTCGTATTAGATTATTACAGGAAGAAACAGTGGGGGAAAGCCATAGAAGGGGGGGACTTTATCTTCTACTTCTGAGCGAAAGGGAACGCATATCATATCAACGTAATGGATTTGACTTAGTGGTAAAAACCTTCAATAACATTCATGCTTTTATAGTTTACATTATTCATATTAAACTTTTTGAATGACAATCGATATTTTATCACACTTTTTATGTTTTAAGATAGAGCTGTCAGCAGTCCTCAGGCGGTCTTAATGAAAGGCAGAAATATTAACAAATTATAGCTACCATAACTTGATTTCATATTTAGAATAAAATTATCAGGTCTAGTTTCAAAGTAGATACTGTTATTCTTCTTTTAAAGAACTTTATTTTTCTCTAACTATTTACAGAATTTTAAAAAATTAAATAAAAAATTGACTTCTTAAAGATAAAGGAAATTAAAGAAAGTTGAAATAAATGAGGACCAAAAACCATTGCAATTAATTTTTTTTTAAGTATATTCTTTTAATATTCAAAATTTGCAAAATCTCGACCAGTCTCAAATAGCTATCCTCCTCTTGAATGCTTTGGAAAAAAACATTCCTTCGTCGTATTCGAATTAAAGACGTCCCTCGCTTATTCAATAGGTTATTAGAGTGCTGTCGAAATGCGGAACCTAGTCTTATTAGCTCCCAAATGCATTTTAGCAGCCAAAAAACGTAAATAACGCATAACATATAACTTGCATGGGACAGCTAAATAATGCGCACTATATATATATATATATATATATATAGTGGTGGGTTATTTAGCGCAATTTATATACTGTATATTTGCTGAATAATCTGAATGATACAAATTTTAAAGGTAGGTCAGGAATGCAAAACAAACTGTATTCGTAGTGGAACGAATATGCTACAGGGCGCTGTTGGCAGCACATTAGTTGGGCAGTGTGAGTCATCATCATTGACACGTGCGAATAGGATTTATCGCTTCACTAATGCTGAGATGGCAGATATGCACCTAGCCTACGGGGCAGAAAACGGAAATGGACGCGCCGCTATACGATTATATCGTGAACGGTTCCCCAACAGAAGTGTGCCCAATCATCAAACGTTGTGCGTTTGCACCAAATTGTATGAAACTGTAACTTTGAGCACCTACTGTCAACCTGTAAGTGTACACCTTACTGTCATATTGTAAACATAAGGCTAATACGCATGTTGTCTACCTTACTTGTTGTCGTTTATTTCTGAACCTTCGTGTATCTTCTAGCACATTCGACTTGCGTTTGCGGACATGAATACGTTCCACTATAAATAAGGTTTATTTTGATATCCCATTGGCGGGTGTGTGTGGAATCCCTAATCTGATTTCGCGATCTGAACTTTCGTCGAATGGTTTGGGCGGATGAGTCTCTAAGCAGACGAAACGGTCGTCTGACTCCCACCGATGATTGTTTTTCTTTTGTGTCTTGTTGGCTTGTTGTTTATTTGATAACGGGCACGTTAAATTTTTGATGTAAGATATAAAATATTTGATATCTTTTAGAAATATTTAAATAAGAAATATCCATATACTCTATTATTACAAAGATTATAAGTATGTAATGAGAAATCAGATTTATGATGGAGAAATGCAAAAACGTATGTAGTTTATAAAATGATAGTTCCTTATAATACTGGTACTTTTAGTTATTCAAGCAATATTCTAATTTGTTAATTCTAATGATGGTTTATTGGAAAATACTAAGAAACTTTTTTTTTTATAGTTTAAGATAAAAGAATAAATAGCGGTTTGAAAATTAATAATTCCTAGGATTTTGAACAAACATTACCTTTTAACAAAATTTATAATCAGAAATTACGCTTGATTTAGCTTTAAAATAAGTATGCATAAATATTTCTTAATTATTGGAAAAACAGCAAAAACCATATTAATAAAGGTAAAAGATAATTTTGAAAATGTTAAAAATAAAAATAAAAATAATTTTTGGAGCAATTTTAAAACCAGTATGTATATCAGAAACCAATTTATTACAATCTCAACAAAGGAAATAACCTGTTAATAGTAATTTTATAGTCTGGACCACAATCACATGAAATGCTTATTAAATTTAGAATGCCACATCTTAATATTACCAAAAATTAGCTAAAAAATAAAACAAAGAAATAATTTGCAGATGGTATTTAATTCTTTGGCAATGGTATATGTATTTAGTATTATTTATGTATTTAAAATATTTATTCATAGAAGAACGTTTGTTGCAATTCATTTATAGAATTGTAGGGCGTCTTTTTCATGTCGTCTTTTTCAAGTGATCATTTATTCTTGTCTTCGCGAACTGACTTTTGATCATCTTCCAGCATTTATTATGGAGAAGGCCGCAAATTTTCATGACCGCAGGTGACCATTTTTCTCCTGTCACTAAAACATGTGGACTATCTTTATAATAAATGTAGGAAGATATAGTTGAGTGTTGTGAATTTATTTATCTGCATACAATAAGAATGAAGAATATATATAATAAATTGAGTTTTCGTCACGAATTTTCTTTATTCGTACAGATTCCTTGAATCCTTACTTAAGCGCACTGCATATGGATCCCAAAATCGGACGGTGGATCTAAAAATCGGACGTATTCTATTACACTTAGAGGTTTCCTTAAGTGAACATTCATTTTATTTTAATTTTATTTTCATTTATTTTAATTCTCCGAAGTGAATATTCGTCTTAAGGAAAACTAAACGCTACTTTAATTTTAAGAAGAAAAGTACGCTTTAAGAGTAAACTATAATAAAACAAAAATAAGTAAAAACAAACTAAAATAAAATAGGTTTTTTTTTTTCTCTTAAGATTTATAAGTAATTATTCCTAGAAATAATATTAAATAACATTCTTTTAATATCTATAATATTTCGTCCTTCTTTTCGAAGGACTTCCTCAGGTGGTTATAGAGGACAAGAAGACAAAAAGCTATTCTTTTTCCTCTTAATATAAGGGCTGTAACATAAGGGTTGTAACCCTTATGTTATGTAGAGGAAAAAGAATAGTTTTTTGTCTTCTTGTCCTCTATAACCACCTGAGGAAGTCCTTCGAAAAGAAGGACGAAAAAATGAGCTTAGAACATCTTTTTCAATCTTTTTCAAAAATTTCAGGACATTTCAAAAATGTAGCATTTGTTGTACTTCCGTTAATATTGCCTCAATTTCATCGAGCCTATTCTTTTAGGGCAGCAGGTTGCCATTATGTTTCATAATGAGAAACCGCAATGCTGAGTACTATGAAAGTGGTAAATCAATTTTTTATTTTTTTATTTTAACAATATTATAATATTATTTTAACAAATAAGCCGATATTCAAATTACAAGTGGGCTGTTACGGAAGTCATGGCTTCTAAAAAAATTAGCTTAGAACACCTTTTTCAATCTTGTGTTTTTAAAAAATGTTGAATTTGTTTTACTTCCGTGAATATTTCACGGGTCGCAACTAGAAATTGTTATTAACTGAGTTACTATTATTTTAGTGCCACAAAGAAGTTTCGTTATTATTATAATTTTCGGTTGATCTCAACTAGTCCCGTTGGTCGAGATCGCTGAGAGCTTCAACCTCCCGAGCACCCAAGGACCTGCATGGCTTGTAATTGAGCACCTTGATCTTTTATTACAAAAGACAGATTGCTCCATTTGATTTATTTAAAATAGTACTTCATTAAAATATGTTCCAAATCACACTGTTATCTCACTACTATCAATAATAGTGGTTATAAATGATTGTTTATAAACTTCTTGTAAACTTTTTATTGTGATTCCTCGAAAATGTATCCTGCTGCCCAAAATTAAAATTAGAAAACCATTTTCGGCCAAACCACATAATGAAACTTGTGAAGTAGGAAATTTCAAATAAATTATGAAGGAAGAAGTATTGTAACCAATGATCAAAAATTATGAAATGAGCAACTTTAGACATCAAATTAAACAAAAATGCAAATCTTCTGTTGCCAAATCTAGGATACGTGTTTGATATATGTTTCCTCTATAAATTTAGACAATTTACATAAGGTGAGTTTACACTATTAGCCATCTTGTACAAAAACCGTTCTCATGAAGACTTCAATAAAGATCTAAAAATATAATTTTGACCATATGGAAATATATTATATGATCAATGTCTTTCTTATCAAAGAGTTCCTGACTGTACGTATTATCTGACATACCATTTCACAACAATGAATCAAGACCTTTTCTAAAACAAAAAATCTAATAAATCTTTGTAGTACTATTAAATTTAAGTAAATTTTGTTTTTATAAAAGCAAATTTAACGTGCAGTTAATTCATTAAAGATACATATAAAAAAAAAAACACACACACACACACACTACACTTACATATGCTTTCTCGCCTTTAGTTTATCGTCATCAATGGGTTTCTGGAATGACCGTTTCGTCATTATTGGGACTATCAGCCAGATCGATGATAATCCAGAATGGCATAAAAGGAAATGGAGACCAACTTCGCACTCGAAAGTAACCACAAACAAAGAAAAGCAACAATAAAAAAATAACTATCAAGTTCAGATAAGAAACCTTTAAATCCACAAACATTAGATCGAAAAGGCTTTAAATATAAAGAAAAACCCAACAACATTAAAGTGGTCTCCGTAACCTTTTCACGACTTTTTGAGTTTATCATCGAGGGTGGCTCTGGCTGATGAGTCTCAATAACGACGAAACAGCCGTCCAGATTCCCTCTGATAATAAATTCAAGGCATGAAAGCTTATTTATGTGCAGTCTTTTATAAAGATTCTTTTCCTTTTTGGATTTATGTTCTTTACTTTATTGCTCCTTATTCTTTCATCTTTAAAAAATGCAAACTTAACTTCGCATAATCGATATAAAGTTAAATATATTTAAGTCAAGGCAATTTTATGTTGTTTTTTTTTCTAAAAAAAAGCTTCCAAACTTTAGTTTAGACATTGTGTGTTTTCATTTTTTTTTTCTTTATTTGTAACTTACTTCACAACACCGAGCATTTCGCCAAACTGAGAATTCAGTGGAAAATCTTTAAAAGAAATCTTCCAGAGAATTCCATCTACTGTGAACTTGTACAGTTTCCTTCCCTAAGCCTGTGTTTCCCTTCGCTTCTTTAGATCTTATTAGGTCTTAAGTATGGTTGGTCAATGTTTTGTGGCAACGACTCCCTCGATATTAGCTAATGACCAGTTGGGAACTTTCTGCCTCTCCTTCTCGTGCAGTCATCTGGAAAACAAATTAATTTTTTTTTTTGGAAACTAAGTTTGTTTCTACCCTTGAAAATTCCTCTCGTGGATGACGGCAGTTGAAGGTTCAGTTATGGCCAAAGTCATTCATCCGTAAACCCTCAACGAAGACCCTTCGAGACTCACTCGCATCACTCGTAACCTCGCCCGCTTTTTGTCGAAGTAATGTTGGTGTCTTCTTCGAGAACTTTAGCAAATACTCTCCAAACTTCTTAAAATTTCAGAGATTGAAGAAGAGAGTTACTTTCAGAGCTTTTCTTGTTTGTACACGCTTTTCAATTTGAGTCTATTTTCAGGAATTAATTTTTATTTTTAATTACAATGGAAGATTTTTCCAACGTTATAGCTAAGTAAATTATTATGGGAATTTATGCATTCACTTATATTAACATATGTTTATTTTAATTTATTTTGTAACTACATTTACAATTACTGTAAATAAATATTTTTTTAAATGTGACAGTATGTAAATTAGTAGTCTGAGAATTATATTAAATTTAGAAATTTCTTGTATGCCGCAGCTATAGGAAACAACTTTGTAAATTACATAAAACATCTAAAAATATTAAAATAATGAAACTAAGTTGCCGCTATATGAATATTAAGATTTATTTTTCACATGAGTAGTATATCAGCCCATATTCATGATATTTAAAAATAACTTTGCTATATATGATTTAATATAAAAATTCACACATATATATATATATAAACATATTACATACGTTGCAAATATTGATAGATAGATTGTCAATGAATTTTTGTAAGTTTTTTTTAAAGTTTAACCAGCAATTTTAATTAAGTTTTTTTTCAGTTGTTATAAAATCCCATCTTTGAGTGCATTTTTAATCTTATTTCATCGTAAACGGAGGTTGATCTTATGACAATATAGCTTTATATTGACATATATGTATACCGTATGTATCTTGCTCTGTCCGAGAAACTTGTGTTTTGCCTTTTTATTCTCCTCATCATTCTAATCTAAAACCTTGTGTTGAGCTATTCATTAACACACATTGGGTGAGGTAAAAAAGTACTGAAAGATGATAACATTCAAAGCAACATGTACCCTACGATACATGCAGAATCTTAGACAAATTTTTGTACAAAATGTAGTCCTCACTGGTCAAAGCTTATGAGAATGCTTCAGACAAGCTTTTTTATTTTATACCATTTGACTTATACTTACAATTTACTCTTCTGATCAAATTGTAAACGGTAAAGTAGCAGCTTTCAAATTTAATACAGAGGAAAAAAACTTCGTCACAAGCCTCTACATTGAGAACACTGATACCAACGACAATCAGTTTGAAAATTCTTTTCATGAATTATTTAAAGATTAATATTTAATTGAATTATGACATACTATTTGCTTATCTTTATCTCTTACTATTTGCTTATATTTATTTTTTTTGAATTTTGTAAAAGGCTATATTCTACTAAAATTATGGGATCTCCCCTGATTAAAAAGTTCAAATTTCAGTAATTTTACCGACAGTAAATTTCTGTGAAGAATTAAATAAAAGCAGATGCTGTCTAAGTATTTGGTTTGTGGATAAGATGGGTTCTTTGTTCCCGGTTCGCTATTTCACAGGGAAGCTTCATCTTTCCCTTGGGAAAATCTGGGGAAAGCAAGACCCAAATGGGACTCATGGGAATCCGACTTCTAGATATAAGTAATTCAATTATTCTTGAGTTAGGAAAAGTAATTGTATCCATTCAAAATTTCAAGGAACTTGAAATGCTTTTTTATTGAACCAAATTCAAGAATGAAAATTAAAACATTGTTGTCGTCATGAAGTCCCTCTTAAATCAAATTTTGACGGACAGCTCTTTTAAGTAATTTTCCCATTCGTATTAATTTTCTTTACCTTACGAGTAACCAAAAGCCTACTTAGTTCATTTCTTTCTGTATGTTTTAAATTTGACAATTTTAATTTTTGTAAGGTTAACTATGAAACACGAGATAGAAGGAATTAGAGTTAAGAGAAAAATTAAAAGAAGAATACAAATTAATTCATTTCAGTACAGTTGAGCAATTCGAAAGAGGCAATAATATTTCGAATATTGCATTTATAAATGTTAAAACAAGAAACCCCAAAAGCACTTACTTAATGCCACTTATTTTTAAATATTATTTCTTAAAATAAATCTCTTTACTTTTCAAAATCGTCCAAAAGACAAAAACGAAAATCGTAATTTTATATTGAAATTGTATAGTTGAGTCCATTTGAGAAAACTTCCTTATTTGGCAATTTCTGATCGCTTACTTTCTTCTGAAAATCATGACGTCAAATATAGAAATGGCGTCTTTGAAAAATCAAGTTACTGTCAGTCAGCCAGGGAAAACAGCCAATCCACAGGTATAATTTGGAACGTTTTTCAATATTTCAAGAGTCAGAATGATGAAAATACATGTGATGAATGAACTCAGCAAATTATCATGATGTGATGAATGGTAAGAATAGTTGACAAAACAACTGCTTCCAAATATTCCCGCCAATTCTGTTATTATAATGGACAATGCGCCTTGTCATTCCGTTGAAGTTGAAAAGGCTCCAACCAGCAATAACAGGAAAGCCGAATTGATTGGATGGTTCACCTGTCACGGAATTCCTCATGACACAAATAAAAAAAGGCTTCTTTTCAGGCCCAATAAATATATGAAAAAGACCAATTTACTTCAAATTGTAATAACTTAAGTGAAATAAAGTATAGGCAGACACATCGTTCTTGATGATCGCGTTTGCGCGGGAATCACGGAAATTACGAGATTTGGCCATTAGCCTCTTCAGCAGGTCTCAAGGAATGTAGTATTGTGAATGTCTGTCACTAGGAAAATGCTAGACAAAAAAATGTTAAAGTTGGAATTTTACCTTCAGCGTAGAGGCGATGGATGCAGCGGCGAATAAGGCATCGGTCAAAATCGTCGACATCAGTAATGGGGCTTGCTCGTGGCCGCTTCTTCACCCAGAGTCGATAAGCCTTCTTTATCGCCAGTTTGTGAGAAGACATGGATAGAGGCTATTCTCGCGTCAATCACGTGAAATCGCGAAAATTCGGGATCGTGAAGAACGATGTGTCGGCCTATAGAAACACATTCAATTCCAATTTATTTCTAAAGTAAGAAAAAATGACAATTAATAAAAACATTTTCAATAAAATAATCTTAAAGAAATATAAAATATTTATAAATATTTTCATAAATATTAACATTTATCAGTTAACGTGTGTTGTATTTTAAAATTTTATATTTCTAAAAAGCAATAATAAAAACACACCATATCTTATTAAAAATTGTATTTAAATTACTTAAAATGGCTGCAATACATTACATTGTCGTCGAGAGGTGGTCACACATACACACACTGATTAATTTCATCACTCTCCCTTTGTTAATGGCAATAACACTAAGCCGGGCTTTAGACGGATGAGAATTGGATGATTCCGTGCAGGATGTTGGCTAAGAATTTGCTGGTCTCCGCATGTTTAACCAGTTTCCCATCAAGGTATTTGAGTGTATTACACGACCGGCAAGAATACATCCTTCAAAAATCACGTGAAAGTCACAAAATACGAGATCCCAACTTGGCACATTGACAGAATCGATAGAAGCTTGTCTCTTAGTACTTGGCAATTATCGTCATACCTACGATTTATTTACGAAAATAAACATTGATTTGTATAAAAATAATATGCATCAATAGGCGAGAGAATGTTTTTATTTAATTAAGACAGGAAGTATTTGATTTTTTTCTCTTTTCGTATTTTTTCGGTTTCAGCTTCAATATTTCTCGTTAAATCTCGAGCAAGGACGATTTGTTTTCGAGATTTCAATCGGTGGTCGATTCAAATGTCCAGAGCGAAATTCAGTTATGATTTTGATTAGTAATGTAGCTTTTTCTGGAAAAGATGATCTCTGTTTCTGAAAATCAATTTTTTAGTCAGTTGTTGTGTTGCCGGTACGCACCGAAATGCGAGCTTCGTAGCCGAAGCCTCTGTGTTCCAGGAAGCGCTTGTGTTCCCAAGATGGCGAACCCCTAGCAGACTCCCTAGAATTTCAAGGGAAAGATACTGGGGTGGTTTCCCGTGGCCTTCCCCAGGACGCCATTAAGGAATGACGTCAGACCGAAGAGAAAGTGAAGAAGAGGCTTGACAACACAGGAAAGGAAATTGAAACAACCATGCCACTGCCGGGATTCGAACCCAGGTACTGGCGCACTGGCCGCCACGGCAGACCGCCGCCGAGACCGCACGGCCACGCCAGCACGGCTTTAGTCAGTAATTTCATATAAATATTTCAGATACAAAACCATTGAACTTAAAAGTCAAAATTAAAAATTTAAAATTCACCACCAGGAGCGTTGTTCGCGATCAAATAAGCCAGTCAGCAGGAATTCCAGCGTAGAACCACCGAAGTCTCACCCGTGTAAAGCCCGTCTAACAGTAAAAATAAAAAAAAAAATAAAAAAAAAAACCCAGTTAATAACAGTCCTAAAGATCTCAATTTTTTTTTTGTCTTAGTAGAAAAATGATGTTTATCGAATCAATCAATCTTTATGTTTGTGTGTTAACCTCTTATAACCTCTTAACCGCTGAATGAATTTTCTTAAAACTTGATATGCACATTTAAGAATAATCTAGTTTTTTTATATTTTAATTTTTTTTACCGTATAAATCCTTAAGGTTCTATTAAGGTGTGAGAGAGCCATAATTCGATTAAAATTAATCGGATTTAGACAACTTAAAGTATGTAATGCGGATTTAATTAAGCTTTTCAGAAAATGTTTTAGCTTTTCTGCTAAAAATTAGCAAACATTAAAATGTAAAAAAAAATTGTTTGTATTATTTTTCTCGTCTTTAAAAAAATTAAAAATTAAAGTAAACTTTAAGTTCTTTCAGTACCTTTTTGGTGGGCATATCACTCGGATTCTAAAAAAAAGCTGAAAGTGATTTTTTTCTGTTAAAATAAAAAAAAATGAAACTATATGATAAAAAAATGTTATTATTATGTTATATATGTTATTATTATATAACTATATGATAAACTATATGATATAAACTTGTTTTATATGATACATAAATTCGTTAATTGGAATTAATAAGCTAATAGAGCAATATAAATCGTAGAAATATGAAATATAAACACGATCAATATTGTTTGAGTCATCGTGTCACAGACATCTAGTAATCTTCCACTCGAAAATTAGAACTATCTTAAGGGAATAATGGTAACTGTAACTTAGATGTTTTCAAAAAAACAAAACCCAAGCCTGGATTGATGTTGGTACGGAGTACATCTCTATTGATTTTGGAACAAATCCGATCAATAATACACTTCGGAGCAAAAATCTGTTAAATATGTGTAATCAAGTATCTCCAGAATTATGTATCTGTAAAATTTAGTGATAAATGATATTAAATACATTTACCCGCTATTGAATTTTATGAAACTGGATTTCGTTCGAAAACACGAAAATCATAAAACTCACGTTAAATAAACTCAGTTCATACAGACCTGCTGAAAGTTTAATGCTCAACTAAATTTTGAATCTCGCCATCCATGTATTCGAAAATTAGCCATTGAACTACAGCTCTTAATTGTTTATTGAGTTGGTTTGTTACGTAGAATTTCTCTTATACAATATAACTGCAAATATTAAAATACATAAATTAATGGTGGCTTCAGATTTCAATTACGAAATCTGTCATTCTATCATTAAAAAATCCTATATATTAAATTACTTTTCATTTCGGAAACAAGAAATAAAATTATTCCTCATTTTAAACCTGTTACTATTGAGTTATTTTAACTTTAATAAAGAACTGTGCGACCACTCCTTTGAACTCTTCATAAGTAATTTCGAGGTAATTTCATCTCTATTCAAAATTTACGATGAATAAATTTTCTTTGTAAATAAATTAGAAGGAAAGCTCTGGGAACAGCCTAATAACACTTGAAAAGCATTTGATCTTCAATAATTACTAGCCTTAAGACAAATGACCTAATCCACTGCTCGTTCGAAAGCACTAGAAGAACGAAGAAGCTATTATTAATGCCTTGACAATAATCTCTCAAGAGCCAAAGGTTGAAATTGCTTCTGCTGACCAATAAAAGACTGGAAATTGAGCCTAACATCAAGTGATCCTGACCTAGAAAATTCCAGACTTGGCCCTGGAACGAAAGCAGTTAATAACATCAGGTTAACATGTCTTAGAAACTTTATTGTGGTATATTAAGATTCTGAAATAAGTTTTGCTTAAACTTGAAATCATCTAACAATCAAGGTTCTTACCCTTGTGTGCTCTACAAGGTTAGCATCAATGAAATGTGTTTTATGACTAATCGTTTTTATGGTTTTGAATTTGAAAAATAAATCTTTTATTTTAAGGTAACGCAACCTTTACAACAATTTTTCCTAACTTTCTAAAGAATGTTAAGCTACATTTAAAGTTCTTAATATGTGGTGCTGAAATTGATCTTAATAAATCAAAATTTAGTAGATCTATTCAAGATAGTTATAATCTTAAATCATTACTACTATTTTGGTACTACAACGCTTTCTATTAATGTATTCACAAAACTTTAAAGTATTATGTAAATTATTCTTAAACCTTTCAGTTAAATGAGAGGTGGCCTTGGGTGATATGCCTAATGTGGATCCATGCGAAACACGAAATGAATGTTTCCTATCTTTTCTGTGTTTGTCTCGTCTTCGTCTGTTGTTTAATTTCTACCGAATGTTTACTATCTTCAGCTATTAGGGTCTGCGCAGTAGATCTAGAGGCCGCAATACTAGTGGGAAGTATCGAAGGTCCTTTCAAATCTATATATCTATATATATCTATTTTTCTCTCTGTCTCTCTCTATGTATATAAAAATGAAAGTTTGTATGTTTTGTTCGCTCATCACATCTAGGTCCTTTGACCGATATGTACCAAACTTTGCAGAATTACTTATTAAGACCCTGCAAAAAAACTAGGATACAATCGAAACCTGGACACATCTAACCCGCCACCTGATTTAATGCCCTTGACACATTTGTATAATTTTACACACTTCTGTCTTCACATTGGAAGTGTTGGTTTGACTCAGCAGTTAAATGCTGCCCTTTGGAGGAATGGTTACCGGGTTCAAATCGCCTTGGAAGCAATAAGTTTTTTTTTTCTTTTTGTATTTCACTTGTTTGTTTGTTTTGTTTTGTTTTTTTTCCTGTTTTTTTCCATTCCTTCTTTATTTATGATAATGATTTTCTTTTTATAATTTAAAAAATAAATAATATCCTTCTTCTCTTATTTTTAATAAAATGTTCTTAATTGAAAAACAACGAAAGCCCGGATCGGACTAAGGGGTATAAACAGGGCAGCAAACTTTCCCGAAGGGAAAGTATATCTCTGAAACCGCTTTACTTGGAAACACCGAAATTTCACATGAATATTCATTGTAAGTATCGAAAAGATTCGTATTCGACGATTTTCGATATTTGGGTCCTGAAGGGTGTTAACGGGGAGGGGAGGGGGGGGGGGCTTTTTTGAAGGTATGCGTATCCCTACGAAACCTTCGGTTGAAAACTGAAGTTTCACATGTATATTCTTTGTCAAAATCTAAAACATACTTATTCGACGAATTTTCGATATTGGCTTCCTAAGAGATGTAAACAGGGAAGGGGGAGGGGGGCAACCTTTGGGATACGTAAAGGCGGAGACTTTACGCGGTTTTCAGGTTACAAAATAAGAATATGACATTACTTTGTAATCATCACGGGATTTTGTACCAACTGGGAAAGGTTTGAAGTGATAGGGTTTAACGATGCTGCATTTACCAAACGATGCTTCATTTATCTGACAGATCGTTCGATGACGCCCCACAAATGTTCAATGGGATTGCAATCTGGGAACGTGGAGGCCAAATCATTGTCGTGAAGTCGGCAGCATGTTCCTCCAGCCACTGCCGTGTCACAAGGGCCGTATGTGGAGGCGCCTTATCTTGCGGCAAGGTGCCGTCGCCACGGGGTAAAAACAGTTCATGAAGGGGTACAGGTGGTCCCCAAGCAGATCGGCGTAGGAAGTAGCACGCAGAGAGATGTCAGATGCATCAATGGACCCATTGCATGCCACGTGAGAACACCCCAGACCAGTATGGGGCCTCCTCCTACCTGATTGGTCCCCACCTGACAAGCGGGATCCATGGTTTCGTGTGGCCTGCGCCAGACGCGGACACGACCACAGGCCCGATACAGCTGAAACCGTGACTCGTCGGACCAGGCAATCCTTCGCCAGTCCTCAGCGGTCCAATGTCGATGTTGGTTGGCCCAGGCTAGGCGTTGCAGCTGTCAAGAGTGGCACCCGTCGTGTTCTCCTGCTCCTAAAGTCACCAACACCCCAAGGTTCGCCGAATTGTCGTCACGGACACAGTTGTGGGACGTCCCTGGTTTTACCGCATGGTGATTTGTTCCGCTGTCGCCCTTCGGTCAGCACTTGCAAGCCGTGTGACCCAGCGAACACCTCTGGCATCAACGAGGCGTGGGCGGCCCGTCCGCTGTTCGACGTAGGTTGTAACCCCTCGTTGGGTGTACTCTCGATGATCCTTGCAACGGTTGTGCGGGAAAATTGCAGGGTGTTGGCTACATCTAATATTGAGGCACCCATCCGTCTGGCACCAACTCCTTAAATCAACTTCTTAAATCTGGCACCGTTCAAATGCGGATAGCTCTCGGAATGCTGCCATTTCTGCAGCTAGTTTTGCTTACAATGATTGTGTGATATCAAGAAGTCCTGTGCACCTGCATTCCGAGAATGGAAGCAGCGGGATCTGTCTCATTACGGACAGGGAACCTGATTGGAGGATTGTGCCAAGACTTTTAGTAATTGAGTGTATATTATTACATTTGAAGAAATATAAAATAAAGAAGAATACGAAATGTCCTATATAAACTTACGATATAATTCAATTATATAATATTTATCCATCAAATTAGAGGGAAGTGTAAAACATTGTACAATAGTAATTTGGTTATGTAATAACTGTTACAAACAAACAAACATGTTTTTGGACTAATTGTCGTCAATTTCGTCTGGTAATCTGTAGGCATATTTATCTTGCCAAGGGACAGATGTTTTTATATCCAACAAAATGGTTTGCTTCCTAGATACGAAGAATATAGATTTAGGAACTTTATACGATCACACAATTACAATTTCTTCGTCATCCATATCAGAAAAACTTTTTTTGTAACCCGCTCGAAGCATGTGTTTTTTACTAGTATATAGCCTATGTTTAAATTTATCAAAACCTTTCGAAAAAAAATGTACCTGTATCTCATATATTAAATATGTCCAACTATACACATCAAAACCTTGTAATCGTGACACGTAACCAGTGGCGACTCCTAGCTAAAACTAATGGGAGTGCTGCTCCAGAAAATTTTTAGCCTTTGCTTTAAAATTGTGTAAAAGGAAATAAACATATAAAAAGAAAATTTATGCAGAAACTTGATAAAATCCTAAAAGAACACAATCAAACATTTTTTACTTACTTTAACCTAAATTGTTACAGTTCCAGCTTGATCTATTCATTTAAAAATGAAATCCATTCTTCTTGTTTTAATTTGAGCGAAAAGATCAATAATTTTCTTTATAGTATATTTCTTTATATTATATTATATTATATTATAAATAAAAATAAAAATATGATCAAATAGAATAGCTGAAAACAGAATAATAATCTATCACATTCAAGAATATGGTACACGGTTTTTAAGCACAACACACGCGGAGTAAAAATAAAATTACCTTCCGGCACTGCGGCAGCAACTATGTGTCTCGCCGTCGCAGCCTGTATGTATGTTTATAGGGATATGCTTTAAAACGCACTTCCTGTTCAGACAGGATTCCCTAAGGATTTATTAGTTTCTCTCTTAATCCAAACAAGTTTTAAGAAGTTTTTAATTTTATTCAGGTCCAATTCTCCCTTGAATCCTAATATGTGGTCCAGTAATTCATCTTCTTCCCAGTTATTTGGGTTTATGTTCATATTTTTTAAGAGTTCGGTTCTCTCTTTTCCGAAGCATGGACATCTTAAGATGAAATGTTTTAGAGATTCCTCTTCATTTTTATCGTAAATTAAACATATTGGCCCCTTTTCAGACCATTTTTCTGTTCTTTTATTTAGCGCCAATGATCCCGTTCTGCACTGAAAAAGTAAAGAACTTCCATAGGAATTATCGTAAATATCCTGATATAGGGGAGCCCTTTTATTTTTAAACCCTAATGGTAAAGTTTTGTATTTATTAATAGAATCAACGAATAGTTCTAATTCTGTACTTTTAACACATTTATTAATAAGATGGTGCCTTTTTTTTCCCGATTCAATGTTTATTTTAATTTCTCCTGTTTCGTAATATTCTGCTAAATATTCTAATTTATCTACCCATTTGCTTTTTTCTGTTGTATTTTCAAACACCTTTCTAGACCATCTATTTTTATTCATGAAAGCCAACCTCCCCAGATATTTTAATTTGCTTGAAGCTTCTCTGCTAAAGAACGATGATCACCCCATTTCACTTTGGACTGCTGTAGTAGGTGTCAAATTGTTCCCTCCTATAAGTTTTCTTCCAAATGTGTTTTGGATATTTGTCAATTTTTGAAGTTCGGTTTCTGTATTAATTATAGTTTCGTTACCATATGTTAGAACAGGCACAGCCAATGATTTCCATAATATTCTACCTAGTTCTACTTTATTGTAGCTTTTATTACATATGCTCCTTATCCATCCACTTAGTTTATTTGTTTTAGCTATTGTGTTGTTTATATGCTTTTTAAAGATTTGTCCCTCATTTGTTATTAATATTCCTAGGTATTGGTATTCATTGGTTTCTTTAATTTCCCGATTATTAATTTGCCAGTAGTTTTTCTCAACTACATTAAAATTTATTACTTCGCTTTTGTTGCAATTGAATTCCATTTGAAAATCTTTTGCGAAGCTTCCTGCCGTATTTAGTAGGCTCTGTAAATCCTTTTTATTATCTGAGAATAGAACAATGTCATCCGCAAATAATAAGCCTGGCAGGGTTTCATTCCCAACTGGGATACCCAAGTTGCTCTTTTCGAGTCTAAACGTTAATTAACTCATTATTATGTTGAATAGTTTTGGTGACAAAGTACACCCTTGTTTCATTCCTATTTCCGATTGTATCCAATTTGATTCCCAATTATGGAGTTTGTATTTCAACTTCCTGTCTTTATAAATATTTTGAATCAATCTGATAAATTTGCCATCAAGGTTTTTCTTTTGTAATATGTTCCAGAGCCCTTCTCTACTTACCGTATCATAAGCTTTATTGATATCCAAGAAGGCAATATAAAGCGGCTTTTTTTGAATTTTTATATTTATCTATGATTTCAGTTAGTACAAGTAAATTGTCTGAAGTTCGTCTATCTTTTCTGAATCCATTCTGTAATTCTCCTTATTTGTTGTTGTTTTCTATTATTGTATCCAATCTGTCGGTTAGTATTTTGGTGAACAGTTTACAGAGATTACTAATGATCGTTATAGGTCTATAGTTTTCCAATTTTTCCAGTTCCTTTTTTTGTCCTTAATGGATTAATTTTACTTCACTTTGTTTCCATTCCTGTGGAATGATTTCTGTTTCTATTATTTTGTTATATAATATTTTAATCCATTTGTTTAGTTTTTCTCCTCCATATTTAATGAATTCATTAGCTATTAGGTCTAGCCCAGTTGCTATTAGGTCTAGCCTCGAGAGCAGCTTCCTATGTGCGCATGCGCACAACAGCAAACCCCACGCCGCTGGAACTGTGAAGCGCACAGTTCCATACAAAGATTTTTGTATCTTTTTCATAAACTGGGAGATGGCTACTGACATTAAGCTATATTGTGCTGGATTATATATTGTACAAGTATAAAGAAAGAATTAAAGAAAAAAGGACTCATTATATTAAATGTATTGATAATACAAAGTGGAAATAGGGGGTGCTGCAGTTCCACAGTGCCTATACACAAGCCGCCACTGCACGTAACTTCATTTAAAATTTCAAGTACTTATTTTCAAAAATAATGGCAAAGTACTTGAAATTTTAAATAAAGTTATGTGCAGTGGCGGCTCTTGAATTTTATGTGCATATTTTTCAAAAAATAATGTCCAATGCACATAAAATTCAAGAACTTAAAAACGTTACCTTAAAAAAATTAAAGCAAAATTATATATGATAATTTAATAATTGCTGAAAAGTTAATGCATGCAGTTTACAAAATCAGACTTAAAGCATTATGATATATTGATTTTTTGAATTACTTTGTCCTGAAGGGGTAAACATGAGCAAGGTGCCCTATGAAAAACAATAAAAATTGCCGAGATAAATAAAACAATTACATGTCAGTGCAATTTAAATTATGAAAATTCATTTTTAGAATAAATCTTTAGAATAATAATTATTTAGAATAGTATGGAATTAAAAAAAAATGACTTCAGAATACACATAATGACGATAAAATTAAAATACATTTATAACAATAAAACAGACCGAAACTGTCCAGGGTTTTTATTGACAGTTTTAGCCTGTTTTTAGCTCTAAGGTCATATTCAGGAGAATCTTTAAATATTTAAATATCGTCACACGTTAAAATTTCTTTTTAATTCAGAATAGTATGCAATTCAAAATTGGAAGTTTCTTCATGTTAAGGGACCTTTCAATAGAATAGATTTGATTTTTATTAAATTTTATATATGATATGTAAATTTGTAAACTACGATTAATAAACTATTAAAACAATATAAACATTTAGAAATGTGAAATTTAAGCATAATTAATATTAATTGAGTCATCCTGGGATCTAATAATCTTTCCACTTGAAAAATAGAGCATCGTTTTGTAAATATAGACATTCGTAGTTTAAAAGCCTTGAGGGGTTTATTTAGTTTTATGATTTCTGCTCTAAAAGTTTGCTTAAAATTTGAAATTAGGAATGACAAAGCTTTAAGTTTAAATGTAAGTTCATTTGTATTAAAATCAGTAAAAGCTTTAAGGAAATATCCTGTACTAACGGTAAAATGCCGAAAATTGATAAATAGGAATAATTTATGGTCTAAGATATTCTATAGGATTTAGATGATATTCTACATGGCTTAAATGCTTTTTCCTCAGTTAAAAGAAACCTTTCCTTAGACGCATAAATTTGTTCGATCAATCTGTATCATTAAGATACCATAAAAAGAGAAGTCATATTTCGGTGTATTTTTTTAAAATATATTTAATTCATTTCTTTAAGCAGGGCTTTAAAACAAAAAAACATTTCTTTTCTTTGAAGAATGGACAGATATGAAACTTGGAATACATTTTCTCATCAAAAAATTTCATTCATCAACATGAAAATTTATAATAAAGTGAAGAAATACAAGGCTGCACCTGAGTAAACAAAAAAAATGAAAATTTATGGTCACCAATTTTTATTTTTTGTTTTTTTGTTTAAATAATGAATATCGTATAAGCCTGTTAATGTAAAAATTAAAAGAAGATTCAGTATAATCAACGTTACACTATACATACTGTTGGTTTTATATGTTTTTCTTGGTACCTTCTATGAGCAGAGAATCAGAGGTACGATTCATCTTTATACGTTACGTTTCATCTTTTAATACTTTACCCGGAATTTAAAGTTTTGTATCTTTATTGAAAAAAAAAAAGTTTACTTGGGCTTTGGCAATCAGTGCCCAAATTGCAGAAGATGTTATAATTGACTTAAATTTGCTATATATAAATATGAGAATGGAAATATGGCATTTGAAGATTCCAATTCCAAACCGATATTTCTATTTCTCCAAGTATATACATTGCTTCATCAGTGGCATCTGGCATTAGTTTAAATTTAAATAATTAGGATAACTTAAACTAAAACGTAATATTCAGGGATATCGCTCTTAAGAATATCTTTTATATTTTATTTACTCTAATAATATAAACAGTGTTATTAAAATTAAGAGAAGAACAATATTCAATATTTACAATATTCCATTTTATTCTAAAATACGCAAATTACTTAGTAACACTGAATACCGCGGATGAAGCATGGATAGATTGGTATAATTTATTCTTGCAGAAATAGAACTACGGTTTTTGAATAGAAATATTGCAAATTCCAAGATCTCTGGCATCCCTGAATTATGATATGCCTTCTATCAGCAAGACAATGCTCCACGTCATACAGCTTGGATTGGCAGGATTGTTATCATCACAGAACACGAGGAGCAGTTCCAGCTGTTACCATGGCCTCCAAATTCCTCTGACATTAATCCGATCGAGCATTGAGGTGATTTGAGTTGAAGAAACGTGTTCGCTTCCAACGTGTTTGGTTTAATTTTATTAGAAATTACCGATTACAAAAAGGATTTTCACGAACAGAGGTCATCTTTTCCTTATGTTTCCGTAAATGCCTCCAGAAAACTCTATATTAGGAACGTAACAGAAATTCGGTCTGAAAATTTGAATCGACGAGCGATTGGAATCTCGAAAACATATCGTGGTTGGTCGAAATTGAACGAGAAATATCGAAACTGAAAACAAAGAAGTACAGTAGAACCAAGGTAATCCGAACCCCGCAAATCCGAAATTAAAATAACAGGCTTTAAGCTAGTATTTAGCGGAATGCAAATCACTACAGTATTTAATTTACATATCTGTATTTCAATGAACTATTTAACTAATTTTTCAATTTTTTCACAATTTTTTTTTCCAGTCACTGATAATGGCTTTCCCTATGCCAAATTCAATAGCTAATTTTGTAGCAATTTCTCCCTTAATTTTGTAGCACTTTCCAGTCGCTTGAGAAACTTCCAGTTTTTCTTTTAATGTACACGAACCAGGTTTCCATTTCTTTGTCATTTTCAACTTTGTTATTCCGTTTCTTTGTCTACTGTAATACTTTATAATGTTACAACAACGAAACACTAGATTTGTATTCACTTAATTTAAAATTAAAAATGATACAAACGTAACTATAACTCGCCCCGATTACTCTGTATTTAGACTATTGATAACAAAAGCCAACCGAAAAGTGTGCAACACTCGATCGTACTGCAGATACATACTGCTAATGTTCACGTGATCGGCTACTATCGTTTCACAGTGCAAGCAATCGCTGTGCTGTCATTTCCTCACCCACACAAGGTCAAACAACCTTCATTCTTCTGTCTCACCGTTACGCTAAATTGCCAAGTGGCAGCTAATACTATAGCTATGTAGGCCTACCATGTAGAATACTATGTTTTTTCGGATAATCCGAACATTTCTGAATCCGAACAGACCACAGTGCCAATTAGTTCGGATTTCCGGGGTTCTACTGTACAAAAAGATGAAAAAAATGAACACTCCCTATTTTAATTAATTAAAAACATTCCTTCGGCTATTCGATGCATTGAATAAATGATTTTTATATAAATCAATGCTACTTTTTTCGTAAATAAAACGTAGGTATGATGACAAATGAGAAATGTATATTTTCCGTGTGATGGTAGGCGATATGGAACATGTAAGGTAAGAATTTTAAAGCTTTTTATTCACTGACAATCTACCCTGACATTGCCATCGATATAGCCTATTCAAACGGCACGTCTAAAGAGGCCTTAAGATATTTAGTAAGAGAATGACTGAAAATTACAAATAATCAGAAATTGAAATATAATAGAAAATAGTTACTACAGGACTTCTTCATAATGGCTATTTTTTTTTTTTTTTTTTTTCAGAAAAATAAAAAGAGTACAACTCAAAACCGCAGTTAAAGTGATTTAAAGAGTGTCAGACAGATCACCTCCAAGGCAGAGGTAATAAATTGTTTTTGTATTATTTACAGTTACTGGCAGCCCTACAGAATTTATCATATTCTGATAGATGGACTCAGCAGCAGGAATTGGCACCAGAAGAAAGAAAAACACACTATTAACGAAGATTTATAGTCAGGGTGTAGCAATTCTTTACAGCAGCAATCAACAAATACAAGAACGCAGCAGGAAAAATATAATTGGTGTGCCAACTTTTAACTAATACTTATTTAAACATGCTAATTTTCGTTTGTTTCTAAGCCAATTTTGATGTAGATCTATTTTGGTGTAAACATATTAATTGTTGTCTAGAAATCTTCCAAAATATTCAAATATTTATATTATCAAATAATCCAAATACAAAAATAATCTTTGTTTCTTTTTCAAGCATTTTGAAATTTACATAATGCAAATTTAACAATACAGTTTATTATGGAGCTATAAACGTTATCGTGGGCTATTAATAATAAAATTAATTATCTAGCTTTATTAAATTATTGTAAGTTAGATAATTAATGTTATTATTGATAATTTGTATATGTTGATAGTAGCTATTAGTGAATTTTTATTAATTAATTTCAAAATGCTTCAAAAAGAAATGCGATTTTGTTTTGAAACTTTGAATAATATGGATGTTTTGAAAAAGTTTTGAACTTGCTCTGAATGCAACGAAATTTGAGATGATTTTTATAACTGATAATGACTTGGAAAAATGGCTTTTTTTATTATTCTTTTAACTCAATCAGCTTTGTATCTTTTTATGTTAAAAATATTGCTTCTTCGATTTGTCACTTATGACACTCTAACGTAGTACAGCCAAGAACAACTAAAACGGCAGAAAAAAGAAAAGAATAATGTCATGATAACAGTCCTGAGTACTATGGTAGCGGTTGTATAACATGAAGTTTTTAAGCAAGTTATTATTGTAAATATAATATTATGTTACAAATGGTTTGTTTGGACCATGATACTAATATGTCCTTTAGAGTGTGCAAAGATTCAAATGCATAATCTTAAAGAGCTTGTCAGGCTGAACAATAATCACCAAAGAAAGTTGCCAAAATCAGGTGGAAACATCAAGTTTTTTCAGGTTAAAGTTGCCATAGAGATACATGTAAAAATATGTAATTCTAAGAAATCTCACAAACCTTCAGGGTGTGCAGAAAAGTGCCCGAACATATGCTGTAGAGCTTAAAAAGACCTACAAAAGCCGAAAAATATTTATATCAAAATTAGGTGGGAACATTTGAAAGAAGAAGAAGAAAAACATAATTTGTAACATTATTTGTTATGGTAAACAATGAATCAAACAGACAAAATTGAGACATAGGGTAGTGAAAAAACGTTAATTAATCAACAAAAGCCAATATTTACACACAAAATAAGAAATAATTAATTATGAGGTATATTCTCTTCGTCGCGTCGTCGATTTCATAAAGTGGAAGTCCACCATCAGGAAAGCAGTGCTCAAGGAAATGGCTTGGAATACGGAATTGGTTAGGCTCATGTCGAAGATATCCAAGAATATATAATAGTAAAGGAGTGCACACAACATTGACAAGATCGAGAGCTGTTTGGACAACCACAGTAAAAACCGATGATAGAGTTTGAGCCGGTTTCCCTTTTGTCAACCAAAAGAAACTGCTGGTAAGTTTTGCTCCCGGAATAGCGAGACCATATTCGTGTTCTGATGAGATTGACATGAAGAGCTGGTATATTAAATGGTTGAAATTCGTTCCAAGTGAAGACCAATGAATCCGTTCATAACTCTTAAGGGGAGACCTATACAACACATCCCTTCATATTCTGATATTCGCCCAGGCATCTGCATTCCGTCAATGTACTACATAGTACAATAAAACTCCTTAGGGTATGCGCATAGTATTTTCGGACAAACTATTTGTCGCATGATTGTCCTATCAACTTCTTTTTTCTTCCCAAAGTCCGTCTTTTTAGTTAACGTTACAAAATCACAGTCAAAATCATCAATTAGCCTCATGTTTGGATATCTGAATATTCAAGTCTTAAAGCTACGGAAAGTCTAAATAAAGGGGTAAATTGTGAAGCCTATTAATGGCAGCTTATGTAAAAGAAATCTTCTCTATATTGTATTTAGTAATGTACGGACAGTTGATTAAGCTGCTGATGACATTTTAATTTTTTCAACATACTAAGAAGCTGTAATGAAAGTTATTTACATGTGCCATTGCGTAGTGATGGTTAACAAAGTTAAAGTACCCATTTTATAAGCCCCTTCTGGGACGTTTCAGAGACAAAGGCACTAACAGTTCCGCGACCATCCGAACGAAGTTGAGGTCGGGTGGTCAATCAGATGCTCACACCCCCGCCTTTAACTGGGAAAGAAAGTAGGTTCTTAAGTACACAGGACTCATTGAGTCCTAAGACCCGCCTGGATGAGAAACACTCAAGGAAAATTCCCGACCTCCACTGTTAGGAAATTGAACAGGGCCTACCGGACCAACGCAAACTTATTATTAAGTTTCTTAATAAATAGATTCCTTAATTTGAATGAGTTTAATGATTTTTTAACGGAATTTTAGAGTTTATTTATTACTAAAATAAGTAAATTAACATTAACTAAAGAACAAAACTTTCATAGGTCATACTATTCCTATAAGTAACTAAGTTTTAACGGGAGCTTTAATAGGATACACTACAAATAGTTAAAGACTAGTTTCTAATTAATAATATT
>JAFIDM010000001.1:20668478-20680846 GCA_023159025.1 Thereuonema tuberculata
AATATTAATAATAAAATTTAAATTTTGAAATAATATTCAAAAAGTTTTTTTATATTATTCTTACACTTAATTATGACATTAATTGTAATAAAGCATAAATAAATGTCGTATATGATGATAATAAAAAAAAATACAACAAAATTGTTATGTATATTAATTACAGAAAAAGGCAACAATCACATATCAAAAATTTGTCCAAGCAGAGATTAAATAAGAGGATTTTCATTTTTATTAAAAAAATACTTAGGCCTATAGGTTTAATATACCGGTATGTCAAGATATCCAATTAATTTCATTACATTAATTACAGTAGATTTATAAAAATATTTATCCCATTATTAGCAACTTAAAATGTTTATTAAATCGACTTAATGCAATTTCATTGTAAATTTCAATAATATAAGTTTTAAATTAAAGAAATTTACGACTTTTTATTATTATCAACCAGATTTGATTAAAACCAAGAATTTGTTAGATTATCTTACTTACGATGATTTTGATTAATTTTATTTAGTTTCAACTGTGAACTCGGAAGTAACAGCTTTAATTGCTCCCCTCTCCCATTGGGTCATGCCCTCATTTATGAAGACACTGGCGACATTATTTACAACGCCCCAATGACGTACTGCTTCAGGGCATAGAAATATCTGCGCTACATGGTTTGCTTAAACGACAATGGAAAATGTTGTGATTCTTATTTATTATTCGAAAAAGATGAATCATAGAACAATAGCAGAATATAAATTACAGTAACATAAAGGAAGAGAACTCAATTAAATTAAAACAGGAAAAGCATTCATTTCCATTTCATTTCTGGGTGTAAATTAGCGCATTCGTCTAGTTAAGTTATTTCAGCTAAAACATCATCTTTGATATTTCAGTTCTGTATCAGTCAGTTTCTTCAGTATCAAATTCCGAATTTATCCCAGGGTAATATTTACTTGATGTATCAATCATAGCTATACTGTGGATTGTCTAAATAAAAGGAGGTTTGATGGGTAATTGAAGGGCCCTGAAGGTACTGATCTGCGAAGCTTTGAGAGATTTCGAAATCAGGGATTCAGATCAAGTTGACTTTGATACGTGGATTTAATGCAGTTTGAATATTTAGAAAACTGATCTTTCTAAAAAGTGCCAACAAAAGTCTTTTTTTTTATTTATTTATTTACTAGCGGAAGGGCTAGCATAAAAAAAAAACCAAACATACAAACATTGATTTTGCGTTTTATGTATTGATAGGTAATTATTATTATAAAGAACTCCGGTCGCAGTGCTTGGCTTCTCTGCCACTCACATTCATTACATAAATATAAACATAATTATTATTATTGTTATTGTTGTTGTTTTCCTCAGTTTTTGATTGGTGGTTTTCATATGACTTCTCAAGACGAAGGGCATATGATGTTCTAGGGTTTGTAGAAATTTACAAACAACATGACATGTACTTAAAAGAGCAGCTTTTTGTATTGGCTTGTTTACAACATGTTATGATTAAAGCTGTGATAAAGTCAAATAGATCTTTGATGAATCTATGATGAAGATTCTTCAGGATCAAGACGTTGTGAACTTTTTTCATGTGCCACTGTTTTTGAATGTCTATAGCAAGATCCAAGTATTTGGAAACTTTAGTATGATAACTTGATGATATATTGATATTGCTTGGGATGGCTAAAGCAATCACAAATGCTGTTTTCTGTGTTTTCAATCAACCTATTGCCTAGTTTACTGTATACAATTGTCTTGTCTAGAAGAATAAATAATAAGTCGTAATATAATTTGTAGTTCTTATTTCTCTCTTATCCACTGTTAACCATAACTTAACCATAACTTACCCATAACTTAATATTTCTCTCTTATTCCCCAAAATAATTCCACAATAAATAAGAAACCATGGATATCCTTTGAACTTTTAAAAAATATCCATTACAAAAATAAACTATATAAATCGTATAAGAAAAATCGTACATCCGCTAAACTAGAACACCTTAAAGTCATGAGGAATGATTTAAAGTCACGAATTAGAGCTTGCAAGGAAAGTTATTACGAAAATCTGTTTAATCATAATCTCTCCATAAAAGAAAAGTGGAATAATATCAACAAATTAATATCTAACCACAGAAAACCAAAATGTCCGTCTAATCTTATTCTAGAAAACGACTTAAAAAAAAAGAGCAAAACCTAAATAAATTTCTTAACATCCTTCTACCAAATATTCCCTTCAGCACACCAGATAAAAATGTACATCCATTTTTGAACAATCCAAGTCCTTCCTCCTTCTTTCTATCTCCTACTTCCCCTTCTGAAGTTAAAAAAGCTATCTAATCACTATCCAACAAAACTTCTTCTGGTCCTGATGACATCTCCCCATACTTTCTCAAACAGATCGTGGATGACATTGCACTCCCTCTTTCTCTTATTTTTAATATCTCAATATCTGAAGGCGTCTTTCCTTCTTCCTTCAAACAATCGAGAGTTGTTCCATTATGGAAAGCAGGAGATGTGAACACTCTGACCAACTACCGTCCTATCTCCGTGGTAAACTCTTTCTCAAGAATATTTGAAAAATTATACCAAAGCAAACTCTCTATCTATATATCAAAAAGAAAAGTCATTGCGCAACAACAACATGGGTTTATTACAGGGAAAAAAAATAGAGGACGATGGAAAAATACAGTGATAGAATTAATATTTGATTGCAATGTAACTGTGCGATATCTATTAGTCCCGACCACCATCTGCTCTTGGACGTATGAGTCTTTCATCCATTTTGCGGATGAGATTATGGAAAAGAGGAATAGAGTTCCACTATCCTGAGGAATAGAGTTCCACTCCTGCAACCAATGCTGTACGCAGATCTTGAAGGTAACGAAGAGGAGGATTACGTCCTGCAATACGTCTCCCGAGCATATTCCAAGCAGGTTCAATAGGGTTAAGATCGGGGGACCTCGCCAGCCAATCTTTGCACCGGATATCCTCTGTTTCCAGGGTCGCATTGACCAGGTTCGCTCTATGCGGAAGTTCATTATCGTCCATAGACATGAAAGCAGATCCCATTGCACCCTTGAAGAGACAGATGTATTGTCGAATAATCACATCCCAGTTACGATACCTCTATCAAAGACAACATGAGAGGTGTACGAGAGCCCATCGTAATGAGAGCCCACACCAGGATACCTGCATCTCCGAAATGATCTCATTCAATGATGTTCTCTTGGTTATATGGACTTCCACGTGTCCGCCAGACGTAGACATGGCGTGAGTCGCTGTCCAAAAAGAATCTGGACTCACTTATCAGACAGGATATATTACTGTCGTGCAAGTTTCTACCGCAATTCTCGTGTGTCCTTAATTTATGGACATGAGTGTATAAACAAAGTGTCAGTTGAACCAAGTTAACCCGGTAACTTCTTCATGGTAGTCATTTTCGAGAGTAAATTATACAATAGACTCTCGATATGTTAAACTTGATATGAAAACCTTCATATGTCGAAAAATTATTTTTCCCCTTGATATTACATATTCATCTAATGTTAATTTTAATTCTTACGTCGAAGAGTTTTCACTCAAAATTTTGTTATGTCGAATATTTTCGAAGTAAAAAATGAATTTTTCAGAAAAATCGCCGTTCAGTTGTGTCGAAGAAAATAGAAGTATTTTTTCAAGAATCTCTCACACCCTTCATTATCTGTCTGAGGGGTCAAGGACGATTCCGATAAATCCATCTGGTCGATAACTCCATTTGGGGAAAGGAGGGTGCGAGTGTGCGCTACTATGTCTCGCCAGTCATTTGTTACATTGTTGCTTAGGCGTGATGTTCTAAATTGTTCAGAATTTACTGCGTATGGTTAAGTTAGTCGGCGAAAAACTTTAGGGGAGTTATAAAACGTGTCAGTGAATCGCCAGTTGTCTCAAAAATGGAAAGTTCCAAAGAAAAGAAAACAGCGAGCCGTTAAGAAAAAGTTTAACGCATTGACAATCGTAAAAAAGGTAGAGATTTTAGAGGCTATAGATAAAGGTGGAAAAAAAGGGACAAATCGCAAAAGATTTCAAAATTCGAGCATCGACTTTATCAACAATATTGAAAAACAGAAACAAAATTGAGAAACTTTTCGAACATGAAAAAGGAGCCGCGAAGAAGATTAGAATAGCCGGATATTTTCGACTACTTTTAAAAATTAAAATTATCATTGTTAGATTTATTGTCAACTATCAAGACATATTTACAGTTATTGTCAACTATCATTACATATTTATACTTATTCTCATCTATCAAGACTCTTAGTTTTTAGAATATTATTCCGTATCTTGTGTTTTTACATGAAATTTTACGTTTTGGTTATGACCTTGTTATCTCGAAAACTCGCTATCTCGAATTTCTTTTAGCGTCCCTTCAACTTCGACATATCGAGAATCCACTGTATTTGTGAAAAAGAACAGTATCCTAACAAAAGACAAGCACCGGAATGCGTCACCTGTGTACAACTGTGGGCATGCATCTGACGTCAGTACGAGCACCTCGTGACTTTCTAGCGCGTTATTGACCGTAATTTACTGACCATAATTTACAATGGCAGGGAGGGGAAAGTGGTGCTTTCAGGTTGACATTAAATGTGTGTCTGTCATTAAGTTTATTTAAGAGACGGAAGGCAAGATCTGTGAAATAAGAAGTATGTCTGATGAGAAATATTGTTTTTCTTTGAAATGTGAAAGAGTAAAAGACCCAAAAAGTCCGGCTACTTTATTAGGTACAACCCTGCTGTGCGCACAGATGCTGTCTCACAACAACTCTTCAAGCCGGTAGAGGCAGTGTCATGGTATGGGGGTATTTTCCTGGCACACGTTGGGTCCATTGATACCTCTGCACAACCTTAGGAAGTCTGAGGGCCAATATTTTTATAAAAGTTGTGATGGAGGGCCGCTGCGTCCCATCCTCCAACCACCCAACCCTGACTATATTTTACTAATTAGTGGTTTCATTATGTCATTTATAATAATAATTATTAATAATAAACGTAATTTACATAAACTTCAAATTATCCAATAATGCGCAAGTTGTGTATCATACAACATTCCAATAGTGAAGTCTGAGACAGTTCCTATTTCAAGTTAAGACATACTTCAATTTAAGTTTCACACTACTCGGCCGCAGCAAATATACCGGCGGGCTGCGATTTGTGCACCACTGGTCTAAATCAATAAAATTGTTCTAATTCTAATTATTTAAAAGCTTTTCAAGTGACATTACATTAGTTTAAAATTACAGTTATGTAATAGATTCAAAATAAAAATGAAATATATTTAACTTATCAAGTGGATTATAATTACAAAATAGTCAATGATAAAAAAAAAAAAAAAAGTTGAAAAGAACTTAAAGCCTACTTTTCTTTTTAAGGTTATTTCTTAATTATTTTTTAAATTCGTAAAAACGAAAGCCTGCAATTATTTTTCCAATTCAAACATCTACTGAATCCAAACAGTGTAACTTTTCCATTCAACATTAATTAATTAAATCAGCATTACTTAATTTGTTGAAATCGGATTAATTTTAATCATATCAAACTAATTAATTGATTAGTTAAAAGGATTACGATTTATTGTTTAAGACATTGTTTTAATGATAAAATTCACTGTTTAGATTCTGAATGCTTTTCTAAGGGAATTTTTGTGGGTTTTCTCGACAAGGAGCCACTTGAATAAATTTTCAAATAGCGCCTACATAAGTTCGATCCATCGGAAGCGCAGTGGTGCCTCAAAGAATAAATTACACAATGAAAAAACTCACCAATGAAAAAACGAGTGAGAAAATCCATGTGCCACAAAGAGAGGCGTCAATGAATTTTTTTAAAGCATAGGCCTAAGACTTCAAACTGCGCATTTGAAGTGTTAAAAAAACAGCAATAGATGAGACCAAAATTATTCACAAATGACATCCTGGAACAGATCGTCTCTAGTACTTAAACCTTCATACTAAGTTTGAAGAAGAAGATCCATTTTTTAAAGTAATTAGGGAACACACTGATCCTATGAGCCTTACTTACCTAGGAAAGAAGGTTAAGAAACTTTGTAATCATTAAAGGAATGAAGAAAAGCAATAAATGAACAACACTTCCAAATTGTTTTTTATTGTTGTGATTAATGAAAGTATGAGCTAAATTGCAATTGTGAAATAGTACTTGAAACTTCTAAGGCCAAACTTATTGTTGTAGAATAATAGAATTATCGCGCTAGTGCACTGCAATCACGACGATTTTCCTTTCCGCTCCCAGGCCGGTATTTTCAGTTAGCATTGTGAAATTCCATTTCAATAATTCTAACAATTACATTAAGTAAAAACCTAATTATAATGAAAAATATCCCCGCGCGCTGGTGTATAAATTGTACACAATCTGCTATTAAATATAATGAATCGAATCTGTAAGGATATAAATACAGGTAGCGTCATCTAACGACCGGCGATGAAATTATTCTTTATCGTCGACATCAATTTATTGAATGATTTCAACAATTATCAACAATTCACTTTTGTTGATGTAAATTGACAACTAAACAACTAAACTGCGCGTGAAAGCAATGTTATTTTAGACAAATAAAATTTTTTCTGTCTTATTTCTTTTTAGTGCTCAGAATAAATGGAATCAGAAACAACGATAAATTAATAATTTTAGAAATCGATTGGAACTCTCTAAAACTTGTAAACCTCATTATTAATAATAAAACTTTCGTTATTTAATGCAAATTCTTTTAATGACACTAAATACACAATAGTAATAATAGATTTACTAAAAATAAAAGGATCCAGTGTTGTTGTTGTTTTATTTATTTAGTTTTTATTTTATATTTTTTTTCATTTATAATTTCTTCTAATAAACTTGCCAGTTTGGAGATGTTTTTAGCCTATTTTCCTAGGAACTGGGGCTCATCAAGTATTTCTTACTGATGTTTCAGTGGGAGAATTTATTGAAAATGAAAATTACCTGAGATTTAACGCACATAATAAAGTTGAAAGAGACGAAGTCTTTCGTGTCCCCCTGTGAGAATCGTCATCAGGTCTAAAGAAAGCAAAATCATCATCAGCATTTTTTGCTGCATCAGACACATGGGCGCTGTCCAATCTCGGAGACTCACTTATTCTAGGGAGTAGATACAGAGATGGTTTCCGTTGCCTTCCTCAGGAAGCCATTCCGGTCTGGTTTTACATTCAAAGAGAAGGCGAAGAAGAGGCTGACAAACACAGGAAAGAAAATTAAAACAACCATGCCGCTGCAAGGATTCGAACCCAGGTTCCGCCCACATCTGCAGAAAAATAACAGAATATATAGAAATGAGAAGGCGGATATAGAGAGGTAGCGCCGAGAGCCCGGAAAATAGAGACGAGAGGAGAAGGAAAAGCAGGAGCTCTAGAGCGCGGGAAACGACGATAAAGGGGGAGGTGGAGTGGACTAGGAGGGATAGTTTATGTTAGGAAAATTAAATGTAGAGAAGAGAAACCACCTCCACATACGATCTGGGCTCGTTCAAATCATTCAGGTCGACAGGAGAAGATCCGCCTTCGATGATATTCCTACTGATGAAGGTTTTAGGTTGACTAGATTACTCGGTATCTGTGCGCGAATGTGGTTATGCGTTCCTTAATAACCTTCAAACCGCTGATGCATCTTCTTGAAACTCGGTATGCACATTTAAGCACTAGATCTAGCTTTAATATTTAAAGTCTTTCCCAGTCGGTCTTTGTCCAGATGTGAACAAAATTCTCATAGAAAAACAGTAGAACCTAAATAACAGTTATCTTTCGTAAACAATGGATATTAATCCTTTAGATAATTCATTAATTTGCGGTTGTTTTTCTATAACACAGAATTTTTTTAAGTAAGAATATTTAAAATATTGCAACGTTTCGGCAATTATAGTTTTAATTGCCATTTTCGAATTACAAATAAATAGATGGATCGGAAATAAATAAACAATCTTGAGTTTCAAAAAGAAAAGTTGAATACATTCATTATTGATTGGGAGAAGGCGAAGGACACATAAGTCAAAAAACAATATAAATGTGTTGGAGTCCCCGTGGCCTAATGGATAAGACGTCTGATTTCACATCAGAAGGTTGCGGGTTCGATTCCCGTCGCGGATATTTCGTTGTAAAAATTATTTCTATTTTCCATTCTCACAGGAAATCTGACAGACAGTGAAATAAAAGATTTTAGTAATATAGATCCCATCCAAAACACTTCGTGTAAAATAAGTTGCCAAGACTCACATGCTCATAATGCTTTCACTGTTAAAAAGATATGAGATCTCATGTAGAGCCAAGCCCCTAACTCTACGAGGCCTAACTCTACAAGCCCTAACTCTAAAAACCCTATATCTTGGTCAAAAAGTATGCCTTGGCCGTTTCGTGGCTGTCACACAGACAATCCCATGGAGTTATGTAAAGGATATGGAGTATGCCAAGGCACACTTTTTGACCAAGATAGTAGGGTTTTTAGTTAGGCATGTATAGTGAGGGGCTTGGCACTATATGAAATCTGATAACTTTTTAACAGTGAAAGCGTTATGAGCATCTTGGCAACGTATTTTACATGAAATGTTTTGGATGAGATGAATTAGTTCCATGAAACGGCCAAGCCATACTTTTTGACCAAGTTATAGGGTTTTTAGAGTTAGGGCTTGTAGAGTTAGGCCTCGTAGAGTTAGGGGCTTGGCTCTACATGAGATCTCATATCTTTTTAACAGTGAAAGCATTATGAGCATGTGAGTCTTGGCAACTTATTTTACACGAAGTGTTTTGGATGGGATTTCATTTCTTTTTGTAGGATGAGATCTGATAACTTTTTAACAGTGAAAGCGTTATGAGCATGCGAGTCTTGGCAACCCCTTATTTTACATGAAATGTTTTGGGTGGGATTTCATTTCTTTTTGTAAGATGAGATCTGATAACTTTTTAACAGTGAAAGCGTTATGAGCATGTGAGTCTTGGCAACTTATTTTACATGAAATGTTTTGGGTGGGATTATCTATTACAACTAAATTTAGTTTTAAGATTATTTAGAAAATGGATTTTTTTTTTCAATACCCTAATTTTCTATTTTTCTATTGGTCAACTTGTATATAAAAGCTGTTTGCACTTTTGTAAGAAATCACATTATTACACAGTATTATTTAGGCCGAAGCATTGAGGGTACGACGTATTTCAGATCTCAATAAAATCCAAAGTATAAGAGCTAGATAAATGAAACTTAGCGTATTTCATTAGTAGGGTAACTGCATCTTATCCTGAAAATTTGAGCTCTCTAGTATTATCCAGGCCGAAGCTATGAGGGTTCGATAATACATAACGAGACCCCCCCTTTATGAGGGGTTGGAATGTGAAAGTTACGGATTTCTTAATGTTTTTGTTGTTTGTATGCTAATCCTAACCTGCATACCTAATTTCAGCTTTCTAGGACTTCAGGAAGTACCCTAGAGGTTTTGATGATCATGAGTCAGTGAGTCAGTCAGTGACGGAATCGACATATTTTAGGTATTAATAAAATCCAAAGTATAAAAGCTAAATAAATGAAACTTAGCGTATTTCATTAGTATGGTAACTGCATCTTATCCTGAAAATTTGAGCTCTCTAGTATTATCTAGGCCGAAGCTATGAGGGTTCGAAAATACGACGAAACACTTCCAGAAAAGGTACGTAGTGCCCTTCCTGCCTTCGGCTCGTCTTGGCGGGGGCACTGCCGTGCCCCCAGATTCCAAAAAAAGTCAGCAAAAGCATACAACTTCAAAAAACGTTATATGTGCCCGTTGTCGCGAGAAAATGTTTTATATCTTATATCTAGTGGATGTAGAGATATTTTATGCATTTAAAGAGACACAATTTAACTCTCTAGAAACTGTTTGTAGAATCTGCATCAAAATTAATTGAATGCTTCAAAAATTAGAAGCTATAATTTTATGTTAATTGTAAAGTGCATTACTGAAAGTGATACTACATGGCAATAAAAATCACACCCCTCCCCCCAACATCTCAAAATGTGTAGATTATCCCTTTTTTTCCTTTCGTGTTTTTCGATTCGATAGCAAATTGAAAGTATTTTGGCGCTCTCAAAATTTTGTATTTCTTTAGAAATCGAGACCGCATACACAGGACAGTTTATGATTATGAAATTTGATTGCAATTCGCCCAGTAGTTTTTCCTATACAGAGGTCTAAACATCTCCTCTTTAATTTGGATTATCCGAAATATATAGAGATATATATATCTCTATATAAATTATATAGAGATGAAAATTTAATAATTTCATTTTCACTTAGAGGTGGGAATGGGATGGGGTTGAACCTTATTGTTTTCTTAGCCTACTTCCAACTGAGATTCTCAGATCACTCAGTCCGTTTGTGTGTGTCGCCTCCGTCCCCAAATGACTTCCAACTCCCTGGATGCATCTGAAAACTTAGAATTCATATTTAATAATTCTAGTTTTTAACAGAGAATTTTTAGGAGAAAATCTAAAACTTTTCAAATTTAAAAAATTGAAGTCTCTTCCAAAAAGCTTCTTGTCGAGAAATTAGTTAGACGAAGAAACAAAAATTCCCATTGCAAAGCTTTAGGATTTCTAAACTAATTATCAAATATTAATTAACGAAGAATTTTTAACTTTTAGCTAATTCATAATTACCTAAATGAAGTTTAAAGACAATTCGATTTCAATAACTTCAGGAAGTAATGATTTCATTAATTTTTTTTTTTCAGAAAATGGGAATTTTGCATTGTTTGTATTTATTAGATATTAGAAGTTTCGTTTGTTTTTCTTTTTCGTTTCAGTTTTTCGGCCAAACATTTAACCTGATCCCAACATTTAACTGGGACCCATTCGTTTAATGGATAGTGGAAGACCTTTACCAACAGAGCTACAGAATCAAAAAATAATACAATTACTATCTATCAAATATAATCAATCCACGAAATTGTTACATTATGGAATTATTAATTAAAATTCAGTAATATTTTCTTTGGAGTAGCTGTAAAGACTAATTTAAAATTTTTTCGATAAATTCAAGACACAAATAAATAGAAATTCTTTGAAAATCCAAACAGTAAGAAACGAGTTACTTCCTTGACTGATAGACAGATGCGGTGAATCAAGTGAATGTTTTGGCAAAAAAAATTGTTTCTGCCATTACTATCTAGAAAATGATCCTGTCTGATGAAAGTTTTGAATACTCAATAGAAAGAATATTATCATAATTATTATGTTCAATATAATTGAATTCTTATTTCTTACATTTAATATTAATTGGGGAAAAAATATATCTTTTTTTTTTCCCTCCGTTAAGCTCGACAGAAGCAAGGGATTTTGTAATTTTGTTTTTGCTTAAATTTTTAATTTTTGTTTTCCAAAATGGAGACCGTAAATCTTTTTTTCTCTAAGTTTAATTTTTTTGTTATTGCCATCGAATAATTGGATACATCAGAAGAAGGACAAAGTTTTAATGGAACATGATTACAAAATCTAACTTGCTCAATTTAAGAGCGGCGTCTTTGATCTTACTCACGAGTATAATAAACTTCGTGGCACCTGCTCTTGTTTTCAAGTTCATTAAATGCAAATCACCTGGAAGGAAAATCGACAACATAACAGAAAAGTGTCAAAAATAACTTTTTAACGACATTCTTACATGAATTAATAGTCGTTCTAAGATCTTATGATTCAAACATTGTAGATAAAATTTGAGTAAAATTCCTTAAATTCTGTAAGATTTTAATTCATTATATGTTTTTTATCTCCATTATTTTATCTACATTTTTTTATTATTATTATTATTATTTTTGTTAATGTAATTTTTGTTATTATTATGGGTCGCCCTTAAAATTATGCTTTAGCACGAAATTATATTCACTTGTTAGTCTTTATTTGGATTTCATGGATAGTGTGGATATTTGGAAAACGATTATAGATAATAATAATAATAATAATTTATTTTCTTTGATACATTGCTGAAGTCCTGTTAGGATCTCCAACAAAGAGATCCTGTCAACAGATGCTTGGATTATGTTTTACAAATTGTTTAATTACATAAAAAAACAGCATAAAAAAATACAAATATTAATCACACAGGAATATTACAGAGTATTGTATATTATATATATATATATATATATATATATATATATATATATATGTATGTATAATAATTATATATACTATACCTAAATTATTAATAAGGTTTTCAATTTTATAATTAACATTTCTTATTCCACAACTGTTATTAATGTATGAATATTTAATTTTACATTATTTTTAGATCTTAAGTTATAGTTTTGTATATTAATAAATTTTATTTCCAATATAATAGTAATTTTTCAAAATAATATTGTAACA
>JAFIDM010000001.1:20685846-20702420 GCA_023159025.1 Thereuonema tuberculata
TATAGTACAGTATATCAGTATATTCTTACCAGATATCTTAGTTTCAAATAAAAGTTTGAATTTATAATGCTAAGTGTGAGTATTGTGGTGAGTAGATTTCTGCATTTTGAAGTAAACCACACAAGAGACCGTAAAAATCGTGTTTCTTCGTCTTTTCTAAGAAGATTAAATAACAATTACAACCATAGATGAGATTTGGACTTAGTTTCTAAGATAATCTTCTTAGAAAAGATCTTGAGCAATATTTCGTCCCGATAACTGATACGGTGTTCTTGAAATAGCTCTTGCCAAACCTCCCAATAGCTTGGTGAAAGTAAATAAATATTGTGAAAGTAAATTAAAAAAATGGACTAAAAAGTACGGAAAAAGCAACGCGTTTTCATTACTCCGTTGCAAATAAAAGTAAAGGAGTTTCAGTTACTCAATTAAAAAAGTAACGGCGTTACCGATCGTTACTACAAAAAGTAACTGTTACTAGTATGTTATGTTATCTTATGTAATGTAGTGACTGTGGGTGGCAGAGAAGCCAAGCACTGCGACCGGAGATCTATTGTACTATCCCACGGATATAAGGACAGATAGAGAGAAAGACAGCGAAAGTATGGTTGGAGAAGTGCAGGGCAAACGGGAGAACCCGAGAAAATCTGCCCAGCGCGGATCGTCCACCATCACGAAACAACTGTTACTAGTAACGGCGTTGCTAATAACGCTTTACTTCCCAACCCTGCTCAAAAGCCACTCTCCAATAGCAATGGACCGATCTGACGTAGGCCTGCTGAAATCATTTCAGATATAAGTTTGTAGAAGAATAAATAACTTTATAATTGTTTCTTCTACAATACTACTTCTGAAATGAGTTTCAGTTCGTCAGATCGGTCCTTTACTATTGGAGATGGCTTTTGAGTTAACCATCAAAAGCTCTCAACATCGGGTGCAATGTGATCTAAGCCAGACTGAACCTCAAAAATATACATAAACTCAGCTTTTTCTATCTTAATATTTCTCCTAAAATTCACAAAAATAAGGGAAAGAAAACCTAAGGTGGGCTTTCTTGAAGTCTTACAAATGCATTCTGATAAATTATTATTATGTTTTTGGGTCTTTTGGTAATTAATTACCAAAATAAACACCCGATTGGTCATAACTAATTCTAAAATCCTAGCAACAAAGCCTAGCAACAGGCTGTTTGAACTGTGACGTAGGTTGTGACGGTACCACTTAAACGGTCCATTGCACAATTTCTTCTTGTCAATTGAAATATTATTGCTTAATATCACAAAAGTTAAGATAAAAAGCCTCTAAATTAATAGCATATTAATAGAAAAAAGAAATATAACATAAATGTCCTTCCTACCAGCATATGTCATTGTGCTGTAATAATATTAATTTATGAATTACAATGTCTACAAAGTTCTGAAAATTTTATGCAATAAAGATATAATCGGTCTTCCTTCCGGTTGCTTACGTAATCGGAAGGAATAAAGATCCATAAGAAAACCTAATTTATAGAAATAATGTATAGAAATCTGAGCCAACTTTACAATAGATTTATCAAATTAATCAATACATCATTGATTGATTGATGATGACATTGAGTGTGTATGTATGTGTGCGTTTATGTGTGTGCGTCCTCCCCTAATAAATTTTGAACCACTGGATGAATCTTCTTAAAACTTGGCTTGTACATTTAAGAATACGAAATGATCTAACCTTTTTATGTTTTACATTTTTCGTTCCTTGTCGAGAAATTAGAGAATATTACAAAAAATTCCCACAGAAACGAAACAATGGATTTCTATCAATATCTTAAATAAAACATTTTAGTCTGGTTACTAATCCTATCATATCTGCAGGAGCTTTGATATAATTAAAATGAATTCGATTCGGATTATTTAAGTTAAATAATACGGACTTAATTAATCTTTTTTCTCAGAAAATAAAAAAAAAAAATCTTCAGTACACTAGAACCTCGTTTATCCGGCCCTCGTTGATCCGGATCTCCGGATAACCCGGATCAGATTTGTAGACATTTTTTTTTATTTAATGTTCACTTACATAATAATTTTAACTATGATAACAAGAACATAACTACAAATACATTCACTTTTTATTTTGATTAAATGTACAGTTCCTGCATAGATTGTACAATAAATTATGGTATTAAAATGCTTTTTGTCGAGTTTAAGAAAGCTTTACTAGTGTCATAGTGACATAGTTTTTTATCGCAATAAACTAATTTAAGGATCAATAAGTCGCTTATTTAAGGGTTTGTTTTGCTTACAACCCCTATTTCACGGATTATCCGGATTTTCGATTTTCCGGATTGCCTTTGGTCCCAGTTAGTCCGGATAAACGAGGTTGTAATGTATTTGTATTCAGCAGATAATAAAATATTGTAAGAAAGCAAAAATGAAGGCTTTCTTCCGTTTGTTTCATGACCGAAAGAAAAAAGGTTTTTAAGGACCGTAGGCTTAATTTCAGGAATTTCTTGTTAAATCTTTCTTCTAGTAGAGGGAATCATGCTGGTCTTTTATTCATTTCTTTTTCCAGCGTGTAACTTTATCAAAAGAAAATTAATTGTATGAAGAACAGTTCAAGTAATTTAAGAATAGCATTTTTTCAGTTTAGTTTTGCCTTTTTTCTCTTTCTTCCACGTAAATACTGTGCTTTATAAACTTATCATAATTGTAAAGGTAAGAACGGTCTCAAATAAGGACGAAACGGCCATTACCGATTCCCTCTGTTGACAAACTCAAAGGCGTGTTTTGTTTATAGTTGAGCATTCTTTGATTTCCTTTCTTAATTGTAAAAGCATTTTTAGTCCACATTTTAATTCTTTAAGCTATTACGGAAACGGCTACTGAAAGATAATCCAGACAGAAAAATCTTGAAAATGGTTGGGGAAAAAAATTACAATTTTTCTTTGTCTCAGTGAATTTTCTTTTACTTTGAAGACCAAAGAGCAAATACAAAAGAGATAGCTTTTTTTTTTAGAAAAAATTGAATTACTTGGATATTTCCTTCAGGATATATTTCTTCAATCTTTGAAAAGCACTTTAACAATGATTTAAGAAGAAACTTCGTTTGTGAATTCTTCTTATGTAGCTTTTAAACAACGGAATCAAATTGTAAGTACATTAAATTTAAATAAGATAAAGTTCTCTAAAAGCTACTTTTGTTTATTTCAAACGTAGTCAGTGTAAGTCAGAAAAGAAAAAAAAGAAAAACTTAAGAAAATGACTTAAAGTGATTACAGCAAAAAATAAATAATTGAGCTTAAATGTTGTTGTGTTCAGTGTCTTGAAGCAATCTTTGTAAATGTTTTAAAGCAGAATTTATTTATAAAATCTAATTGAATTGCCTCAGTTTACTGACATAAGAAAATGATAAAACGAAACACACTAAAGCTACTTTCAATAATCTGTTAATCTGCTGTCAAATTAAATCTCATGATATTTTTCGGGATAGGTTTTTTAAATGTAAAATTGGTTCCTTAATTACGTTTTCTCATATTATTAACTTTTCCAAATTTTTGGATGAAAATGAGGATGAAACGTTTTTCGTTTTTCTATTTTAAAAGCACTAGGACAACCCCCCTATCTCCCCCTGGTAAGTATGAGATAATCCAAGAAGAATCGATTCCAAGCGGTTATGGCAAAAAAAGTGATATTTAATTCCTTTTTGAATGGACTCATTATTTGATAGCGTGCGAACAAATAGAATAAAAATAGGGTTGGATATTGGGGAACAGCTGTAGTCCAATTGTTAGCGTGCCTGACTGCGAGGACGAAGGTCCTTTGTTCGAATCCCATGCAAGGCAAAAAAAAAATATAATCTGACTTTCTCAGCAAGGGAAACTAATAATTAATAATTGCGCCGGACAAACAGAGCAATAAAAGTATTTTAGTAATATAAATTGCTTGGAGAGAGATTCATTGATTTGTTAATCAAAACCAAAAGATGCAGTCATTCATTTCATCCCGTGAAAAAGATTAGCAGGAAGAAGATTATAAGTCTAGTTGAGCCATTTCCCAAAATACTAAAATAAACAGGGATTTTATTGAAACCTGTTCAAAGAAGGAACTGACTGCTACTATCAATGTTAAAGCAATCAGGACGGTTCAGTCCTTCTCAGGATGTGATCTAGTATATATATATATCCAAATGGATCATGTGATGAGACTCTCCTCAGGGATGGAGCTGGCATACATCTTACCCTGACAAATGGTACTATAAGAACACAAAAAATTGCTATCGGTAACATCGCCTCCACCTTTACTTGTGAACTTAAAGCTACACAAGAGGCTGTAATTTCATATGCCTCACTCACAGACATTGATTGTGCTAGTGGCTTAATTATTTTTTGTGATTCTAAAGCCGCTCTGATATTAAAAATATTATTTATTAAAAAATTATGAATTTTTAAGAATTGGATAGTTTAAGAATTAAATCCGTATATTAAAAAAATAGTAAATGTCGAATGTTACAGAACGTTTGCCTATTCAGTATTAACAAACTGCAATATTCATTTCTAATTTTTTCCAAATGTTAGGAATTATAACAACAGTTTTTATTTTAGTTGCGCTAAGATCACCACCATCTAAAATATTTGGCCAAACAGCAGTATTTGTCGGGGACTAACAAGATAAATTAATGCTTTTAGATAGTGTCAAAAGCAAAGCTGCCCCATACTATGCACAATTTTATAAGCAAAATGTGTTCAGAAGGGTCGATATTGGGGGGACATTTATCGGCCTTTTTCTGTTTTATCGGAAGCGACCACTTTTGATCCTCCAAAATCCGGTCAGGGAGTTGTCCTTTAGAGGTCTGATTTTTTTGACGTGGTCACCTATTTTGATGCTGAACACAATGGTGAGGGTTTCAATCTAGTATTTCTAACCGTTTGGCCACTACAGTGTGAGAAATCCAGCAAGCATAAAAGCAAGAGCGGTCCCCTATGTTTTACAGGCAACCTAGCGGTCGCTAAAAAGGAAGCAACAACTACTGTGTTGATTCCATGTCTATTCTTTTCCATAGTTTAATACTACAATTGAAGCAGTCTTTCAAATTCAGAATGACATAAATAAGTCAGTATCTATTCAAATACAAAGTACACTGAACTAGTCTGTAGCAGCTGGTCTGAGGGGAGCTGCCTTCAGGAATTTTCTCCTAGGTAAGTTTTCTTCGCACCATTTCTATGTTCAGCAACTATTTGCAAAATGAGAATCTTATTAAAGACTAGACAGGCTCTTTTTAAGTCTTATGGACACCTTCTTCCTAATTATCTTTTATTATATCTGTTTTAATATCATCTCATATATCTTAAACTAATAAATTGAAATAATCACTGCTCATGCGTCTACAAGTGATAAAATGTAAATTTTTCTATAGAAATTATTGCATGACTCTTAGGCCATTTCAGCATTCATTTTGTAATGATATTACAAAACATTTATAATTAGACACGTTGTAGAAAACTTATGATAAAAAAGTCAAATAATGTTGCTCTTTATTAAGATATAATATTGTTTTTCTAATTTCTTGTATGTGTTTAAAGGAGTTCTGTGTTTCAGGATCCAACAGACCAAAGCAACTAAATCCAGAGCAACTGACCCAAATTCGGTTTTATTGCACCATCTGTTTGCGATTAAGAACCACTTGTCAACCAATGTCATAAATAATATAGGGGTTCAAAATCGAATAAAAAGTTATGGCAAATAAATACAAGATTATAGACAAATCAATTTAACAATGATTTCTGTAAGTTTTGGTGAAAATAAGCAACGAAATTCTAGCCACAACTCCTGTTCCCAAGATATTTTCAAGATGATTTTGTAACAATTTTACAAAATCAAAAATAAAAAAATTCTGGCATTGTAAATATTAAATAGAATATCTAAGAAACGTTTTGTATATCATTTTGATTATAAAATTATTATGAATTTCAACAATACACAAAGCTTATCAAGAATAAAAAAAATAAAATAAAACGTCTAAAATGGAGTATTTTGATGAGCGATTTGACTACTTGCCAAATTCTCGTTGAAACATCCCATTGTAAATATTCCATTTTATTTTATTCTTTTTGTAAGGATTATATATTGTTTTATAATTTTATAACTGCATAAATTGCTGTTTTTGTATTAATGAGGTTTTTTATCAGATTTAATGTTCAATTATAGTATATAGCCACCAAGTTCAGGTTTCATATTAATTGGATTTCTAATTTTTTTTTAATTTATTAATCTATCTCTAATGATACGGTATCTTTGTTTCAGTTTGTTTTAATTGATTTTTTTTAATTATTCTATATTAATAATTGATCAAAAAGTTAATAATAATTATCATATCAAATATTATTGTGTAAATTTTATTCATTATTGCTTGTAGTTAATAAATAAAAATGTCTATTTTATTAAGAAAAAGATTTTTAGAAATAATATTCTATAACATTCCAGATATTTCTATTACATCTCTATAGGGCCGCCCAGAAGGGGAGGGGGCAAAAAGGGACAGATTGCCCGGGGCCCCACAAAAGTAGCTGATAGAGGGGCCACATCAGAAGGTCGTATTTTTTTATTTTTTTTTTGGTTGTTAAATTAGGATTGACCCTTTTTTTTTTTTTTGGTTGTTGAATTCGAGATTCTTTTTTTTTTGGTTGTAGATTTTCGGAATGGGGGGGGGGGGAGGGCACAAATCCAAACGTTGTCCAGGGGCCACCGAAAGTCTCTGGGCGGCATTGCATCTCTAGAATAAAAATACGATTAAACAAAATAATCATAGATTTCTTCAAAATTCCTGTTGTTAATAAATACTTAAAATTGAATAAATTAATAAAGAAGGACTTTTATTATATTTAATTTTAAATTGAAAAAAGTAAATGAAAATATGATAAATATAAGAATCAACTCAAGAAATGCACAAATGAAATAAATTAAAGATTTCTGTATTTCTTGAGTTGATTCTTAAATTTATTCATATACGATAATTGAGGAACTTAGTTTCAAAACCCGCCATCTCCAAAATCAAATTTTCGGAAAATAGGGTTTGATAATGCAAATGGACATGGCGGGCTTTGAAACAGCACTCGTATTGACATCATATCGCAATACATTGTTATGGCTATTTTTGAAGTTAAACTGTATGCAAACGGCGGATTTTGATTTGAACTTAGCAAAACTTCATTTGCTCGGAATTTGCAATTTTTGGAGATGGCGGGTGAAAGGCAAATAGGTATATATATATACCTTAGCAACACTTAGGCCCCTGGTTGAGGCCCGTCTTGCCTAAGAAAATGCCAGTGATTAAACGTGATTTTTTGTGTTTGTTTGGGTGAACGTTTACACTGTGTAACTATTTTTTAAGAGAGTAAAATTTGTTATATATATATATATATATATTTTATTTTTACTTACACTACTTGTAATAATATAAGAATAATAAACATATATATACGTGAGTTCTTTATAAGAATAGGAGCTTTGAACTAGTTGGTATTAATATTGTTGATATTGGAAAGTTCCAAAAGTTTCTGGCACAAATAAGCTTTATAATTAAATAATCATAATTGATTATAGTTCGACGCACTTGTCTACTAAAGTTCACTTTGAACGAATAAATAATTCACAAATATACATATATATAATTTAATACTGAATAGTTTATGAAGCACTGGTTTGGCATCGGCTCACTATAAGGTAAGTTGAGAACTTCACTTTTAAAGTTGCCTTAATCTTTCAGTTAGTAATCACTGCTATCCGCAATTCTATTTATAATTAGAATAATCACTTCTATTCTAATTTCACTAATTAATTATATATTGTCGAAGCACTCACTAATAGTCACTTTAATAACTGCCTTGCTAATGAACTAGTTGACTTAACTGATTCTCGATAATTCATCCATTTAACTAAATGCACTTTTCCTTCTTCTTAAATTCATTGCTTCTGTTAATTTAATAGTTCATAAATAATAGTTCGTACTCACTGTAATTCACGTCTACTTGACTTGAATATTTATCTTTGAACTGTCGTCGAACTGTTCTAATTCGTCCACGGTGAATACTTCAAAATGATGCCTTCTCCAAAAACATGTGACAGGCTTCCTTGTGACTGGCTATCTTCGATGCGGTAACTTTCCGAAATTTCGATTGGTTCCAGTCGTCTCAATACAAATGATCTCGTCTGGAGATGCGTTCGCTGTTTTTCCTAAATCTTCTAGCCTTTTTACTTAAAAAGGTTCTTGTAATTATCTTCACCGTTCTCCTTCTTTCCTTCTCGATTATTTGTCGACTAAGGTGGAGTATTATTAATTCTGTAAGCTCACTCTGATTTGCCGTGTCTCTGGTCTCGCTGTCTCTGCGACGTTGTGACTAATAGTAACGGGTTACTTCTTCTCATAGGCGACGGTCTCAAAAGCTTCATATTTTTCTGGAGACTGTCTCTTCCACGGAGTGGCTTCTTACGGTGGATATCGAAGCGACTTCTCACATTTCAATTTTTATATTGGCACCTGCTGATTCGTCAATCAGCTAATCTTCTAATCTGCTTAATGTGCTAATCAGCTGAACTGAACTGCACTACTAAAACGAAGCTTTGTCTCGCCTTTTTATCACCTTGCTGGATGACGTTATAAATTTTGCCGTTGAAGCCATAATAAAACTTGAGTAATAATTTTCACATTAAATAAAATATATTATTTAAATTATCTCTTCAGCGGGTTTTGAAACTAAGCTCCTCAATTCTATTTTAAGTGTTAAGAAATTTATGTTGTTATTTTTTTCCATTTTTGTACTACATAATTTTTTTCATTAAATAATTTGTTTTCAATTTACTTTTGAAATGTTTATTATATAAAATCATTTATTATAATACTGAATATCGATAAAAAAATATCAAAAACAAACAGCATTGATTGCTTTTTTTTATTTATTTATTTATTTATTTATTTATTGACTTTTATACAAACCTTAGAATTATTTATCCTATAATCATTCAGTCTATAAACTTATAACCTTGTTTTATCTTAACATTGTAGCATTCCATGGAAAGTGAAATGGCTATTATTATTATTATTATTATTATTATATCGAAAAAGTTTCAAACCATGGGATTCCCCACCTAAGACAATATGGCGGGTCAAGGACCAAAGCACAAATTGCCAAGTGTATAAAAAAAAAAAAAAAAAAAAGTTTGGAAGAATAGTTAGGGATGTGTGCTTGTGTCCATAAATTTCCGAACTATGCATGTTGTGTTGAGTACCACAGCCTTCTGGAGTTGTGCATAAGTGTTATTATGAAGTCCTAGTGTGCTGAGGCTGTGATGCAATGTGTGAGGCACCAGACCAGTGGCGGACAAGACGATAGGTACAACACGTACTCGGTCCTGCCTCCACTGCTTCTGGAGCTCGTGTGCTAGGTCTGTGAATTTACTTATCTTGTCAGCGTGAGTTTTCTGCATGTTCTTGCTGATGGGAACTGCAATATCAATGAGATAGATCTGTTTGTTGACCTTATCAACAAGTGTAATATCAGGTCTGTTGTGATGTATAGTTTTGTCTGTGTGAATGTTATTATTATTATTATTATTATTATTATTTAGTGCAGTTTTTGACTTCTAGTTTGATACGACTTCTTATTGAAGTTTTATTTCTGAATATGAAGGTCTGATGCTACACTTTATAATGAATTATTAATTATTGTTATGTAAAAGTTTCAAACCCCAGCAAGGACAACATTGCGGGTCAAGAACCAAAGCACATATTACCAAGTGTAAAAAAAAGTCTGCAAGAATGGTGAGGATGTGGGGTTGTGTTCACAAATTTCCTAACTACGCGTGTTGTGTTGAGTACCACAGCCTTCTGGAGTTGTGCATAAGTGTTTTGTGAAGTCCTAGTGTGCTGAGGCTGTGGTGCAATATGTGAAACACCAGACCAGTGGTATACAGGACGACGGTACAACATCGGTCCTGCCTCCACTGCTTCCGGAGCTCGTGTGCTACATCGGTATATTTACTGATTTTGTCTGCGTGAATTTTTCTGCACGTCCTTGGTGATAGGCACTGCAATATCAATGAGATAGGTCTGTTTGTTGACCTTATCAACCAGTGTGATGTCAGGTCTGTTGTGATGTATGGGGCGATCCACTGTAGTATGGGACCGTATTCTTAATAAGTGAGTGTTTGTGTTCTAGCTGTTGAAGAACGATCGACGCCACCTGATTGTGTCGGTGGAGGTAGTCTGTTTGGGAGAGAAGGGGGCAGCCTGATATAATGTGGTCGATCATCTCATGGGTAGTGTGGCATTTTGGGCATCTGTCATCATGTGTGTTTGCGTCGTGTAGAATGACTTTCTTGTTGTTGTGTGTGGGGATGAGTTAGTCCTGTATCGCGATCATGAATCCTTCGGTCTCCCCAAACAGCTCACCACTCGTCAGCCATCTGTTCAACGCTTCTATGTCGTCATGAGGCTTGCTGAGTTCGTGGCGATGTCTGCCTTGGAGTTCCTTACGAGCCCAACAAGAGTTTTCGAGGTCCGGAGGGGGGGGGGGAGGGTTAGCTGATTATTATTATTATTATTATTATTATTTGAAAGATTCAAACTTTAGGTTTCCCCAGCAAAGACTGTAATTACTGTAAATTACTGCAATTACGATTTTAAATTTTGATAGCAACTATAATGAAATGTATGAAACTAAACGCGTTAAGAGTGATGATAAAAGTCTGCATTAGTTTCCAAAGATATACGACCTGCATTCAAGATACACGACCACAACTGGAAATCTGTGTTAATTTCTTTTAGATTTATTTCATTTCCCTTAAAATTACTATTAGCAGGCTACAAATTGGAATATAAAAGAACAATTAACGTGGAATATAATAGAACAATTATAGTCCAGGCAAAGCTTCTTTGATTATACAGAAACAGTTATGAAAGCCGAATCACAACTTCTAACATTTCACCTTATGTTTTGAAGTCTTCTTCCGTTGTCAGCTGATTTTCTTTTTCTATGTAAAAACAACGAAATCTGATTATCACAATCGGATGTTATTTTAAAATTGTTGAAGAATCAATATATGAACATAATCGTCAATTATAATTTGAGAAGTAATAAAAAAATAGGAAGTGTAATGAAAATGGAGGAAATAATACGGAAAGTAAAAATAAAGTTGATATAAAATATACTTACTCAAAGAGTCAACTATGATTATAAATTATTTTGGTTTTGTTTTGTCATAAATTCATTTATAATATTTATTGTTAATATTTGTGTATATGAAAATTAACAGAAAAAAAGGAAAAATGCAATCAGTCAAAACTGTATTTCTAAATTTCTTTAGTAAACGTTAAAGTTCCATTTAACTGCACTTTCATTAAAAGTCATTTGGTAATTAATATTGAAAAAAGAAAGCTTTATTAATGAAGCAAAGAATTGTTATTTCATTTTCAGAGCAAAATAATTATCTTTCATACAGAATAATTGGCCCTGAAAACGGCCGTGTGTTGAGTAGCTTCCAACCGGCATCTAATCATCGGCAGATCAGTTCGATTTCTCTGTATAGTCTCCTATACTGAACTGCAGACGTTGAACTGCAGTTTCTGTCTAACGGTCTCTTTCCCACATATACTGTTCTTCTTTAATTACATGCTCAATGTAAGTTTTCCATTGGTCAGAAGTTACTCGCAGAATTTCTTCCTTTGCAAGTGTCTCCACTTCCGTGCCTTCAAAGTACAGTTTTCTCTGCCACAAATCCTTCTATCTGACTCCAAACCATTTCAATTGGATTCAAGGTGCAATGGTCGAAATACCGTATGTCCATGCTGAGCAGCGATGTTTTCAATTCCACAGGCCTCGTACTATTCTATAGGCCTCGTACTATTCCATAGGCCTCGTACTATTCCATAGGCCTCGTACTATTCCATAGGCCTCGTACTATGGGGCGAGTGGAAGATACGAGCTACAGCAATTCCGCTTTCAGCTGAACTTCACTCCATGGAATTTTTTTTCCGTCAGCCAGTCTTGAATATCCCGTTTCTTTGTTGCCTGACTCGGAATTTTTTCCAGAAGGACTCTATGATATGGCGCATTATCCAGGACAATTACGCTATTTAGTCGAAGATTTGGCAGGAGTTGATCGAGAAACCATTTCACGTAAAAAAAGTGCCATTCATTTCTCCATGGTAGTCCCCGTGCTTTCGCTGAGCCCTGAATAACCGATATCCTCCATTCAGAAATCCGCCCATACTTCCTGCGTGGAGAATTATCAGCCGGGAACCTTTCCGAAACGTTGACTTAAAATCCGTTGACAATTCACGTGCAAATGCGTCTCTGCTGGAGGTAACCGTTTTATCTTGCCGCATTGCTCGCTTTGAGTGTCCGAAGTTTATCCTTGTCTCATCAGTTTAATAAATGTGACGTCCTTGCGAACGATACAAACGGATACTTCGTATAATAATGACGACGCCATTGTTGAATGCAGTTACGTTCAATGAGCAACAACGAACGATGAACTTTGCAATACCTGAATCCACAATCAATGCCTTGAATTGGTTGTCTTGGATTCCCGGTATCAAAAATTCAAAAATCAGCTGTGTGTGCGTTTTTATCCCCTTTTTATAGCTTACCAATTTTTTTACGCACGTTAATTCTTCAATTATGCATCTTATTTATAGTTAAATCCCTTCTAAACAATTGGTTACCCTTTTTAAAAATAAATTTTGCTCTTTTTTATTTTTAATTTGTTGTTAATGCTTTTTATATGAAGGACAGCTGTTTTGTTTACTTGTATTTTGTTTATGTTCCCTTTGATCTCACTGAGCTTCCAAATCAAGGATGGTTAATAAACCTGAAACAGAGTGTCTTGAATTTCCAGGTAACAAATAAATTCCAAAAGCAGCTCAGTGACTTTTATTTGTGTGCGTTTTTATTCCTTTCCGTTTATTATATTTATTTTGTATCATCTGAAGACGAGGGACAGGCTTCCCTTGAAACATGTAATGGATTATAATGAAAGATATGTTTATTTTTGCATGTGATCCTGTGGGTTTGGTCCTTCTTCAATGGAATAGTTTACTTGTTGTAAAAACTTTAATATTGATTTTAAAAATAAAGTTGGAATAAAGAAAGATAAAGTTGAAAAAGAAAAATAAATTTTGGAAAGAAGGAGATTTTAATAATGTATTTAAAAATTTTTTAAAATATTTCAAAATATTTCATATTTAAAAAAGGCCAGTTATGTAGTTTTATTTTCAATAGTATGTTGTTTTCAGGATACTTGTTCTATAATAACTATTAAATTGCTTTGTATTAATTTAATTTTAAATTGACGGCATTTGTTTTTCTACATCTCCATTAGCTTGCATTGTTTCTGGCCTTTCAGAAAATTCTCTTACATTTCTTTCATGAAACAATTAACATCGAAAGAACTTTAGAGAATTTAATTTCGTATTTCCATTATTAAAACTTATTAAAAAGTAATTAAATGCTTTTGAATGCGAACATACTAAAGTACGATTTTTGGCAATCTTTTTTATTTATCTCTACTGTCAAAAGTGACCGCCTCAACAACAGTGTTTTTTTTTTCCCTGAAGTTAAGGGAGTACGAGCATCGGATTGATCATTCATTCGACTTGTAACGATTAGTCATCGAAACATCGGGGCCAACATCTGTGTTCCCAAGAACCACTGGAAATTTGGGCGGCAAAAGCTATCTACCTATCTACTTTCTTTCGTAATATCTAATGGAGTATCATAAAGTCTGGAAATTTAAAGCGGAATCAAATATAGATTCGTCTAAAGAACTTTAAAAATGTTGTTTAGCTTCAATTTGACATTGATATTTAAATTTGGAGTAACATTCGTTGTTGAACGACGTTTTGAAATTTTACGATAAGTGTAAGTCACACTGAAAAATTATTGTAACAGACACTTTGAAAAATTATTTGAATTGTAAAGTATTATATAGAAAATTTTATATTAAATACATCTGTAGGCCTACATGGAGATGTCTGTCTGTTTATCTGCTCTTATGAAACAGTATTCTTCAATGACGACACAGTTTTATAAAGTAACTAACTGACTTTAAATAAATTTACATTTTATATAAATAACCTTCTTATACATAAATATTAGGTTGCTAAAATCCGTCAATTATTCAACCGCATCTAGTGAAATATGTTTCCTTTTGAAAGGAATACCTTTTGTAAAATTTCATAAAAAGACAAAGTATCTTTTTATATAATAACTTTTCTACAATTTGTAAGATTGAACAAAATGTTGAGATAAATATATGACTTGTAATAGTGGCATAGAAACGACTGGGATTTCTTCAAATTAAAAAAGTTTGTAAAATTTGGTAACATGACAAATTATAATAATAAAAACACTTATGCTCAACTGCAGAAGGCTGTTGTACTCAACACAACATGCATCTAATCTATCTATCTAATAGCCTGTGAACAGCCCACTACAGGACAAAGGCCTCCTCCAGACAGCTCACTGTCTCGGGGGGGGAGAAAGTTTAATCTCCCACGCTGACTTTCAACTGCGGGTTGGGCGATACATTTTAACCCTAACTGCCAGGGTATTAGGACAGAAAAACGGACAGAAGGAGAAACAGAAGAAGAAAGAAAAAAGAAACAACCATGCCACTACCGGGATTCGAACCCGGGAACTGGCGCACTGGCCACAACGGCAGACCGCCGTCTAGACCGCACGGCCACGCCAGCATGGCTACAACACGCATAGTTAGGAAATTTATGGACACAACCATAAATCATTCTTGCACACGTCTTTACACTTGGCAATATGTGCTTTGGTCCTTGACCCGCCATATTGTTTTTGCTGGGGAAACCCAAGGTTTGAAACATACGAACATAATAATAATAATATATCCTAACATATTATTAAAACAAAAGTTGCTAATAACTGGTCTAGATAATGTCAAAATGAATTAGTATTTGTTTTATGCCCTGTATTATTGTTTTATTGGAGCACTGAATGTTTGAATATATGTTTTTGGATGTAAGTATGAATGTAGGTATGTATGTATGTACGGATTTAATAAAATATAACTTGGCAGTTATCCCAACTAGTTACTTTCAAAGGATATTTTACTTAAATGAAATTTTGAAATTTGAATATCCTCTAACTTTTCTTCAAAATATAAATTAACCATTTAAACAATAAGATAATAGTATCAAAAAATGCAGTAGTTAAGTAACAGCGCACTCAATTGTTTTTTTGTTTTTTTTTAATTTTGTATCACGCAATTGTTTTATTTTATTAAAGATTGATTTTACACCTTCGAAATAAATGGTCATTTTATAGTATTTTTTTTTTCTGAAAAGGAAGATATTCGCTGATTTTTTTTTTTTAGAATCATCCTGTAATACCTAAAATATTTTTTCAACTTAATTGATTTAATAGAGTTTTTATAAATAAAAATACCAACACTAACGCTTTAGCAATAAAAATAATTAATACCAATAGCTTACTAATAAAAATACCTTAATTCCAATATATTTAATTAAACTAAACAAAATTAATCGTATTTTAATAAGTATCTATTCTTGAAGATTGTAAAAGCAGAAAACTTCTCTTCTCAATCTTCGGTTAAAATAGCAAACAAACAAATTTGTTGGTAAAATTTCTTTAAAATCGAAAAGTTCTTACTAAAACGATGGTATTTTGTTTCGAAGTATGTTGGAGATTTAAACTAAGAAATGGAAGGGGAGGCGAAAGACCTCAGTTGTACAAAATTGCAAAGTACAAGGAAGGGGATTTGTTAAGAAGATTGGACTCTGCCCTTAAGTTAAAGAGGGCACTGCTGCACAAAGACTGTTCACCTGCATCAGTTCGCTTAATGGAGCGAACAAATCAGCAGCCTCTGCCAGAGATTGTGTCTCTGAACACTCACTAGTAGCCCACAAACAATTCAAGCTGAACCACCTAACAAAGCTTATATTATTCTTTTTAAAACAACAACATAAAAAAAAATACTTTTATAGAACAATAAAATACTTTTTTAATTTTGCTACAGAGAGAAGAATAGGTGATGATTTTAAATGAGGAAATCGCTTAGCAAAACAGAAAGAAATGAACTAGTAAATCTACATAATTTATTTATTACTTACGTGTAATAATATACATTTTTGCTAGAACAAAATCTTCTTAAATCAACCATTAACCTAAATGTAAGTTTCTAAGCCAAAATTTGATGCTAAAGAATTTTTTTATTGGGATTTAATGTATTGCGTAGTATCTAAAACGAAAATCATTGTCACTTTTACCAAAAATCAAATATTGAAAGAGATGTATTTGTACAGTCTTACATTGTTTTAAAAGATTCCGAAATCTTAATCTTTCCATTTTTGCTTTGATGAAGTAATGTGAATTTCTTACTTGAGCAATGCTATTAACTTTATTGTAACCAAGGTAGTTGCTAGCTGTAAAATTAAATGTCCATACATGTCTCCTTAGTACATGTCTCCTTAGTAATGTCACCTTAGTACATGTCTCCTTAGTACATGTCTCCTTAGTACATGTCTCCTCAGTACATGTCTCCTCAGTACATGTC
>JAFIDM010000001.1:20702430-20715132 GCA_023159025.1 Thereuonema tuberculata
TTGAAATACATAATATTCATCGAAAATGTACATAATATTATTTTAATATAGCATGCTAATATTTATTAGGATCTAATCATTGTAAAAACGTTTATAGATACAAAACAGTAAAAAACTGTGAAGAAATTTGAGAACTACTTTAAAAAGCCCATACCTTTATTGTGTCAGTATACAACTTCTGAAGAAGGCTGAAATATCGAGTCGAAATATTCCGGAAGTTATCTTGAATAGGAAAATCTTCATCCAGTTCTTTCTCTACTCCTGCTTCAGATCTAAGTTACTTGGTGCAATAAAACCAACATATAATCCCTTTTTTCTTAGTACAGTAGAACCTCATTATAACGGACCAATAGGGGCTGAAGGTTGTCCGTTTTAATGAAAGTCCGGTTTATAACAAATAATTCTTATAGGGGTGTAATGCAGCAGGGTGTACATCAATGATAGTACAATAGTTAGTTATAAAAAGTGTTTATTATAAATCAAATAAAAAAACAGCCTTCAACATAGTAGGTTGAATTGAAAAAGATGTGTACATATACACTGCATTAATTTTTAGAACAAGAAGATCCTGGTTCATGTTGATTGCTTACATTCATTGGTTTGAAAAAATAATTTATTTTCTGCTGGGTTTCTTTGCTGCTTATTTCTTCAGTTAATAACTGATGGAGATGTTCATAATATGCAAACACATTTTCATTTGCCGATTGTTCAACATACTGAATAACAAAATTTAAATGGTCTTTCACTTCGCTCACCTTAATTGTAGGCTGCCAATTTTTTTTAAAACTGTCCGTTATAAGCGACGTCCGTTATAATAGGGTCCGTTTAATTAGGTTCTACAGTATTTTTCTTACGTTACACTTAAAAAATTGATAGCAGCTGAAATAAAGAAGAAATTTAAAAATCAGGATCAATTTTTAGTAAATGAGTTATTGTGATATGAATAAAAACCTAAATGAATGTTTATAAATGTTCAAAAAATACTGTGAAGCACCAACAAAAATGAAAAAAAAAAAAAAGTTCTGACTCAAATGTTTTTATTTTAAATGTATTTAAAATGCTCAAAGACAAACATTTGATTTCGGCCGATACATTTTGAAGAAATGTAGCAAATTAATAAAGTAGATAATAAAATAAATCTGACATTTTCCTGTTTTTGAACATGATTTACGTTAATATTTAAAAAAGTGTTATTTAAATACAAAGTTTAGTCTCAGGAAAATTACAAAATTGGAAGCTTTTGCATATTTATTACACATTATGAAAGAACACTTTCTTTTCTTTATTGATACCATTTTACATTGATGCTAACGAATAATATAAATGACGAATTTTTACATATTACAGAAATGTAACGTAAAAATGGTGATTTCTTTGTATATTAATTGCATTTTACATTAATACTAAGGAATGTAGTAAATGACAACTTTATATACAACAGAAATCAATGTTAAAATGGGATTCTTTTCCGTTAATGCAAATAAACTGATATTAGTTTCCCATCTTAAAATATATATTAACTAGAATGTATTTAGATATCTTATTTCCTTTGACAATAGGCTTCTTTTAAAATCAAAAGAATAGAAGCTTATTTTGTTTTATTGTTTACAATTAACCATAAAAGGAAAGCGTTCTCTTAGATCCACTGTCTTATCTCGTGATAAAGTGAATATGAAATTAATGTAAATTTCGTTTCGGTCTTTTCTTGAAATGGCTTCAACCGCTAATCCTTGGGATTTGTCTTCTCTTAACTAAGATTTGCCAAGTATAAAATTACAAAGCGTTTGCGCAGGTGTGAGAATGAAACGCTCTACCTGAGGATTAGTACTTTTAATCCCTAGGTTTTGTTATGAAACTGCTTATAAACAACCAAACAATATTGAGGAAAGGATGTAAAATTACCCAATGTTCTTAACAAAGTCTTAATTGACAAGGCCAAGAGAATCTTCAACACGGATATTTCAGCCTATCTGTAAATGAATTACATGTATTTTCCCCATTTAATACCTTTGAGCAGATGGCTGAATCTTTTTGAAACTTGGCTTGCACTTTTACGGACAATAATGGTGTAATGCCAATCAGAGAATTTCTTGGTCTAAACCAGTGGTTCTCAACCGGGGTCCACAGGGATCTCATTGAATCACACTTACTGTATTTTAAAATGTACATGTTTATGAATTATTTACCAGTGTGCATAAATGCTCCATAGAATTTTATTAAATTAGTTTTCATTCAAAATAATGCATAATCATTTACTATTTCGTTGATTATTAATATAATCCCTTTACTTTTTCTTTTGTCGAATAGCTACGAGGGAGTCCATCAAAAAAAAAAAAAAAAGATGGGAAAAGGGGTCCGTGGGTTAAAAAAAGGTTGAGAAACCCTGTTGTAAACAATATATATTAATTCGCTTCATAATCCGCAGTTGTATTCGCGCCCTTTTGATTAAGTGAGTGAATATAATTACTTTTCAGCCAATCGAAATGTAAAAATGTTATCTGTATTCGGAAGGTATTATAATTTACCAATGTACGATACTTTCCTTGTAGATTTTTTTGAATTTCTTGTAGGCTACTGTTTATAGGAGTTTTTAAAAAAACAAAGCAAAAAAAAGTAAAATGTAAAAAAAGTAAAAAAATAAACCACAAAACAAAACGACCAAGTGTGTATGTTGTATATAATTTGACTTGAAGAATTCATTATTCTCCTACTACAACATATTATATAGGTGATGTTAAGATATAGCAATTCTTAAGTATAAATACAGCAATTCTTAACAGAAGTAAAAGAAATTTAAACGAATAACGTTGAAATTTTCATTAAATAAAGAATACCCATATTCTTAAATTTACTGATATTTTTCTTTGTAAAAAAGTAATACTGCCCAACATTTAGCCAAGTGGAATCACGTCAATCCTAAGAAATGGGATCAATTTCATATCTTTTTCTTTTATTAATTTTACAAAAAAAAAAGAATGGGAAAGGTGAACGTTTTCTCAAGACGCCAAGTAGGGTTATGGTCATTCTGGATAGTAGTTCTTCGTTTGTTAACTGTAAGGTAATAAAAGATAATTGTTGCATGGGTTATATTTCCAATGCAAAGAAAAAATAATTCCTGCAATGTATTGAACATAGATTTATTTATGATGTTAGATATTACAAAGACATGGAAGAAATAACTAAAGGAAAAGAAACGCAGCACTTGAATAAAAGGAGAAATTGCCTTTCTGATTAGATTATGGGAAGGAATTGGGAACGGCCGTTCCGTCCTTCTATGGACTCATCAGCCCAACCCCGCCTTCCCTTAACGAAATCAGAAAGGCAAGATCTTGTTGGTAAAAGTCACCGCAGACCCGGCCGTGACCCCACCAACAACAAAAGGCAAGAAAATAAATTGCTGCGTTTCTCGACGCCAGCAAAAAGCCTTTCTCCTACGAGAGTAGGTTGAAAGGAATTAAAAAAGAACAGGAGGTTCAAAGAAAAAAATTTACAAAGTAAAAAACAAAGAAATTTAACGTGCTGTGAATATGAGTAACTACAGTAACTTCTTTTATTCAAGTGCTGCGTTTCCTTTCCTTTAGTTACTCATATTCACAGCACGTTAAATTTCTTTGCTTTTTACCTGGAAGAAATGTTACTATAATCTTTTCCCATTTTGTTCTGCTGGATAGTGAAAGACCATTATCCTTTTCTAGACATGAATTCCCTTGTCTTTCTTTATAAAAAATAATGAATAGAAAAGCATTGAAAGATCTTTCTTTTCAGAATTCAGAACTTAAAAGCGAATGGTTGCTTAGGATACGTCAACAATTCAGACGAATTCTAGTCAATACAAGGTATTCTATAAGATGCTCTGGGCAAATTTTACCAATTACGAAGTTTAAAGATATTGGTTACTCTTATAAACCCAAGGTTGAAATGATATTCAAAAGCATTCAACATAAAAAACAAGCTTCAAATTCTATGTATACATATAATATTTGAAACACTAAAAACTTTAGAAATTATATTTCCATCCTATCTACCCAACATTCTTGATTAAACAATTGGAATGATCCATAATGAAATACCAATGCTCATTCAGTATAGATAAGGATACAAATAATTGTTAAAGATTATGCCTCTAAAAATCATCATTAATAATCTTAAATAAATACTACTTCTACTCTCATAACATTAAAAAAATATATTATTTAATGCAAACGAATTTCCTTGCTTTCTTCTTCAAGTTTGTTTGATAACAATATGTTGTCAGGTGAACTTACATTGCGTATATATTGTTATCAACAATCACAATACTGCAATAACATCTACATTCTTACATTAATATTACAATAATTGATAATTTACATTTCATTGAATTCCTTAATTATTACAGATTTTTTGTTTCCTTTGAAGCATTTTTTTACCATTTCATTGGCTAATTTTACAAATATACTTTCTACTTCTACGCCACTACTTTTATTGAAATTTAAGTTCTTTGCATTTCTTATTATGAAGCTCTCCAATATTTTCCTAGTTTTACAATCCTTTTCTAACATTAAAATTTTGACCTCATCGTTAATCCAGTGGCGCGTTCGAGAACAATGATTAGCTACATCAGACTTGTAGTCTAATTTATTTTTAATATGAAATATTTACGTAGAGGCCGCTTGGTAATAAATAATGCTGGATCATTAACTCTATAGCTATTCGATGAAATCTTTAAATATCTCTTAGGTTGGGTTGTGAAATTAAATGTGAGACATCAAGAGGACTGCAGCCTCTTATTTAAGAGAAATATTTTTTAAAAGTCTTTGCCAATACTTATTTACTTAGTCTACATGAAAGTAGTCGATATTTATTTACTGCGCTGAGTCCAAAAGTATTTTTCTGAGTCAGTTAATTTGATCATAAATTAAACTTCTTAACTTTCCATTTTATTCAAACAATGCATATTCGGAAAGTAAGCTTTCAGTGAAATTATTATGTTCTGAATATTAAAAAGCATATTTGACTTAAAAATACCAACGATACCGAACCATCATTAACTGAAGAATCAAAATAAAGAACCAAATAGCAAAGAAAACAAAAATCAACAGCAAAAATAATTACACAAGACTTTCAAAACGACCAGCGTTTCTTTTAAAATCTTGTGTAATTATTTTTAACTTTTAAATTGTATAAATTTGTTAATCTTAATAGTAGTTGACCTTTTATTTAATAAAAAAAATAAGTTCCTTTGATAAGAACTTTCTTAAATTTTCTTCATTAGATTTCATCTTATTTAATCAGCAACTTAGTTTAAAGTCAGGAAACTATAATTATACTTTTTAACATCACTAATTGCTTAAGGACCAAAGTAAAAAGTTAAGCATTCTATTTTACAGGCCATTTAGATCCCACTGGATGACTCTAAAAAATAAAAATTATTAACAACATAAAAATTTTATAATTTTAGTTTTAAGTTGTCCTACGAGAACATTCAGAGAAAATTCTTAAAACGTACGATTTAAAGTAAATCACGAGAAGCTTGAATAACAACCATTCGTTCCACTAAAAACTCAGGTACTGAAATCTATTGCATTAAATTGCTTTTTTTGATGTACTCAATAATCTAGAAACTAAAGACAGTTCCTACGAAAAAAATATGATGCTAAGAATGTTCTAGTTTGCTAGGAATCTTGCTATTGTTGCCAGATTATTGAGATGTCTATGGCCAAATACGCATCAGAAATTGACCCAAATTGGATCAATTCTCTATATTTAAAAAATGGAGAAAAAATAAAAAATAAAAAATAATAAAATCTTCGTATTTACAAGATGAAGAATTAATAAAATCTCCATATTTACAAAATGGAGAATTAATAAAATTTACAAAATTCAGTCGTTGATCCCCCCAAAAATAAGTTAAACCAGCCAAAAGGCATCGCATTTTCGTGTAAATTTACCGTCGCTTATTAGTAAACTGTCTTCCCAAATTAGCCTCTGAAAAACCTCTCAATTACAAATCGTAAACATTTACATTTACACAAGTGCTTCTGAATTGCAACGTAATTTTAATACTGATAATTAAATAAATAATATAATATTTTGGCAATTTTGAGATTATAAATTTGGCCAAAACATGAAATCTAGCGGCCAAACTATTTGAAAAAGGCTGATTTATGTAAACCAGGGCCTTTTTGTTTGGCCAAATTTAACAAGTATAATTTGCCCGTAAAAGGTCCTGGTTTCCATAAATTATCCTATTTGCCTTTCCTTTTAATATCCACACCTTTTAAAGCAGAATGGTTCAATATTATATCGGTCTTAGTTGGAAATACTAACTTTATCAAAATTCTACATTATTATAAACTTAGGATTTCATTTTGACATTTTTTTCCTACATCAACAGCACCATCACTTTTCTGTTATCTTGCAATGGCTAAATAGAAACTTCTTGTTCTTTTAGTTCTTTCGACATTTAAGTTACCTAGCACATTATATGTTCTTCTTTTGGGGGGGGAAGTGATTTCAGAGCCCTTATTTCTTTTTTAATTATGGTAATACATTGCATTTCTTTCGTCTTTCAACTACGAAAAAGCAAAGTCTTGTTCACAACGACCATCTTCTAGATTCTATCTTGGAGCCACGCCAGTTACATGTACTCTTTGCATTTCTATCTTTATCTGTGTGCAGAAACTTTTCTTTTTCAACATTAAATATTTGGACGTCATTATAATTGCAGAATATCTTATTTTCCTAATATTTCAATCTCTAGGCGACTCAAGGAGAATTTCTACTGCGACAAGGGCTCTTTGAACTACAGGAAAAGGAAGCTTAAGCCTGGAAATGAGGAATATATCAAAAGTTTCAACCTCATTTTATTACACCAGAAGTGAAGTGCTTCTGCCATTTCTTTGCAATTTTTCAACAATATGTATTTATAATTACACCACAAGTTTGTTATTATAATTTGAACAGTTCCTACAAAACACATCTTAATAGTTCCTGTTAAGATGTGGACCCATGGCCGGTGGTCCAGCGTAAGTAAAAGCGGTCGATGGTCTTTGAAACATTGGACTTATACTTTCAGCACCCCATCAGCCATGAAGTCTGTTGTAGGAAATACTTACCTATCTACGTTAAGATAAAATTCTGCTACTAAAGAGTATTTAATCATTCAGTTTCAAAATACAAAATTCCTTTACATAATTAGTTAAGTGCATTTTTTTTAATTCATAGAGAAAATAAAAAAAGATCTCTCATCTTCTTTAACTTTTTTTGTAATGTTTCTCATTTACATTGGAGTTTCGGTGATAAAATAAATTAACAAATCAAGAATACAATAAAATAAATAAGTACAAATAAATTATAAATAAATAAATTAAAGAAAGAAAGAAATACTAGTATATTACATATAAGAATTCTCTAAGCTATAAAAGAGTTCTGAATTTCGTATTTAATATGTAGATTTTGTATTTATTCTTGAGATTATTTTATTTTTACTTACTTTAGTTTTTTTGTGCGTTGCATTTGTCCGTAAATCTAGATAACAATTATCATTATCTAGATTTATTGACAAATCCATAAATATAAAAACATAAAAAAACAGCTAAATTTTCAAATAAGATATCTCGAACGTTTTTGCAAAAGGGAAAATGTGAAATTTATTACTTCTATTAATGTCTATAATGAGAACAATTTTAATTAAAATGTTTTTTTAAAGATATGATTGTACGGTCTTAGGGAAATAAGTAGCATGTCGAAGGAATATTTACTGTTCCATTATACTATTCCACTATTCCACTTAAATATTATCTTTTTTTTTTTTTTTTGATTGTCTGTATCTCTCGCTAAAACGGCTGAACGGATTTCCATAAAACTTGTTACATTGTTGATTTATGGTCCAATTTAAAACATAAAAAAGTTAAAAGTGTCCCACAACAGGCCTATGGCGATCTTGGGGTCTCGGGAGATAAGGCTCCCGGCGTTCCGTGACCAACGGGACTGTGCTAAGGTCGAGTGGTCAGCCCCACGCCCGCCCGCCTTTAACCCCCGAGAAAGAAACCCGGCACTCATTCAACAGAGGGCTGGGTAGACTCTAGAGCCCGTTTGAAGGAGAATGGAGCATGGACAAACACCCATCCTCCGCACGAGGTCGGGGATCGAACCGCCACCTCCAACCCGCAGCCAACGCTTTTACTCATTCGGATACCGAGCCCACAATTTAAAACATAGTCTCATTTATTTTAGTCTCCACCCCTGTAAACCCTAAAATAACCCTGAAACCACTTGCTAAAACAATTGTACTTACTTTTTTAAGATTTGGTGCCATACTGATTTCTGCTCCACCATGAAATAGAAGCATGATTAGTTTTGTCTCTACCTCATCCTCCTCTCCAAAATTTGACCCTCCCATCTTCCCCATGTCCAGCTTAAAATATAAGTACGATTATTTTGACCTCCATCTCCTCTCTCTTTCTTAAAATTGACCTTTGCACTGACGCTGGCCCCAGGTCCCACTAAGGGATGCTTAGTTAAGCATATTTACCTAATATAAACTTATTTCAAAATTACTATTACTTAAAATGCTTCACATTGTTAAGAAATCCATGTCAACAACTCCTAAATTTTATACTTCACTAAGTAAAAAATTGCAGTCAATAAAAATCTGATTTTCCAACTAATTTTGCTGCAATCTTTAATGTTTGGCTTCAAAGCTAAATGAGATTCCTTGAAAATGCAATGATTTCCATCGATTAATTTTAGATATTTCCTCAGAGAATTACTGGAATCGTTTGATGTAAGGCTTCATACTTTTAGCTTTCATATTAATTAAGAAAATGGAATTAAAGTTAAATGAAAATCCCAGGATCCTTTTCTCAAAATACGCTTGCTTCATCAATTTCTGATAGAAAAGAATCAATTTCTTTTATTTTCATTTTTTATTTCTTAGCAAACAAAATTAGAATTTTCAAGAGCCTAACATTTTTCATATTTCGTAGATGTTATTTCATTATATTGGACGTTATTGACAAGAAACAGCACAAGAAACTAGCGAAGTTTTACTCTAACTCCTTTTAATATTATTTTATTAAAATATTTGTAAGGCTCTGCACTGCAATAAAAGAATAAGATTTAAAAATACCAAAGCTAATTGGTCTCCTCACGTATCTCCACATCAAAATGGGGAACTCAAGTGTGGACGTAAAGAGAAAATCCCAACATATAGTGATTCTATAGCCCCTTGCAGTTTACTGTGGACCATTGTTAGATGGCTAACAATGCATGCTTTCGTGTTGTTATAGGGCAGCAACAATTAAAATTAAAGTGATAAAATAAGTGATAATTAAAAATCATTGTTATTATCGCCTAACAGAAAGGAAGGATTCATGAATGGTCTTGTTTTAGTCATGTAACCCTAGTCCAATTAAATTCGGAACGAACAATAATTAAAACAATTGTCAGAACAGAATATAACAAAGTAAAGTAAATAAGATTTTTACGTGCATTGTTCATTTTAGTCACACAAATAAAAGCCGATGCCCCTGAGTAAATACAACTGGTTTTTAATACAATAAATAATTACACGACTATAGTTTCTGGCACATAATGGCACTTGATAATAGGTACTCCATTATGTGCCAGAAACTATAGTCGTGTAATTATTTATTGTATTAAAAACCAGTCGTATTTCCACAGGTGCATCGGCTTTTATTTGTGTGACTCAGAATATAATAAACTTTGAGGGGAATTTTGTAAGAAATTCCTTACATATCTTAGGCCTACTTTGGAAAAGCTGATATTAACATAAGCCTAATTCAGGTTACCATAAAATTCGCGTTACATAAGACGAAGTAGACGATGATTGAAGGGCAACCCTAGGCGTCTCCTTTTCACTGTTTACTTTTAAAGGGAATAAATGAAAGATAAATCGTTCTCCAGTGATGCTAATGTAAGTGTTGATGATAAGCAAATGTAAACTGAATTTTAATTTTATCAATAACAATCCACGTTGTAAGTATTTATTAATATTTCAAAGAAAGAGTATTCTACATTCATAATGTGAAGTGAATCGTTTATTAACTGCTCTGCCCTATGTTATGAAACATGATATGACTTTTTATTAGGAAAATGATTAGGTAGAAGAAAACATATCATATTAAAGGTTGAAGGTGCCATTTGTATTTTTTTTACAGTTCAAAGAAGATATAGGCTCCCACCGACACTCGGCCGTCGAGAGATAAAGGGAGAGCTGAAAAAGCCTAGTTCTTCCTAGTTTGGAAGAGGGTTGGAGAAATCCAGGGCCGAATTTAAAAAGAAATCAACTAGCAGAGCTCCCCAATCCATCCGGAATAAAGCCTTGAGTCTGCAGCCATAGTATTTAAGGCAACGTCCGCTAATCACTATCCCAAAAATCTGTAGTGATACGATCTGCAGCTTATCTACTGGATGACACACACAAGTTTTATGATTTATTGTACAATCCACTGATGTTCACTTTTTCCAGGCACATACATTTCACCAATTTTTTTATACTTTCTTTCTCCTTGAACTTTCATTTATGTTATCCAACGGAGACTGATAGCTTTTAATTGACTTACCTATTAAGATATTCTTAATGCAATTCAAGACGTTGTTTTCTTAAAGTGAAGGAAATGCTAAAAGACAAGAAAATTAGAAGAAACTGAATAGTGCACAAAGGCTAAGACAACAACGGAAGAGTAATAGTAAGAAAACAGTAAAAAAAAAATAAAAAAATCTATAAATTTTCAGTAGTTTGGATTTGTTCGAGTATTAAACAATTTCATTTAAGCAAATTGCGTTGAAGCAACTTCCATTAGACAACTTGTACCGAACAAAGTAATTGAGCAGTTTGCATTGAAAAACTCCTTTGAATATCTTGTATTGAATAACCTGCATTAAACAATTTGCAAGAAACAATTCATGTTGAACAGCCTCCATTAAACAACTTGCATTAAACAACTTGCACTGAACAGCCTGCATTAAACAATCTTGCATTAAATAACTTGCATTAACTTGTATTGATAAAAGTTGCAATAAGTTATATAATACAAGTTGTTCAATGCATCTTTATTAAACAACTTGCAATGAACAATTTGTATTAAATAATTTGCATTTACCAATTTGCTTTAAATATTGAACAACTTCCATTGAACAGTTATGACCATTTATGACAATCAAGTTATGACCATTCCTATAAAATTTTGACAGGATGAGAAACTCCAAATATAAGTTCAAAGACCTAAATATCACCCATGACTTTAACTTCAAATGAGTTTTAATCCAAAAAGCAAACGAAAATAAAAACAAACAAGCCTTAAAATTTTAATTTGCTCAGGGCAAATTTCGAAACAGCGAAATGGTTTTATCGATTTCAGAAAAGTAAAATATTTGGGGAGAAGTAAGTTAGCGAATTAAATTGATTAAAGAAGATCTAAGCCGGATTATTTTCTGCATGAAAAACCTGTCCACTTAAAGTTTATGAGAAATTTGGTGTATTTTCGTTCAAAGTAATTTTAATATTTATTTATGATGTACATTTCGTACCTAATCTATATTACTAAAATCTTTTATTTCTCTGTCTGTGTGTGTGTCTGTCCGGCGCAGTTTTCTGTGAGAATGAAAAATAGAAAGAATTTCTTCAATGAAACATCCGCGACAGGAATCGAACCTGCAACCTTCTGATCCGAAGTCAGACATCTTGCCCATTAGGCCATGGGAACTACAACTCTCTTCATATTGCTTTTTTGACTTATCTGTCAAAACTGAACTGACTTTGACTGAAAAGTAACAATTGTAATTAAAAAGAAAGTCAAAAAAGAAAGACGCAGTACGTCATTAGGTAGAATACTGAGAAATCAGTATTTGTAACTTAAAAACCACTGAAAAGTATCAATTGGAATTGGATAAACGAGATGAACGAGAGTGTCGATAACATCAATCGAATGATAAGTCTAAGAATACAAGGAGAGACTACAGAGCATACAATACAAGTGCGAATAAAATTGACACTTCTGATAATCCATCACACGAACATCTCTATATGCCCAAGTGTCTGAACGCATTGAATCTCAGCGGAATTCCTCAACATCGTTTGTCATTGAAGATTGGATCTCCAATATTATTGTTGCGAAACATCAATCCCAAGTTTGCATACTGCAATGAAACTCAACTTAAATGCCGTTCATTCGATAATGATCTCATAGAAACTGAAATTATAACAGAACTGACAAAGGAGATTTTGTTTTCATCCATAGGATGTCTATGGAACCATGGGGTAATCTACTTCCATTCACTTTCACAAGAAAACAATTTCCGATCAGACCTTCTTATGCGTTATTTATCAATAAAGCTCAAGGACAAACTCTAAATAAAGTTGCCATATAATTGGAAAACGTTGTCTTAACTCATATACAACTTTAGGTCTTTGATCACAATTCAACAGAATTTGGTTATCTTCACTCTAAAGAATACTCACAATCAATTTGTTGCGAAGAATTTCGTATACAAGCTATGATCTTCATTTATTATCTATATCAACTAACGTCCGTCTGAAATCTCTTCTTCAAATATCTATATCGAACAATCTGATGGCCTAGCTAATAGATATAGATAATTTTCACTATTTGTAACTCAAAAACCACTGAAAAGTATCAATTGGATACTTTGTTCCCTAGTTTCCCTCGTTAAGATGAATCAGAAAAGGCAATTGTT
>JAFIDM010000001.1:20715142-20758295 GCA_023159025.1 Thereuonema tuberculata
AATTGTTTTGTTTATTCTTGTGTTGGGCCTTACTGTCATTTTCCAATTTCCAGTATCAATTGGAATTGGATAAAAAAGAACAGAAAAAAAAATAATCACTATTTCTATTAGGTAGAATACTGAAAAATCACTATTCGTTACTCAAAAACAATCACTATTTCTAACTCAAAAACCACTGTAAAGTATCAATGGAAATAAAAAAAAGAGACTCAAGAAAGAAGCACTATTTCTATTAAGTAGAATACTGAAAGCTCACTATTTGTAGCTGAAAAGCGACTGAAAATTATATCTATATTACGAAAATCTTTTATTTCTCTTTCGGTCTGGTGCAATTATTGTAATTTACAAAAATAGAAATAGTTTCTACAAGTTATCTACTGGAATCCAACATGCAACCTTCTGCTCCGAAGTTCGACGTCTTAGGCATTAGACCACAAGGATTACATTCTAATCTCTATAAAAAATAAAAATATATCACAGATATATGATTCACACGCTGATTCTAAAAGCATTTTTCAATTTTTTCGTTTTTTTTATTTTTCGTTTTTTTTTTATTCAAGTCGAGCAACGACACAAACGTTGCTCTAACTTTACTTTTAAGTTTCAATTTTTGTCTAACATAAAGAAGCAGAATTTTTCTTCAGATTTTTTTTATTTTCTGAAAAAATAATGAATTAAATCTGCATTGCTTACTGAAGTTGCCTAAATCCGATCAAATATAATTATATCAAAGCTCGATTTATTAAAGGATTAATATGAATTATTAGACTTCCTTTCTATGTCATTTGCCACTTTCATGCAAATGGTCCCCACAAGTTGATTTCGCAATAACACAGAAGAATCTTTTTATAAAATTACTTGCAATTATTTACTTTGTAATTTTGTATAAAATTAGATTACCTCTTGATCTCATATTTGAATGTCAAGTTTCAAGATTTATGCAACGCTTTAAAAGTAATCTATATTACTAAATTCTTTTATTTCTCTGTCTGTCTGTCCGGCTCAACTGTTAATTTCCTGTGAAAAAATTTCTACAATGAAACGTTCGCAACGGGAATTAAACCTGCAACCTTTTGATCCGAAGTCAGACGTCTTACCATTAGCCATGGGGACTACATTCAAATCACTGTTTCTTATCACTCTCTTTGTGTGTGTGTGGCGCAATGAGAGAAGAGCCAGAGAAAAAAGAAAATAACTCATTAATTATAGCCTACTAGATTAAAATTTAAAATTTCAATGTTCATTTTTTTAGCTTCTCTCCGTGAACAATGGCGCGCGGTATCAAATAATGAGTTCATTCAAAAAGAAATAAAATATCACTTTTTGCCATAATCGCTTTGAATCAATTTTTCTTGGATTATTTCAAAGTTACCAGGGGGAGACAGAGGGATGGCCTCGTTGAATTAATTGAAAGTTATCTAGCGGTTCCAAAGTTGTGCACGGAAACTCACACCCACACGCCTACATACAAACACACAGGATAATTTGATGAGCATCACCTTTCCAGGAAAACAGATTAATTAAAATCAGAACAAAATTTCTTTATGCACAGTCTTTAAATCAGAATTAACATGCAGACACCTTAAAATCAAGATAACTATTATAGTTTGTCCTGTTAGGTGTTGCTAATATTTAAATGATTGTTATTAAAAAACTATTTACTGAGTTAATCTGGAAAATCACTGATTCTAAGAGTATTTAAAAAGTAAATCGATAAGTAATATTATATGGAGTACAAATGGTTCAGCTAAACATTTTGTCTACCATTTATCTTCTAGGTTGAAGGATATTTTTAACAAGCATTGAGTTGATATTTTTAAAAAAAATCCCATAAGCTTTCACGATATCATTAGATAAATCATAAAAAGGAATTTTATGAAATCTGTTGTAGAAATGAATATGGTACATATTGATCCAATCAATTGCTTTAACATTTCTTTACACCAAGCAAAAAAAAAAAAAATTCTTTTTACATTGTTCTATGACTTGTGCATCTACAGTATATTGAGTAAATATAACGTATTTCTCAGTTAAATAGAAAAAGAAATATTCGGCCGATCTAAATTTCGAATATTCTCTGAATTCTCGTTTCATTTCCATATGGCAGGGCAATTAAATTGTTAAATACGTGTTAATGGAAATATTATAACGATAAGATCATTCGATATAGTTAGGCCTTTCCATCATTCATAACGAATTAATGCCAGACCCCAACGAAGTCATAAACCTTAAGAATTGTTCTTTCATCCATTCAAATTCATCCCCCAGGTAATTCGAGTTAATGACGTCTTTGTTTTAATTATTCACCGATTTAGGTGCTATAAAATTCGACAGTAATGACAACTTCGGTTTCATTTCAGCAATATCATTAGTTCCCGCCTTTTCTAATTAAGTGAACTTCAGGCAGTAGGGTAGAACTAATTCAATTTAATTAATAGAAATAATCAGAAAACAACCTTGAATTTGTAGAAAGATAAAGTTATTTGTATTTATTGAATTTTTAATAAATAGATAATATGTTATCCTAGCTTGCTAACATATAAAATAATTATTAAAAGTATTCAGGCATTATCTCAACACAATTCGTGTCAGACAAAAAGTAGAAAGAGAATATTTCTGTAATATTCTTGTAATATACCTTATTAGCATAAACTTTATCCATACTGTGTGTAGAAGTATTAAAATACAGCACCATTATTATTTTAGTATTTACTATTATTTATGGTGTTGAAAAAGGTAATTATTTAAGAAAATTTCATGAATCACTATTAATTAAAGCAAAAAAATACTACAATACCGACGCATAAATCACAAACGCTTTACAATACAACCTATGATTATTTTGTTAGATTGTTAGTAACCAGTATCATCTGAAGAAGGAGGTGAAATACCTTCGTAACATGTAATGAAGCTCTATATTTGTTATTTATTTCTTGTATCTGTGAGTTTGGTCCTGTATTTTAATTTTTATACCTTATTAGATTAAATTGTAAAATAATAATAAATCTAGGTTCTTTTCTATGGCATAATTTTATTGTTGTAAGCAGTTAGAAAGAACATCTTTGGTAGACAAGTTTTGATTTTCTTTTTTTTTGATTGAACCTCATTATTCGTAATTCTTCTTTGATCAGTGAATAATTCATGAAATAAAAACTAGCAATTTGGAAGATTGACTAAATAACTAAAGAAAATTTACTCTCCTCCTAATCCATTTTTGTTAGTTGCTGGTCATTTGAAATATAACGAAATTTACGAGTCGTAAGTGGTTAAAAGTACGCTTTGCAGAAGCACATTGATATTCTGTTAAAGAACTATTGTTTACTTCTCAAAATGGCCTTCAAATTATTTTAACTAATGTATCATCGAAAAGTTTTTTTTTTTTTTTAACTTCTTCTAGTTGAATCAGCCTATACAAATTTTGAATTATATTGTTCATAATTCTTCAAATTAGTTAAAAGTATTTGATATTTGTTAATGTCTTTTCATCTGTTGATACTATATCATTTATATTGCTGGGAATTCTTTAAACTAGCCGGTAGTTGAGTCCTCTTGGGAAATCTTATGCTTCAAACCTGCAGATCGTTGCATCAAATTATATCTTGAACTGTGCCTGATCGCTAGACCTTTTATCTCTGTTCTGGTAAATTTCGTAGTGGAAGTTTGACCTTCTTGCTTTCAATGGCATTCTTAGAAAGAAATTCCATTTTATGTGGACTAAACTATGCTGAATCTTTCCACTTCCTGTCTCCAATTCTATGTAGGGGATTTCGAATACCAGTTTGCTTTGCTTCTGTTGTAATGTCTTTTTAAGCTTTCTTGTTTGTTCAAAGTCTACTTGTTCAAAGAAAACGTTGAATTATAAGGTCGTTCTTTATATGCAATATATATCATCTGCATTATGTTTATCGCATTCATTTTAGGATTGTTGAAATTTCTCCTTAATTTCTATTCTTGTGAATCCTGATTTTTCTTGAATCCTGCTACATATTTATGATTAAGAGCTATGTCTTCTTTATATATAAAATATTATTCTTTTCGATAAATAAGTAATTTATTTATTTAGCACTAATGCTGCTATTCATCAACAAACAACCTAGTAAATTGTTAGTAATAAGCCAATAATGAGCTCACGATTCAGTGAAACCTACGACAATATCAATATATTCTAGCAAAATATTTTCTATAAAGGTTTCTTTAATTTTTCTTGGTAAATAGCCATAAAAATAAAAATAAGTTACAATAAAACTGATTATAATTTAAAAAAACTGGATTTCACTGAATATTTTAATAATTTTTCTTCATAACCACATGTTATCCTTTAAAACTCTTTTTAATCGTGATATTTTGCAATCTTTTATCAAGATTGCTTCGTCGGACGTTAGGTATAAGTTTCAAAACCTCATTCCCTAAGATACAGAATTCATAACAATGATAGAATTTACAATGGTATAGTATTTGTAAAAAACAAGGGTAATACATCAATAATGCTACATTATATTTAAAATACGGTATAATGGGAACATAACATTTTGCTTACAGAACAAAGGAAAGGTAGTACATCATTATTATGACTTCAAGAATAATTTTGATAAAAACAAAGGGAAGGTAAAAACATTATTATTTCAATACAATTTTAAAACCGATAATATTTTAGAGGAATTTGTCCATATTTTTAATACTTTTTTTGAATTTGTGCAAGGTGCAACTGTTAACTTTGAGAAATTTATCTTTATTTATACATGGGAAAGTGTTGATAATACAGGATTCAATCCTAAATCTATCTTTTTCTTCATCAATTTTGAATAAAATGTTGACTATGGGATCAATTTTATTCTTATAAACTTATACCTAACGTCCGACGAAGCAATCTTGATAAAAGATTGCGAAATATCACGATTAAAAAGAGTTTTAAAGGATAACATGTGGTTATGAAGAAAAATGATTATAATTTCTTACTGGAATCCTTGGTTAATGCTTTCTTAATGAGAAAAAGGTAACAAGATTACGCGAATCTACTAGGAAAATACTTGTATTACTACCACACTGGAAGGATTCTCATTTTCTATACATATGTATTTATTATTTGATTACTTTTTCATAACAGATGTAGTTATCTATTGAGTATCTGCTAAGACTTGAGTATCTGCTAAGCTGCTAATCAATGTTTTCCTTAAACTAATTAATTCTCAAGTCCATTAACTTAATTATGTTACAAACTTAAATCACATCACAACAAAAGTGGATAATAAAAGTTGTTTCTTTAACATTTTCGATTAAAATTCTACGAAAAGACGAGTAAACTGTAAACTGGGAATGGTTCCGTATATCTATATGAGAAAAGAAATACCAAGAAGAAAAATGCCCATTAGCGTATCCAGTTAGTATATCGATAAGAAAAACTAACGACAAATTCTGTTAAAAATTAGCCAATAAGCAGCATTTGCCAAACATGGAAGGTAAAGAGAAAGCAGATTAAAATTAGTTAGAATAAGTTGTGTATCATAAAATTAGTTTGCAGTAATATTGTATGCAACAGAGATATTGTATTGCATGGAGATATATGATGGAATCCATCAAACAGAGAACATAAGGAAACAAAAGTCTTTTAGAGCCATATTACAGCCATTTTAATCTAATATGGTAGTAAACTAACATTTAGGGGAAACATAAAATAATTGAAAGAGCAATTTTTTAATTTGTAAATTCCTTTTAAACATCTGAAAATTACATTCTTAAACACTATTAGATATTAAAAGTCACATAATTCAAACTGAATTCGTCTGAGTCTCTCCTCTTCATTGTGCATCCATATCAATAACAAGAGAATAAACACTCTTTTTCTTCGGAATAAATGATCATTTATTCACCTTTAGAATTGCTTACATTCCTGAACCCTTTTTGAGAAATGGAGCATTTGAAGAAAGAGAGCATTTATTTCTGTCAAATTAAGTTCAGGCAGTGTTGGCAGCTTGGAAAAGCCTCTGTGGGAATTCTTTTTCATCTACAATTGTTTTGAGTGGCTGAAATTGAGAAAAGGGAATTCCAATTCCCATTCCAATTTGCAAAACTCTCCTTTTGTCATCTATTTTATTCTGATAGAAATGTCATTTCGTTGGACTTTCACAGATTCGTCTTGTGAATAAAGAGAGGAGTAATAAGTAAAATCATCAATCGAATAGTCATTGATTAGTCACAGGAAAATGCCTTTAAAAATGCCTGAGCAAAAGAATAAAACGAGATTTAACATTGCAGTATTTTTATAAACAGATGATCTTAACAGACAATATCTCCTTTTAGAGTAAGTCTGTATTGTGCATCAAATATTTAATTTAAGGAAAAATTGAATGGAGTTTATATTTTGCAATTGAAACATTTTCGAAATTATCAAAAAAAAAATATTACAGCAACAAAAATACAGCATTCAGAAATCAGAGGCAAGCTATACTATTTTAGTGCTTTTCAACTATATTATCGTATGTTATGTAGTGAATGTGGGTGGCAGAGCTTTTCAACTATAATGACTGTGGCACGCAGTCATAGAGAAATGAATTTATCCCATCCCAATTTCTCAAAGAATATCCCTATTGGTAGATTTCTGATCTCTTCATCCCATGTGAAAATATTTTCTTACAAGAACTCCTTAAAGTTAGAATAAAATTAGACTAAAAGAATAAAATTTGCTGAGGACCAAATCTAACTGGATGATGTCTTTCAAAGAGTAGGCTACCTTGCTGTTCTGATCTCAATTGTCGTAGAGCATGGTGAGCCTTTTCGATGCCGATTGTCGTTCTTACATTATCTCTCACACTTCAAAGGATGGTCATTTTTTTATGCCATTCCCAGTTTGAATGCATTGCAGTTCCTAGGTGTGCACTAAAGCTCTGTCAAAGCTGTTGACAGTTGTTGAGCCGCTACTCGTATTCGAAGCTCTACAGGTCTTCAAATGAAAGTTGATGTGTACCAAGCAAAATTTGACGAGACTTTACTGATGAGCCATCAATGCTTTAGAAACGTTGATAACTATACGATGGTTAATAAGATTTAACTTGATTTCCTGATTTTTTACATTCATAAGTACTTTTCAAAATGGCAGCTTCTACGGAAAACAAGTGAAGCGCAGATCCCTAGTCTATTGAAGATCTGAATTTTATGGTAAGAATCTTCCAAAAGCCTATCTAACATTATTTTAGGAACTTTTTGGAGTAGAGACATCTAATTTATCACCAAAATGCCCAGAAAGTAAAGACTTTCGTCTCCTTATCTAGAATAGATACATTCATAAACGATTAACTTAGGAATTTCTTAGAAATTCACTTAATAGTAAACGTAGTAAATAACAATCATTATTAATTAAGTGAATAGATTTCTAAAGAATTGCTAATGTTAATAATTTATTGATATTTTATGTAATTAAAAATCATTTCACAATTGAGAATTTGAATTGAATAAGTAAATGTTTATTAATAAATAGTATACACAGTAAAAACTGGTTTATGCGTAATTCACGGGGAAAATTTTAAATCACGCATAACTGAGAATTACTTACAAATCATGTTTAACTTATTTTTAATTAAATTTAAATAAAAACACTCGTAATAAACATTTGTGTATGAGATACATATTTTTCAACATATGATACGCATAATTGTAAAATTGTCAATTTCAAAGTAGTGTATTCATTTTCGTAGAGGTTTTCTGATTTCGTGTTTTAAGAAACTTTAAGGGATTGAATAAAATACTGTAGCTATACCCACCCCACAATTACAGTTCTAAGATAAATGAAAAGCAACGATTCACAAAATGTTCATTAACTTTCCATCACTTTGTCACTCACTTTTCCCTTTTGTTGACGGCTGCGCTTTACAGATTTTGAACCTAACTTTCAACATTCTGCTAAAATTGACTCCTTCTTACCAATGACTGCACATAATGTAGTGCAACTTATATTTAAGGTACTCATTTATTTCTGCTTTTGGTTTTTGCGGGTTGTCTTTCACTTCCCGAATAAATCTCACTTTTTCCTCTAAAGAGTAACTTTATTCCTTCTATTACCCATGGTTCCAAGAGAGAGACTGAAGTAAATGAAGGTAACACATGTTTCGTCACTGATAAATTTCTTTCATTTGGATTCCCACAGTTTTTGTCTCTGACCGCCCTTTCATTGAAAGCCGCCCAGAAACCTCATGAACGCGACGATTATATATCGATACGGAACGCCGAGCTGTACATCGATGCACCTGGGCAATATGTACACTTGAAAATATGCGCAATTCAATCTCGTTTTCAAAAATTTACTACACATAACGGCGAAACATGTAACTGTTACGTATATCTCAGAAATAATTTATATATAATTAAATGCAATTTTCACCAGGATCTATAAACAATTAAGTACAAACCAGAGAAATGTACAAGTGAGTTACATATAAACCAGTTTTCACTGTAATAGTAATATACAATTACAACTATGTTAAAGAAGGGATCAGATAAGGTCGTTGTGAAATGGGATGGGAATATGAAGCTAGTGCATGTCTGGTGAATTAAAAAGCCCCCTCTATTTGAAGGAACAAAACCATTCACAGGTAATTCTGACTGTAGGTAAATCCTTATATGTTACATATTAATTGAATTAAATATATTAAATTAGCAATCAATTGTGTATTAGTTGCGTAGTATTATCGCATATAGAATGATATTATTTAAATAGATAAAATAAAAAATACAAAACATAATAATTGCAAATTAAGATAAGAGGACATGAAACCAGAACATGAAGTACCTAGGTATATTCAAAAATAAAATCTATTCGAATTGAATGGATAAAATTTCGACAGGCTCAAATTTTGATTAGTATTAATAATTCGCGTTTTCCTAAATTAGCCTAGTTTTAAAAATTTCAAAAAATTGCAGAGCCACAACTTAAAAAAATCTCCAAGACAACAGTTTCTTTAAAAAAAAAAATCTTGACAATCTTTATGATACATTTAATGTACGATACATTTAATCTGGTTGTTATATTATTAATAAATATATAACTAATATATTATTAATCTAAATCATAAGAACGATTATATATAAAATATAGCAAAACTTAATTAAGGGGAACAGAAACACAGAAAATTCGCAGCTTATATTTGAATTATGTATTTATTTATTATTTTAATTAATAGAGAAAGGGATATGCTACAGAAAAATATTATTCCTACTTTGATCTTTTGATATTTGGCATTTCGTCTTCTTAATTAAAAAGCTTAAATTTATTTGTAAGTTTAAGTTATTGCAATTTTAATGATTTTTTTTTCTAAATCATTCTTATTTCACTGGAGATATAAACCTAAATCGCCATATTATTATTTAAGTTTGGACAGAAGAATTCTATAAAGATAGAAACCGCTGTCTTGGAATCTCATTGACTGAAAAAAATCTCTGAATGTTGTGCATTATTTCCTGTAGCTTATACTGATGTTGGTATATTACAGGTCACATGCAATTAGTTTCACGTAGTAATTATTTTATCCCATAGAAACGAATAATTTATTCTCCACTTTATTCTATACCATTTGCTTATCAGCACAAGACTGCACTGATTACTTCAACCGGAAATCAAAATCGCGGAGAACCAGAGCTACTAACACATTGAAATAAGTCGAACGGGAAATTGAAGGCAACTCACACAAGAGTTGAACTCCTCTGGGAAACTGAGATACCGCGCTGGGGGAGGTGGGGGGACTTAGAACTTTTGAAGAACAAGAATAAAGCTTTTCAAATGCTATTAAGTTTAAACGGATTTGGATAATGGAAACAACAGGAAGGGACCATTTAGCGAAAGGCGACTACTGACTGAGAAGCAGGAAATGCACTGAAAAGGAGAAGGGATTCATTTCTAATCAAATTAAAATCAAAACAAAAGAAACACAACGAAAGCAGGCAAAGTTATTTGAATAAATTGATGCAATTCAATTTGGATGAAGATAGTAATGAAAAATGAACACATCTCGTAATTGGAAAAAAATTGGATTTGTTGTAAAAACTGAATATTAACACCAGCTATTAATGATTGCTTTTTAATACCACTAGAGCTGAAGATAAGATCTCAACTTCGCAAATTGAGATTACATTCTCAGTGTTGATTTCTGCTTGTTTGGAATATGATCAAGTCCTTAATATGTTTAATAAGGCTTCCTTTTTTCCCCGAAATCATTAACTCCGATAATTGTATATTACCTTTGCTAGATACAGAAATTGAAGTAGTTTAGCCTCGTAATTCTACAACAGTAGGTAAATCTCTTAAGTTAGTAAATCTCCTAGCTTGGGTTTTTTTGGAATGTGTTACGAATGTACACTCAAGGCATTTCTCCACTAATAAATTGCCTTAGACGAACTTGGGTATCAAATTCTGAAGTCCTTCAGTCGACACTGATACATTATTCAGAACGATTTAAATAAGCTTCTATTAGCTTGAAGAAGGAAGCAGCTACGAACTATCAAGAGAAACTTAACATACAAAGTTAGAATATATTTTTTTGCAATGATAAGTCTTGCTGGTTTGTAATAAGAAACTTGCACTGATTTTCTATACATTTTCTAATTACTTAGGCAGGAAACATTTTTCTTTTAAACTAAGGCTTTTTAAATAATTCTGTTAAATTACTTTTAAGCCAAAATCATGCAGGGATTAAGTCAGTCTCTTTGTTTTGTTTTTTTTTATAAGAAAACGTTCAGGTAAAGTGGGAACTGCGCAATAGTAGATGCGGAGGGGTGGGGGGGCTATTTCTGAAGGATGGGGTTGGGATTTACAGGGTGGCGCATACAGGTAATAACAAAACTCGTTTCCTTAAACTTAGCTCTCAACTAAGCAACAGTGTCGTATGTGATGGGATCACGGTCCGGGTGACGTTCGTTGAACAAACGATCAACCTGCCGGGTCGTATTGTCGCCGACAAGCAGGATTACTTCAATTCTCTCCTCTAACGTCAATGGCATCTTTCAAACTGTCACAGACAAAAAAAAAAAGCAACAGTAAAAACTTGAATATAAATTAGAATATAAATTAATGTCAATGAAAAGGCAATATCATCTGTATGGAGACTTATGCGCCATCCTGTAGAAACCAAATAATCGTGCGCAAATTCAAAGTTGAACCAAAAATCAACAAAGATTATCAACAAACAACCAAAAATCGTACAAAGATTAAGGAAATGGATCCAGTCTATTTTACTGTAAAGTGAGACAATCAGAGAAGACGTGCGTTCAAATGGACTAGTGAATGGAATCACTCTAAAACGGCTGGACGAATTTCTTTAAAATTTGTTACTTTATTATTAGTAAAGCTGAAATTACGAGCACGATTGTTGTGATCTCCTCTTCACCAATAGTAAAAAAAAATGACTTTCCACAGTCAATCAAATTGCTGTAAACGTAGTCCCCACTATGTGATAGATACCTGAGTGGATTCCCAGTAGCTACTAACGCTCGCTACTGAATAGCGATATCAACCATTTTTTAACTTTACATTAATTAGCTGAAATAGAAACTCTAATGAAATAGATATTTGCGAGCATTAATCGATTTCCTACATTACATGTATCATTTGAACCCCTGTATCCTGTGCAGTTTGAGTCATCATTTACATCTACACCTACCTATTGAATTTCAAATCACTTTCCATTAACCAAAATGGCTTTCATCTGTCTTCTGTTGAGATATGGACTTCAAATTATGCTGTGGAATTTTCAATAATAATTTTGAATAATTCCGGAGTATCCGAAGGAGAGATGGAATATAATTAATCATGATCAGAGATAAAATTAATTCCTGTATAAAATATAAAACGCTTGGCCACGTGTAGCTAAAGATATATGATACTCACAATGGTGAAGTTCCTGCAACAATACAGACATTTTAAAAATAATGCTTAAAAAAAGCATTCATGATTTATTGAACATCAAATATATCTATTTTATTGAAAAAAAAAGTAGTTCTTGAGAGAACTTAAGCTTACTGTCCTTAAAAAGGTAGGCTTTAATTTCTTTTTTAATTCATGAAAAAAAAAAAATATGTTTTTTTATATTACATATGTCTAATATCGACAGTAAAAATTTCTCCATTTTCTAAAGAAAAATTAAATTCACATTATTGACTTAAATTTGTCTAAAATTACATCTAAGCACACGAAATTTGTGGATTACTAAGACGACTGCATTATTTCAATTCTTTTTTTAGTAATCTATTATTTTTTTCTTTAGGAATTTTTCCCACATTCACGTGATTATTTTTTTGACAAAGATCCACACAGAAAATAGTTCAAAGTACAGTGCAACTTGGATAATTCGAAGCTGAAGGGACCACTACAAAATTTCGAATTAAACAAGTTACATCTTTTAACTTTCATTTCAGGTCCACTGAATGCTTGAAAAGATTATTCTGTCAATAAGTAAATATTTATTCAGAAAGATCATGGTATGAAAGACTTAAACACTACATGTATGTAAACAAAATAAGATTTATATTACGTAAGCTACAGTACATATTACATACAATACAGATAATTATAGTTTTTCAAAAAATTGTGCAGTGTCTGATTGATTTATAGAATTCAGTCGCTTAAGGTTAGCAAAATCATCAAGCATGTTTAGTGAACGGAAAACAGCTTCACTTACGTTGGTTTGTCCTTCAATGTACCGATGAAATTCGGCGCTATCCCGTACTCGTTGGCGATTTGGCATTTCTTCTTCACATCCTTTTCCACCTCGCGAATGACGGCGACCTTTTCAGCGAACGTTAAATTCTTGTACACGCGTGGTTTACTGAAAGACACGGTGACACTGACAGCAGGAAGCTCGAATGGCGTCACATGTCGAAGGTGGCGGGAAGGGGATTTCAGTTGTCACATGTCGAATTTCTTAACGATGAAACGCCGAAAAGTCGTTATGGTTGGAAAATTTTTATAAAAAAACTTCGAATTAAGGAAGTTTAACTTCGAATTATCCACGATTTTTTAACATTGACTTAATAAGAAGTTCAAGGGACTGAGAGAAATCTTCGAATTAACCACGATTTCGAATTAAAGACGTTCGAATTATCCAAGTTCAACTGTATAAAAATTAGATACTTTATCTTTAAATAAGCATATCAGAATCCAAGAAGACCGATCCAACGGTTCAATAGTTATTATGACGAGAGGAACAAATCCAAATTGCGCTTTGATGTTTATAATAGATATATGCCAAATTTTTTATGTATATTTTCATTATGTTTAGTTGATGAAATGTAAACTAATTTTAACTCGGGAAATAGCAAATTTTTACTGTTGATTCAGCTTTAGTTTTATTAAATAAGCAAAGTATTTACTCTAAATTTACGAAAATGCTAAAGTTACAACAATGGCTACGACGCTATTCAATTCGTCTTAAAAAAGCAGCAATTTATCAAAAATTATCAATTTTCCGGAGTCAATTTAAATTGTTTACACCGGAAGTACGTTTAGACCCAATTCACCTACAGAAGAACAGATTTCGTAACAGATTTCCCAAATGAGAATGCCTTATCAATGTAACGTAGCTCTTAAAAGTGGTTTTTTTTTTTAGCGTCGTAGCCATATTAGGTCATTATACAATAGGATAAAATGGAAGGCTCTTAGATCTTGCAGTTTAGTAAGTGACTGGACTTTTTATAATTATTAAATTAATTCAATATAATAAAATACTCATTAAATGTTACAAAACATTTTAATAATAAATGCAATGTTTGCTTTTCATTATTGTATTTTTAATTCATAGATATTCTTTATTTCGCATTTAGTTTAAATATTTTATTCAGCAAATGTAGTTAACGTGTTTTTAATGAATGGACAGTGACATCGATAACAAAAATAAACCTCTTTATTTATTTAACAATAAAGTTAGATATTTAAATAAATCATACAACTTAATTTCATTTAACAAAATTCATGTCATTCTGAATTTATTACAATGCATAAGTAAAAAAATGTTCCATAATGCAAATACTCCTCTGAAAATGACAGAAAAAGTAAAAAAATGTATTTGCATTAAAAAAAATATTTATATATTGGAAGAATTAAAAATACAAAGGAATTAATTATGCAAAATATAAACGAAATTACAAAACAAATACATCCGAAAATAATTTTTACAACTTTATAATATGCAATAATGTTTACAAATATCTCAATTACAACCAAAAATTACAAAATATTTTTTCGTAAATGTCGTAATTGATTTCACTGGTGGAAAAAAAAATTACAAAATATTAATTTTGAAAATTAAGACGAATCCAAAGTGTGATCTTAACCTTTATTGCTTCTGTTGGATGGTAATATTTCTCCTTATTTCAATTTAAATCTTTATTCTGCAACGTCTAAATCAGCTGACACTTCGTAACTGCTGAATTGCAAAACTGCTTAAGAATTCATAAATTAAAAAAAAAAAAAAAATTACAGGTCTTTTTAATTTTAGCTAATTATATGTAATTCTAGTTAATGTGATTTCGTAAAACAACACACTATTTCAAGCTTATCTAATTGCTTTTGGATATCTTTAACGAGCGATTGCATTTAAGTTTTTATAAGTTCTATATTAATTTCAACTTCTATAAGAAATTAATGCTTAGTATATACATCTATTAACCTTTGAAAAGTATACCGACATTTTTGTTTTTGGTGCTCGAAAGTTTCATAACAAAAGGAACGAGTTCTAGTTCCAGTTCATTAGTGCCATTACAAACTAGTTCCTGTTCCAGTTCCTCAAAAAAAAAAAAAAGAAGAATTTGTGAGTTGAAGTTCCTTTTTAGAGAAAACAAACAAACATACATGTATAATTTTATTTGTGGTTCTCATGTGGTCATTATGTTTCTTTCAGCGATATTGAAAATATACATTTATAGCGTAAAATATAAGTTATATTACAAGTGTAAAATACGTTAAAAAAAAGAACACGCTCTTCAGAATGTTTTACTTCCAAGCATTGTAATCACGGAGAACTGATATTTGTCGGATTACTTTTCATAGGATAATGTGTAAATTTTATTTAAAAAAATTACGAAAGGGGATTTTTATAGTGCGTATATCATTGATCACTTTCAGTTCATAAAAAAAAAATCTCGAAAAAAAGTTTCAAGTAATCTAACTTATCTTTATTTTCATTTGCAACTAGCTAATGGCTGATTTACACGTGCTCGAAAACTTGCTATTTGCTAGCTGCAGCTCGGCGAAATCGCCGTCGTTTGATACGAGCAAGTAAACTTCCAGTGGCAAGTCTCGTTTTGCTCTGTTTGATAATACCTTATCGGGGAAGTGACAAAAAGGGTGGTAGTGCAACTTTACTTAGCAGTAAAAAAGAAATAGGGAAAAAAAAAAAAAAGATCCCGGCAGTAGAGAATGTGATGGAGTGCGCCATGGAAGGCAACACGAATGTAGGACATCCAGACTTCAGCGTAAAGTTACTATCGTTATAATTTTCCAAATAAATTTTTCTCGTCGATAGTCGTTCTGGTGTCGAAGTGCTTCTAAACTTCCTTTAAATTAGAGCAGGCTGAATTTAGAGCAAAGTGGCAGGTTTTCCTGCAAATATGCATTGCTAAAGCAACTTGCCAGTTTGAAGCAAACTTTCCTAGCACGTGTAAAGCTACAATTATGCTACAAACTTTGGCGCCAAATCATAACTGACTATATTTTCATTTAGCCGTATGCTAACTCTGACTTGATCCAGTTAGTGTCGCTGCTACAAACCAATCTCTTTCACGTTGGATTTGAAAAAAAAATACTTAACAGACGAACCAAATATATAAGTTATTTTGTTTTTTGCAACATTCACTTTTTACATTGTATATTTACATTTATACACTGAGCAAAATATAAGGCTTAAGTTAAAACAGTAACTAATCAGTACAAATAGATTCGTTTTTCCACTGATTAATTTCATACGACAGTATTACAAGAAAACTTGAAGAATTGTAGAACCACTGTTCTACATTAGTAGTCCATATTAATTATAATCACATGAAAATAAATAGGCTATTGTAAATTTTTGATATACTGAATTTTGTATTTGAAGTAGCTTTCCGTTTGGAAATATCAAATAACATTCGAAAATTCAAATTTTTATGTTGATTACAAAAATATTTCTGTTAAATATCCCTAAATATATATACATAGACATATTCATAAATACTCATGAAATTTAATTTGTTTAATGAACGACGAAGAAAATTCTGTATTATTTAATTAGGATAAGTATAAAATTGTTATTAAAAAATCGCTTTTTATCGCTTTTTATAAATAAAATGGTTTAAAACAGTTAGTTTTGGTTGATTTGAAAACCTTACAATATTACAAGGTAGACAACATGTTCGTTACGGTAGACAAAATCTGATGTTTTTATTTTATTTTTATTTTTTTGGTGATTTTATCTGTTTAAGACATTTAGGAGTATTTTTATTATTATCTCTTACAAATTATATAGTAGAGGAAGTCAAGATTTCATATCTGTTATCTTAAAATTAGATATTCAGTCATATGTTAATAATTCTTAGTAACAAATATAAAACCTCAAGTGCTTCGAGATCTCGGTTGCACCGAAACGGGGTAGGAAAAAAAATCGATCGTTTTTGGTATCAGTCTTCTTTGGTTAAAGCTCATTTCTGGCCTTTTAGTGAACATCCCAGGAACTGTTGACTCCATCTTACAATTCCTTACCTGTTTGCTGTAATTACGGTGGAGATTCAATCTTCATATCTAAAACAAACAACTAAGTCTATAAATAAACATGAAAAGAAGGAATAAAAATGCACATGTTCACAAGCACAGTCTGAGATGACGTCAATGGGTCCCCAGGTTACATGAGTCTGCAACTTCCACATCCTTTGAGCTGTTGGTTGACTGATTAACTCTGACTGATAAAGTGTTAATAACCAGAAAACAGCTGCCCAAGAATCACGTTTATTAGCTCGTACTATGCTTCTGAAGTTGTGCATTTTTTTATACAAACATGCAAAATTACACATTTAACTCAAGTCTCTGACAAAATCAGCCATTGTGGATTGTGGAAATGCAATTCCATTGTTCTTTTAACCATCTTCACTATCAATTGCTCTCCTGTTTCTTCATCGATGAATTACACTCAGAAGAATGGCATCCTTCGTTCTATGGAACTGAAGCAATTGATGAGGATTTGTCAGGATATTTCCATAGAAGACATTTGGATATATTCCAGCTTATCTTTCATTAACAGGTTTCGGCACGTTAAAAAAAGTCACTAAAATTTTTTTATTGATGCTCCTTTGCAAGACAATAACCTACTGTAGAGTAGATTAATCATCACAAATACCTTCAAATTTTTCAACAATATACAACAAAAACGCAATAAAGATATATGAAAAAAAAAATCGGTTTGAATTTAACTAGCAAAATCAACAAACTGTCAAAGGTCACAATTTACGTTATCTTTACAAATTGTAAAACAACAGTTTTTAAAACTTTTGCAAGAGAATTCCCAGCGAACACAAAGCCTCGTAATTATTTCTTTAAATCGAAATTCTTTTACAGTCTGTCCTATGCTGAAATAACAAAAAAGTCTGGAAAACACTGAAAACTTACCATAGTCTCATTCTGCCACTTGTCTAAAAATGGACCCATCTTTTTTCCTAAAGTCTATAAATATACCCGGTGACCTTTTCTTGATTGTTTCTCCAGATTCTACTTTTGGAGATCCAGAGACACTTGCTCTTATTGCTGGAGACGTTACATAAAAGAGACATTTACAGTCACGAAAGCATTGGTGCTGACCTATCGTTGATGACAGTTTTTCGAAGTTTTACGGAAGCAAAAATGTTATCCCTAAGAAAAAGAAAAACAAAACATTATTAACATATCATTCGTTGATTTACGTCCATGATTTGCTTTACCTAAATGCTAAATACAAATTGAAAAATTCATTTTTAATTTTTATACTAATTCTACTCCATTAATAATAATGATAGTTAAATAAATAGAATAATGGTTAGACGTAATATCAGTTTGTTAGTCAGGGGTAAGTGATTGTCAGAACTAATATTGCTAATAATGAGTAAGTGATTGTTGTTTTAAACTACGTCCAAGTGTATATTTATGATATGTAACATCTATAATATTATTTCGCTATTTAGAAAAAAAAACTTGAAAAAGGAAAGAAGAAAAGACTTTCCGAAAATTTTTATTTCATATATTTCATAATATATTTTTGTGGAGATGATGTTGTTAATGATAGTTAATGTTTTATTTGCTAGCTACATTTCTCAAGATGTCATTCTCAAGATCCTTTTTGATGTCTTTCCTGTAAATTAAAGAAGTCCTATTTTACCTTGGAGTATCGTCATCGCTGTAGTCCACTTCTGGTGGGGGTGCAGCGCTGGCTTCGTTGCCAAAGCCACTGTCGTTGCTGTTGTGGTGACTGGAGCCACTGACACTTTTATGAGGGTGGAGAGTAGCTGCTAGTAGAGGAGACGTAAAACTACGGCAGACACGACGAGGGGTTGACCCTGGAGTGGCAGGGATGGGGGATGATGATGTCGAGGGTAATGGTGGTGGCGCTGGAGGAGGGCTTCTACCTCTACCTTCGTCTTGACCTGACGATGAACCTGATCTGTCGGATGCCTAAAAAATAGTGAAGAACTTCTAAGCTACAACTTGCTATTAGCATATCTTTAATACCATTTCCTTTTCAATTTATATTTTTTTTATTCTCAAACCAATGAAAATTAATACTTTGAAATCTTTATTTCGATTACTCCACTCAAAACAAAAATAAAAATAATGATTTACCTTACTAATGCTGGAAGTACGTGATAGAGCACCGTCAACGTACATAGAATGAGGCCTAGCTGACGGCACTCCTGGAGGAGCAAAGGAATGGGATGCTTTGCTTGATGTTCTTGCAGGAGTTCCAGTGACAGTGGTAAAATCCAAGCTATGAATGCGATGATAACGTCCAATTGGAGAGCTAGAAACAGAACAGATAAATCTTAAACTTTAAAACGTGATCTTATCAACAAATGTTTTTAAGCTTCTAAACATAAAGAAGGTTTTACTTGTATATATGTGACGGGTAAAGTCCGACATGTGGTTAATGTCGAGATTACCCGGGATATGACAACAGTATCCAACTGCAGTGAATAATGACTGAAATAAAAAGTAATTTATCTCGTAATCGTCTTTATCTGGATAATCTCGACATTACCCAGTGAGGCCTGGATACTTTTAATAATATTTGTAAAACTAAACTAGCACGTTTACAATTATTATCTTAAGTAAAAATACATTAATTACAGAAAATGTTATGTTGAATACGAAATTACTATGCATATGTAATTGAATAAAATATCGTAAATTTTGTTATCGAAAAATTACAGAACAAAAATTAAAAGTTTAGTACAGTACAAAATTATTCAGTAATTTCCTATTTTACGTCCGTAAAATCATCGGCATTCGCCCGGCATTGTTATCGTAATTATAATCGTAATATCAGTATATACAGTTTAGAATAAGTATAACTATAATTAAGTAACAAGAATAAGTATAATTACTTATATAGCTGTGTCTAAAAATACTTAGTATGAGCTCAAGCCAACAGCGCCCGAGCGAATCATGTATGCCTGTAGGTTAGGTAAGTTGAAGTCTAACGCCCTCCAGGATATTTATTTATATCCAGTTTATATTGAAAAATTTTAAAAATTATCTTACCTCGGCTAAAATAGGAAATTACCAAATAAATTTACAATGATGTAAATTCACGAACAGCTCCTAAAAAAATAAGGGAAAATGCTAAATTTATCCTGACATTAACGAAATTACGATTATAAGTATGATAACAATTTCCCGCGGACAAACCACTCGAGATCTGTCTGTATTACACGGAACACTAAACAACTGGATGCCACAAGAATATCCGATTTCAATGACCTTCAAACTACGCATGCGCGGTTCCTTCTTCAACCGTAGAGATTTACATTATCCAAGTATGTCTACGGTATATCCATTTTGCCGTATTCTTTTTAGTTTCAGTTCTAAAGTAATTATTTCATTTAACCCTGCGATTGTTACTGAACTAATATAGTTTTGAAACAATTACGAAAAATCAAGCCACCTTTCTTAATCGAGTGGTTAAGATCTCAGGTTCCTGTCTATTCCATGTCCTGACTTACCTCGTGTACGGACACACAAGCCTAAGCACTGAATCCGCCAGCCAACCATCTCTCATGTGTTGGTTGGCTGGGAGAGGTTCAAGGTCTGAACTGATGATGAAAAAGGTGACAATTACGTATTTAAAGTCTATCTTCCACCTTTAATGAGCTCCCTGAACCCCTGAATAGTCTTCTAATTGGTATACATCTCAAAAGTGAACACTTTAAATGAAGTCGCAAATACAATACCTCATTTCATTTGGAGCTAAGCAGGTCCTTGAGGAAGATTTCATGCCTACGTTCAAGGCCAATTATGTCACCTAATAGACAATTTATTGCCTGCACATCAAGAAGCCCAAGGATTTTGCAGATATACTTTGTTGTCAATGAAGATCAGAAAGCGAACATGAGGTGTGCAAATTTTTCTGGCTCAAACCTATTTGATTCGACACTTCCAAAGAATGTTGTATTTTTTTCCCCGACTTCTTTGTTTATTTAGAAAAATTAATGTTGTGTCGGAATTTAGATTTTACGCTGACTAAAATTTTTCACAGTTTACGTGTAGTGATGCCAATACTAAATACTACTTCTTTATATATATATATATATATATATATATATATATATATATATAAAACAAACCATATTAAATGTTTCTTGGGATATTTATCTATGTTTGCACTCTTCCTTTTAACTAAACCCGTACGAAGAACGAGTATTTCAGCTAGTATGTATTACATATACGGTTGTTAACATTAAAATTCCTCTACATAGAGGGCGTTCTAAGGCTCCAAATGGAAAGAGATTAGGACAACATGTACTTCAAGCGATGCGATCGTCGTTTATTGAAAAAAAAAAATAATACAAAAAAATGGCCAATAGATGGCGCTGTAGCAATAGCTAACCATAACTAAGGTAAAAACATTAACCATGTGTTACTCTAACAACATAACTAAAATAATGCAGATACCGTATTAAAAAGTAACACAAGAACTAGTGAAACACAAGAAGCAATTACCTCAAATTCGACTTTAAAGTTTAAAGTTTTACGTTTAAAGTACCGCTCCACGTGCCGCCAGCGGAGCTATGAGTTTCTACAAGAAATGTATCTACAAATTTGTTGTGTTCTCAAAACATTCTTACGAATATTATTAAAATTATTAGCTATCTACAACTTTTTTTTTTATTTCTGATGAATTAATTTTAATGATACCAATGAAAACCCAGAACGTTTTCACTGATCAATAGACATAAGTTTACCTAAGGCTTCTGGTGGATTATGAAGTATTATGATCGATAAGTCTAAGAATCTCCTTCAAATACCATTTATGCAATAGAATTAATATTCACGGAGCGCAAATTTATAGGCGTAGATAAAATTAAAAGCCCGATCAATTTATAATCGTGTGATTACTAAAATCTGCAACAGTTTTTAATAGTCTCTCGAAATCCAAAGGAAGTGGATATTTTTAACAGGATATTAAATTACGAAATTCAGCCGAGGCAAAAATTTCCGATGTTTAGAATAACATATACAATTTAGATAACCATTTGTTATAAATTTTATTTCACTCTTAATTAAGGTCTTCAACCTTTTAGATGTCTTGTTGAATAATTGACATTTGCAATGGGTGAAAGATCGATGTGGAGAAAATGGAATACTTGAACTTTTGAGTCTTTAAGCTCAGATTTCAAAAATTCTGTATAATTAGAAATCTGAGCTTTGGTCGCTGCACAAGTTTACATAAGGCTTCTGGTGGATTGTGAAGTATTATGATCGATAAGTCTAAGAATCTCCTTCAAATAGCATTTATGCAACAGAAATTAATATTCACGGAGTGCAAATTTAGGAAACGAATTCGTAAAGAATTGAGTTGTAAATTAGTCACGATTCATTGCACAGGTGATAATCCATCAGTGTCTGTCGGAGATTCTAGAACCTGCAGCCGTTTACTAAATAAACAATGATATGGAAATACAAATTCCTATCGGTTACCATGGAAATCATAACGTGAATAGTCTGACAATCTCATATGCGATCAAGAGTAGTAATTCTGGAAGAAATGTTGACATATTCACAATTTTTCCAAGTATTCTTTCCCTAGTACAAAAAAAAGGATTAGAATTCTGTAAATTTTTTTTATCTTATTTGAGTTGTTGAAATTCATTGTTCATGTGAGGTTATTTCGATATTTGGAGGTAATTAGCAACATCTAAATTTTACTGCTGAAACTTATCTTTTCTTGCAATTTGGATGGTTAATATGTAACAATTTTTTGGCTCAACTTTGGCATTGTCGACGCAAACACTCAAATACTGCCAACCAACTGCCAACTTTGGGTCAACAAACCGTAATACATGGGTAAGCCAAACAATTTCTCTTGAATGTCCAAACTGTAATCTTTTAACTATTTTATTGTATACTTTCACTTCCATTCCCGCAGTACCTCCCAGAAATTTAAAATTTGCTTCTACTTTAGAAGCATTAAGGGTTCTAACGATCCCAGATGCTAACACGTGATATATCGAAACAGATCTGTCCTCGGATCTGTTTCTAGGCAAAACCCTTCAATTCATGCTATTTTGAAATTGAACACTAAATCTTTGATTATAAAGTTGGGAATAATAACAATTTAAAAACAATTGAAATGCCTAGGAAATGAAAATGAAATGTTTACCCTGAGAAATCTTCTTGTTCTTCTAATGGTACTGATTCCGTATAAGCGATTGGAAACCAACCACATCTGAAAGCAGAAAACAGTTTATTAAGGAAATCTTCCAGATGCCAGTTATTTTTTTTGTTAATTAAAATGTAATTATTGAAATAATGAAATATAAAAGAAACAAATGAAAATATCTCAAAACATTACTTACTCAGAACAAATTTTAATTTTATTAATTAAATAATATATTTAACTCAAATTATTTCACTTGAATAGTGTTCTCGTTTGTTTGTTTATTTGTATGTAAATTGCTTGTAAGAATTAAGCGTAATATCATTTTCTACATCTTCACAAGACAGTCAAATGCAAAAAACTTTAAACATTCACCTGTGATTACGTAAGTTTTCTCCGTATTGCCAGCCTTTCTTCCTTTCCCCTATGAGAGCAATCAGGTCTCCCTCGTGGAAGCTCAGTTGGTGATCGCCGCTCGAAAGATAAGAATACAAAGCCCTCACTAATTCCCTTCGTAGGGGTTCTTCGGACGATACAGCCATACTACGGGGACGACCAACATTCTCACCTGCTAATAACACACACACCGATTAACAAAGTTTTCAGACAACAAAATGTATACGTTTTAATTACGACAATAATTACATGCATTTTATATCTTATTATTAATATTCAAAATAACATTATGAAGTAAATCTGATATTATAATCTGCAGCCGTTTGAGATACAAATATTTATGCTTGTGTGTGTAATACTGACAAGTAAAGGTCACGATAGCGTCATTGGAGTTGCCGGTTCAGACCACGTGCATTCGAAAGATCTTCCATAACTAAGTCAACCAGCAAAATTGTAGCGGCAGACAGCCAAGGGAAGAGGAGCTATGAGGGGTCAAAGTTAACATGGTGGCCTATGGGAAATCACCTATAAGTCATTGCAAGATTCACTTATAAGTCATCGCTCATAAGTAGCCTGCAACCTTAGATAAGGATCAGACACACAGTAATCAGATATTGATTGGAAAATAAGCAGGAAATTGTTATTGATCAGCTTCAAATCAGATACAATCGATGTGAAGTTCAGAGAACAGGACGGGCGAAAGATAGATACTCTGTTCACAGTAAGCACATTTAATGAATGGAATACTGTCACACTTGAAGCACCTGTCATTGACGATCGAGTATAAGCAGTAGTCTTTAGGACTTATCCATGGATCACGTTCAATGTCCAGATACCCGCATTTGCAGAATGCATACTTTATCATATTTCTGAAACTAGATGAGTCTCTTTGTATGAGGCCTCTGACAGATAGAGAAGGAGGAAAAACATTAAACACAACACAAAAACATATAACAAGAAAAAAATACCTTTCGGTGTGAGGAGAGTGTAAAAAGGTAAGTGACAGAGGAGAGAGATGTGGAGAGCCAAAGAGAAAAAAAAAGAGAAGTGAGAGGCAGCAGAAAGAGGTGCTCTGCGTGTGTCCGGCAGGCTGACCTTTTCCCGGACTTGACCGTCTTTCCTCCTCTCCTGGTGGCTGTCTGCCCGGCAAACTCGCCCAGTGAACTCCACTGGGACAAGCTTTCAGGAAAGGTGCCACTTGCCCGGCAACTCCGGTGAAGCAGTCGAACCTTGTCAGAGTATCTACCTTTCACCCTGTTCTCTTAAACTTCAAATCGATTGTATTTGATTTGAAGCTGATCAATAACAATTTCCTGCTTATTTTCCAATCAATATCTGATTATTGTGTCTGTCTCATTCTTATCTAAGATTGAAGGCTACTTATATGCCTCTTGCAGTGACTTATAAGGTTTTCCCATAGGACACCATGTTAACTTTGACCCCTCTTAGCTCCTATAATCTTGGCTGTCTGCCGCTACAATTTTGCTGGTTGACTTAGTTATGTTGACTTATTTGAATGCCGATTTCATTCAATCATTCTACAGCGGATACTTCAATAATTCTTCACTCAATAAAAAGTAAAAAAAAATAAAAGAAATTCTGTAAGACATTCTTCTATTTTAAAGGTTAAAATAGGTTAAAAATACAAAGATAATTAAAAAACCTGAATAAAAACGTTCCTAGTTTCCGACACGCTTTCGGTGTCGTTTCTCAAATGCGACGTTATCAGATTTTTAGGTGCATTGATAAAAGAAATATATTAAAGGTTTGCAGTCGTAGAAGAATTTCCTTGGCAATTTTAACGTGTGCATAAAAGTAGAAGTTAAAGGTTAACATCGGTAAAAACACACAGGTAATTAAAAAGCATGAATAAAAACGTTACTAGTTTCCGACACGCTTTCGGTGTCGTTTCTCAAATGCGGCGTTATGTGAAGTTTGAGAAAGGGCACCGAAAGCATGTACGAAACTAGTAACGTTTTTATTCATGTTTTTTATTATCTGTGTGTTTTTACCGATGTCAACCTTTAACTAACTGGTTAAGTTAACTGTTAACTAACTGTTACTGCAGCTTTCAGAGAAATTTTCTTATGGTTGCTTTATATTAATTTTACATACCAAAGTCATTGACAACATTATGGTATACACGAAATGTAAAATTTAAGCGATGGACCCAAAACAAAAACAAAACAAAAAAAAGGCAAAATATATACACTTTGAATGTAAATAATTGCTGTATTTATGTTCCCAATATTTAATGTTCTAAGAGCATTCCATATTTAATGTTTTAAATGACGCTTAGGCTTATTTCAAATGTTAGAAGTATCCTTGCATTTTCGTGAAGGCATCGCTGACATTGATATACTGTATACGGAAAACATCTGAAGATCAGAATCACAATCACACAATTGCCAGGATCTTCTGATTTTCTCGTAATTCTTTATTATTCTAAAAATGAAAATCTTCCGCATAAAACTTTCTTGCTTTTTTAATTATTGTTCAGATTCCCTCCGCTTATCAATAATTTTAAACGCTGAATTTTAATCAATATATGAGCAAAAACGGACTGCAGATAGAAGAAATCCTATTAAATTCAGAAGAGAAATGTAGGATCTAATATTTTCGTGAATAAGGAAACTTTTTAACACTACTTTTAATTCTTATTAGGATATAAGTAAACTTAGTATAACTAAATAATAAATAATGTTTTGTTGAAATTTGAGAAACTTCTTTCATCCAATTCCTATCAGTTACTCAAAGAAATTTGTCAGATTTTCCGACCATCTTTATTTTTGAAATGAAACCCACCTGCACTCAAAGACTGATGGGAAGAAGTGAGATTAACGTCTGACTTGGCTCTTGTCAGTGGGGTCGGAACAGGAGTATCACTTTGAAGGCTTCGTAAATCCACACACGATGAATCCACACTCTTGGTCTTTCGAAGAGAAGAAATAGTGCTCAGTCGATCATCGTCTACAGCGGAAATGGAATACAAACCGTCCTCCTGTACATGCGAGTTAGGAGAGAACGGGGTTAAGTTTTAATAGGTTAGCTGTCAAACAACGCATGTTATTTAGTAGTAATCAAATAGGTTAAAGATACAAGAAAGTTATTACAAGTTTTAAATTTTATTCTTTTAGCTTTTATCGTAATATTAACATCTAAAGTACTTGGAATTCTATCATATTATAGTGTTTTTGAAAGTGCATTGATGTAAGACGACTCTACGGAACTATGATAATATTACAAATATATAACCACTAAAGAGAAACTCATTTCTGAAATATCAAATCTTTAACTAAAATATCTTAATTAGATTTTGTATTTTGGATGCTACTGAATTTTAAAACTATGTTCGGTTTTTTTTTTAATCATCAGTTTTATTATATGTCAATATATTTCCTATTAAGAATAGTTTTGAGATTAAACTTCTCACTAATACAACCCTCTGGCCTAAAGGATGAGAGGGAATATAGTAAGATATGGAGGCAAGGAAGCCAATTGAACCCAGCATTCACTTCAAATATATAAACGGGACTAAAGTTATTTTTCCCCTATTAGAGAAACATACTAATTCTAATTGCTTTACTTTAATGTTAATAAATGACGTTATATAAAATTTACATAAAAAGCATCATCTAAAGCTGTTGTATTACGATATTTCTATAATTTTTACACGGAGAGATTGCAACTACCCGCAAAAGTATTTTGAATTTATTAACTGGTCTATTTAACCGATATGTAGTGATCTAGATACAATTATGTCTTTCAGGAGTACTGATAAAGTGCTTGTAAAACTATTAACTGTTCTTATTTGTAATGTATACAGGTTTGGTAAAATGAAAATTTTTGGGTAAATGTTGACTGCCTGCTGTCAATTTGCCAAAAAAGAAGCCGCACAGTCCAACACTCGAATCCTGGATAAATATTTTTTTCACTCTGCTTAACCGCTTCCAAAATGCAAGACAACATCAAGAAATCTTCTTCAATCAATATAAAAATATCTTAAAGAAAATTAGTGGCATAGCTTGATGACTCCCAATAACTGATCCATAATAACCAGCAAGTTGTTTTTTTCTGCTAGTGTTGCAAAGCTTGAAAAGCTTTAGATTTTTGAATTTTGAATTTGTTATTTTTTTTAATGTTGATAATAGCTCTCCTGTACATATTGGATTAGGATGAAAGCAAATATCGTCAAGTCCAAGGCCGCGTCTCCTTTGTTTACAATAGTGACATTTGGTAAATGATGACAATAGGATTTCTGACACCTACTCTATCACCAGTATTAATAGGCTATATTTATGTGTATGCTTTCCAATTGATAAAATCATTCAATGACAAATACATCTGTTTTATATAAAAAAAAGCTGTAATTTTTTTAATCGATTACCAATAATGGCTAATTACAGTTTAAAGTATTTATTAGATGTTGATAAGATAAATGTGTTCGAGCTACCAGAGTAATGAACAAGAACAGGTCTCAATATTTCTGCGACAAATATAGTTTGGATAGTTTGGATCAAATACTCCTTGACCGTATTTAGCCCCCCTATTTAAAGAAATCTGGTCCCATTTTTTAGAGGGCAAAGTAAATTACAGGGTCTTTTTAAAGAAATAAATTCTAGTAAGAAATTCCAGGCTTAAACCTGTTCCTGAAACCTTTTCCCACTGCGCCACTAAGTCCTCGAATAATTTTCTTTGTTTATTTTTATGCTTTTCTTTATATTTTTTCTCCCACTCGGCTTCGATCCGGAAACTTGTGATCTAAAGTCAACAACACTAATCAACCCCGGATCTCTCCCAAAAATTTTCACAAAAGTTGGAATGTTTGCAAAAGTTGCAAAATGTAAAGTTTACTTTACAAAAGTTGTAAAGTAAACTTTACATTGCATAATAACGAAACATTACAAAATTTATATAGAAACAAACTAAATGATAAAAATAATCAAAAAAGTAATTGTACTTATATTTTTTTCCTTCTGCAACTTTCCAATGTTAAAGGTCATTTTTAAGTAAATTCGAGTGAAACACGCAGAAATAAAAGAATAAAGCGTTTTATTAGCAACACGAACTATCGTTATTTACAACAAACCTACCATATCAACGTTTAACTAGTATTTGATGTTGTTAATTACATACAGTAATTCTAACAAACACAAGTGTCTAATTACAATAACAAGCACAATAATAATAATAGTCTAAAGTAATATCCACGAATAACTAAACTTACGAGATAAGTTTAAAAGATTTGCTTCAAAATATCAAAACTTAGAAATTGTGCTACTTACCCTTCCGGATTGGGACGGAAACATGGTTTCAATCACTTCCGGAAGAAATTCTCTTGTTCTGGCAATGTCTTCCCATTGGCTCAGATGATCCTGCAGTAGAACTTGACCCTACGTAATAGAAAAGCCCATTCACACTTTCGTTTTTTCTTAATCTTGATGAATCATGGTATTTCAGAAGGTAATTTATTATTTATTGTGATTATTTCTTCCGGTTGTTCTCTAAATTTCAAGATGTATATAAACATCCCTTTCCCCAGTTTCTCCAAATCGGTGCGTCTAGGAAATGAAAATGTTACTAATCTAAAGAGCTCGTAAATAAAACAAAAAAGCAACCAGGAGATACTCTCAAAAGTTGTATTATAGCAAGAAAATTCATAAAATATTTTTTTTTCAAAAACAATACAAAGAAAGTTTGTAGTTTTTTTTGTTATTGTGTTCAACTATGCAAGCGTCTTGAAATTTACATTTATGCAAATATTGTCCAGGATAGTTTATGACAATTCAATATCACTTTAATATTTATTCCTCTTAAATAACAGAAATTATTTAAGAGGAATTAAGGTGGAATAATCCACAGCGAACGAAGTCTTACCACAGGAAAATGCATTGTTTAGCGACATAAACTGTGAAAATTTTAAGTGGTTTCGATATTTCATGTTTTATTACGAAAACGAACGCTTACTTTGCAATATTTTAATGAGAAGAGTAAATATACTTTATTTTTGAAAATAAGCGAGAAAAGGGATCAATTCCATAGACAGAGAGTCAGTCATATTCGCTAAAAAAATTCCGTGTCCTTATCTCAAAATGAATTGTCTAATCGAACAGAACTAAGTTGACTTTTTCAGTTAAATAAAAAAATAAATAAATAAACACAAAATGTCTTCACTTAAGACATTTGTTTATGATGAAATGCCATCTAACATGCATGGGTATTACTATATTTAATTTTAAGTTTTTAATTTCATTACTGACAATTAAAATAATAGAATAATGCAAGTAATATTTAGTGAATATTTGCAATTTTTTCCTAATAGAAATTGATTTTTTGTTTTAAGAAAGGCGATAATAAGGGACATCTATCTTACCTTTGAATGATACACTAAGAAGTGTTTGGCCAACGAACATTGCCTTTCTAATACAAAACCATACCGTCTTCTTTCTTGCGTGATAGCCTTGGAAAAAAGGAAACTTACTAAGTTTACAATTCTTACAAAAAAAAAAAAAACATAGGTACGTAGATCTAATGATATTTTGTTAAAATTAAATATAATAACTTACATAATACCATATTCGTAAATCCCATTAAACCATCACACATTAAAAAAGAAATATAATTGCAATTAAAACGATGGCGCGACCGGTTTCGCTATTCTCGTCTTACTTAGCTTCTTCAGGCTCAGATATAACAAATAACATATATATATATTTTTTTCTTTTTTTTTATCACTAAACCAGCTTAAATGTATAAAAGTATATCTATAGATCTTCAAGTTCTTACACTTAATTCCCAAACAATTTTTCCTGGAAACCTGAGCTTTCTATCACGGAAGACTCTACCTTTCTTAATAAAAGAAGAGCATTCAAAGTAATATCGCATCGTACGAATACTTCTAGCTTGCACTTAAGATAATAATGAACTGGATATAAATTGATTTCTACAGTGGAGAATAAAATTATAAAACTTACATTTCTCAAGCTTTGTTCACAAAATCCTTCTAATTTATTCTTTTCTTCTTCTAGAATCTGCATTTGCTGAAAGATAGAGAAAGGAAATCTTTATTAGCATAAGTTATTCAATATACAGTCATGGTCTATTTAACTTAAACTAAACAAAAAGAAAGAAAACTATTTAGTTAACCTCCACTTCTTTGAATATAGCAGTTACTTCTCAACTGTGATTCCAAGTGGAAAGTGTGCCATCGGTAAGACTAACGGAGGATTTGCCTTTGATATTCAACACATTGGCTGATTATGATTCCTTTTAGTAATAATGTTGTTGTACGGTAGTCCTCGAGTTACGACCAACCAACTTACGAACATTCGCACTGATGAACAAATTTTTAAAATTTCAAAAAAATCTGACCATTTTTTACAAAAAGTGGAATGATTCCACTATTCTTCAAATATTTTTTTACGTAGAGAAACTTGGACGTATCCAGAACATGTAATATATATATATAAATATAATAAGTACATAGGTATTTAGAAACCGCGATTTAAGTAGCGTCAATGTTTGTTTCGTCTCACTGAGAACTGTTTTAGACAAAGGTGTACTAGAATAGACAGCGTTGGTGGAGGCCACTTCCCGCGGCGATTCCTCGCTCCCTGTTCTCTTAACAGCCGTAACTGGTGCTTACTACAAAACAGCATTTAATTAATAATATTTCCTCAAATTATTTTTATCTATATATGTCTCTTGTATCTATTTGCTCAAATAAATTTAATATTTATGTGTTCATTTCGTGATCATATATAGTTCTTTCTTTTTGCGCATTTTCAACTCGTTATAATGAGTTGTCGGTACAGAACCCGTTCGTAAATCGGCGATTATCTGTAGTCAATTGATTATAACAGTTCAGATCTCGCCGATTTTAAGGTAGATCTACACCCAACCGATCGGTAACGTGTTTCTAAGCTTTCGCTTCCTCTTTACAAATGAACAAGTGTGGTTCTGTAGAGTTCAACAGACATTGAAGCTGATAGGACAACTGTTTCTAAGTCATTATCTTTAATCAGCTAGAGTTAGTCATTCGACATTATATCAGATGCCAGAAGTGAAATAAAAAGCTACTGTTGACCAATGGCTGTATCCTATTCCTTAAAGTTTTTTGAGTTCGAATATTTAACTTAAAGTTTGGTTAAATAACAGGCAATTACAGAATGGAGATCTAGAATTTAAATAGAAACATATTTAAAGGTTTAAATATGTAAAACAAAAGAGGCCATTTATCGATTGACAAACGAAAAACACACGCGTCATTTTCTTTTTTCATCTTAATATAATCACTATTGCTTCAATACATATTCATACATATTTTCCGCGTAAATTGCCAAAAATAAGCATTTAAAAAAATGGATTCGCTTATAAGTGAATTTTATTCATTTTATTATAAATTTATTAAGCCATCCTATTTATTTATTTATTTATTTATTTATTGGTAAAATAAAGATCGTTCGGATCTTTCAGCTGATTGTTAGTACTGCTAATCAAACAAACTATTTTTTTTTTAATGTTAAAAAATGGTTAACTCGGATAGTTTGCAAATTTCTTCAAACGAAATACCACTTCGCAAATTAAATAAAAGTCCATAATTGAAGGACCGTCAGAATATATTTCCCATAATTCACAGCCGCACTTGATAGAGGGCGCAACTATTTAATGAACAGATCCATTGTTAGCACAAAGGCGGCGACAAAAAATCCCCATAGAAAAGAGGTCGAAACTAAAAAAAATCGGATATCTATCTTATTTCTAATCTATTAATATCCAAGTTAGGTAACCCATTAATCAGTAAATGGGTTGTTTGTAAAATTTGTTATCTTCAGCAGAATAAAAATATAAATAGAAGCTTGCCGCTTTGTATTATAATAAAACTCTTTACATTTGTAATCCATTTCAAATTGCGCGTGCTTTGATTTGATTAAAGCTAACTAAACTTAGACGACATAGAATTACGTATTTGTGGACTTTAAAGCAAATGGAATATTTGTAAGTATATTTTACATTCTGAGATTTTGTAACTCACAAATAAACAAGCTTTTACTACAAACAAAATTAAACTTCGAGACATAAATCACCAAATATTAAAAAACAAAACAAGGAAACGTATCTATGAAGTTAACAAATTACATTTCATCCAAATTGTTTTTCCTTTTTCTTTTTCTTTTCATTTATTCATCTTTTTCAAATGAGAAAACACAACACCACTCATTGAATGAATCAACAACGGAAATGAAAAATAAAACGATTTATAGTTTTACTGCGCTTCTCTAGTTCCTTGTTAATTGCTCTGGTAATGCTAAATTAAACTCAAACAAAAACAAATTCCAACACGATGATTGAAGTAGCTGGAATTGGGCCCAGAATCAGCACGAAGGAATTCCACTCGCGCTTCATTTTACTTTTTTAACGTTTAATCAGCGTTGCAGAATTCCATTTGCAAGTTTCAGTGGAAAAATAACAGAAAAACACACAATTTACAAAAGGCTTCGACTGCTTAAACTGAACTTGTTTTCATTAAGATTGCACTGTCCGTCTCTTAAATAAATAAATACATTAAAAATGTACGAAATATTTAAAGTTTAAGAATAGATACGAACATAGAACATATATACATAAAATATATACCCAATTTTAAGGGATTTATATGTACATAATACCATGTTTGGTTAATTTTTCACACAAACATTTTTTATTTATCAAAAAATTGCAATAACAATGCAGAGAGAAACCGTCAGCGTTTTCAGGGGTTATTCCAAGCAAAAAATGTAATACACATCCCAGGTCGAGTCAGCTTCGTTCCCAAGACAGGGACTGAATTGCTGCTTCGTCGTAGTTATCGTGCGAACACATGAAGAAGTACTTGGTTAGAGCAATGCGACGTCCATCTTTTACCGCCAAGGGTGTGTTAGTCGACATAACCGATGACATCATATGGTAAAATGCCTAGAATGTACTATGGCCTCCTCGGTCGTGATCCTTACGTATCATCATTAGATTTCTATCTGTGAGATTGTATGAAATCAATAGTGTATGAATGGGGAAGCCAAAAAACACGGGAACAGTTACTACAAGCAATAGCTGGTGCTGCTGTTAGCATCAGCCATGCCTTTGATGATGTTCTACGGATGCAATCACTGAAAGCACGCATCACAGTATATTTACAACAGCGAGGTAGATAATTTGAACAATACTTGTGAAAGTTGTAGTGATTAGCAAGATTTTAAGGTGGATCTATGAGGTTTATATATATTGGTAATTGCATTTCAGATCAATAAATCAACAGATTATTAATTGGTAATCACATAATTTTCATTCTGTGGCTTCGTACAACGAATGCTCCATACTTCGGGAACAAAGCTAAATCGACCTACGGTGTACTATTACATTTTTTTGCGAAACCGAACACTAGCGAATTTATCGGTTTCGTGACGGAACACCCTATAAATACACATCGAATAGGCAAAACTCAAAGTTGGCCCTTTGAGTTTCGCGAAGCAAAAAATCTTTTCAATCTTTTTCAATTTAAAATAGTATAGAATATAAGAATAAAATTAACTTATATTACTAAACTATATAAAGCCGGACAGTGATGTGGAATTTCAAAAAAGCCAATAGAAAAACCATACCACTGTTTTTGCGAAGACAAGGCCAATTTATCTACACTTCATCAGCAGCATAACCAGAAATTAAAGTAACAGATTTTAGAAACAATTTAGACAACAAAAATGCAATATCCTAAGACTTTGTACGGTGTATAAGCTAGAATGAGTTAATATCTCACGCTTTCTTTTTAAGGTATTTAGTTTTTCTTTCGTCATTTATACACTTTTACTCAAGATTTTACAATTTGCTCTTTATAATTTATATTTTTAATTGAAGTAAATGAATAAAAAAGAACAAAGGTCTTCTGACAGCCCCCTTCGATTTAACCAAATTTAAACAAAACCACCTACATCCAAAACTCAGTAAGTAAGGAGATATCATTGGAAAAGTTGAAAAAGAACAGGCGGACTTATTACTACTATTATTATTATTAATTTTAATATTGTTTAATATTATGTAGGACAATTATTAAACCTAGGGTAAGAAATGGTTCATTTATTACAATTTATTTAAGACAGTAAGTTTAACAATGGTTTGCTGAGATTTATCAACAATGATTAAGATGGTTTATACTTAATGGTAAAGTTGAACATCAGCCACTTGAATCAGTCTTACCACCAATGTTTATAAACCTCAGGCCCATCTTAAAATCATACTAATTACTTTCTTTCATACATTGTAATAAACTAGATTCTTCCAAAGGATAAAAGTTTTATGAACAAAAAGAATCGCTTACCTTTAGTTCTTTATCAATACTTATACTCGTTCGATTTGATTTATTCTTCTTTCTTTGTTTTTTCACTGTTCCAGACGCTTTTAAATAAGCTTCTTGACGGACTTTGTGTTGTTGCATGAATCTCTTCTGTTCACCCTATCAACAAAACCAAGTTTGCAACTGAATTAAAATTAGCAAATCCGGGGTGATGCGTAATTTGCTTAACTCATTGCGGCTACCCGTTGTAGTAAGCGATTTGCCCTCAGTACTCTCGATTGACTAAAAAAAGTTTGTCAATCTTGTATCAATAACTTTAAAGTTATTATAAAGCCGACTATTTTAATTAGTCGTTAAATTTTGTTTTATAACTCTAAAAGTTATTTTATACTATTTTTTATATTTAAGCTTATTTTTGTGTAGCTATAACTTACCATTACATTACATTAACAAATGTATAACTATAATTAACGAAAAGTACTTCTTTTGAATTGATAAAAAGCACGAAACTTGATAACATTATAACATCAACTTTGTACCATTAACCTAATTTTAGCGTATTAAGAGTAAATTGTTCTAAAAACAAAGCAAAAATAAAAGAACTAGATCACACTGAAGTCAAAAACCTAAATTTAAGTTTCCTCGAATAAATGGCGTTTGAGCTAAAATGATCCCATACAGCTATCAGAAATATTATTATTTTATTAATACTGCATTTTACTTTAATTTTCGCTGCTCTTTCTGGAAGCAGTAAAAAAAGGCACGACATTTTAATATGCTGTACTTAAATTAAAACAGAATGGAGGAAAAAAATCAAATGCTACATGGTAATGGCTATAATATTCTTTTACCGTTTATGTATATTTCAAAAGAATATTTTAATGACAAAAGATAGAAATATAAAATTTTGTTAAGGAGAATATTTACGTTTATATCAACATATATATACGTAATATATAGTTGTAAAATAATATACATTAAAATATTAATAAAGAGCTAAATACTCTAAAACAAACATTAAAAACTAAGCGTAACAACGATAAAACTTCTTATTGATTTAAATTAGGTTAAGAAGACTGGAATAAAAGTAAAGAACAAATACCTAATCTTTTAGTAAATTGAATTGTGTAAAATATAGATTGGTAGAATTTTTAAAACAGTTCTTTAGCAGAAAAAAATATTAATAAGTAAATAATATAAAGATAAATATTTGCCAAGTTAAAATATTTAAAAACATTTAAAAATTCTGATATCTTATGTTAAATTTAATAACCTTAATTATTAATTACTTGTAAATTGGAAATAGCAATCTAAATTTAGGCAGAAATAGTTGGAATATAACAATCCCACTGAAATATTTTTATATTTTTAATTATTTCGCTCTAAATCAAGATTGCCATTTTGAATCTTCAAGTAATATAACTAATAACAACTAATTTTTAATAAAACAATTAGTAAAGATTAGTAATGTTGTAATAATATTAATAATAACCGCTCAAATAATTAAAGATTTACTTACAAGTGTTAGGAAAAAAAATATTGTTCGTTTCAATATATTGCATTATGCATCTCTACATAAAATGGTAACTGGAATTGAAAATCGTGATATTTGTGACTTTAATGAAAATTAGAGTATAATTAGCGGTGGTTAAAAGAGAATATTTTACAAGTCTTCACACTAAAATTGTAAAAAAGAAAAATCCAAATAAACAGAAACAACTGTCAAAATGAATGCGGGATTCCTGACTTCGCATTTTTCTTCATCATTTTATCCCTTAAGGTAATGGCATTCAAATGGTTGTTATTGGCTTCAGATGATTGACGCTAAGAGGTGTCAAGTATTTCTTGGTTCGCAGGAGCTAGAAAGATAAGGTCTTTCATGCTAGACATTGAGAAGCTATGAGTTGGTTGAAAATGCTTCTCTGACAGCCTTTTATCTTCAGACCATATCTATTCAGAAAATAAACGAACAGACAATTCTTGTCTTTAAATATGTAAGCCTAAATAATACTTAGCCTAAAGGAATTTGTTACGAATAAAATACTAATGGGAAAAATCAAAGGAAATATCAAAGTTATTATCTTCGAAAAAAAAAATTGTTATTTTCCCATCAGAATTTTATCTAATCTCAAAGCCGTTTAATCACTGGTAATCTGTGATAATGTTAAGAGATATTAAGGAATGCTTTACAGGACTTGGTGATGAGTTTGCTGTGCTATAAGTAGATAGAAGCAATAGATACGTTCCTTAGAACTGTATTAGGAACGTAGATAAGGAATTAGACAATTTATATATAACTGACAATATATATATCGAAGAGGCCAATGGTAAGAGTAAGCAAAAAAAATCATTCAAACAAAGAATTTTGTTTGCTGAAAGATATGAGCGGCCACTTTTTTTCAAATTATTACCACTATGTTCCCTTCCACTACCAACAGTTATTTGAAAATTGAGACTGGAAACTAAGAGTTATGCAAATATAACAATCGATTCATTCACTTAGACATTCATAAGTAAGATCTGAATCCTGGGTAGGATTAAAAGGTTTCTATAAATGCTTAAAGATAGGAATTACTTCTATCCTGTAAACGGTGGACGAAGATACGGTCAGAACATATAAAATAAGCCATCCTACAAAAAAAAAGCCAAATGTACTGTTTGGAAAACTACAAATTGTCCAAACTCTCAATGTAAATTCATTTATAACAGTGTAATAGAAGTACCTCTTAAAAATTCTGGAGGTCAATTTGGCAAACAATAAGTTCATCACTGTTTGGAACTACGGACAAAATTCCAACGTTTATCACTAGATATAACTGACTACAAGAGATTCATGTCTTCCTCAACTCGATTTGTTTCAATCAAACAATTTTGAGAAGTTTCAGTCAAACTTACGTGAGAACTGGAGAAGGTTCCCAAAATTTCATATAACATATGTTTCTTCTTCCAAATATAGAAATTGAAATCGTGTAACCAAATAAAAGTGCAACCCTACACTTATTTATTTTTTATTTTTTTTTGTAAAATTATTCATTAATATCTAAAATAAAGCTTTGTAGCTTTGAAGTGAGGAAATCCCACGAATTTCTTATAATCATGTTTTCTCTTTTCGCAGACATTGGCTTTTGCGCAATGACTACGTTAAGGGTTTTCAGGAACAACCTACCAAAATTGAAATAAGAATGCTTTTTTGAGTCGAACTGAGAGTCTAGGACGGCCGTTTCGAGCTTGTAGAACTCTCCTCAACCACAAGTTCTCAGCCAGTGCAGGACTCAAAAGGCGAACAAGGGGAAAAATAGGGCAATCAAGATGGAAACAGCTACTACTCAATAACTAAAACCAAGAAAATAAAAAAAAAACTATTGAGGGGTCAAAGTTTCCATCTCGAAATCTACCAAAACATTTCAGAATTGCTTAAATTTCAATGAAGTTTATTGCCAATATATCTTCAAACACCAAAACCCAAGTCTGCACTTGAAGTCCACTGTAAATACATCTAGAACTTTGTCATCAATAAATGTACGAGATCATTTCGTCAATCACTCAAGTTATCTCTTGTGAAAAATAAAATTAACCAAAATTGAAATAGCTAAAACAACGACTTAAATCACAAATCACAATTCTTTTTTTTTTGTTTAGATTTTGTAGAAAATCTTATGTTATTATGTATCTAAGTAGTTAAAACAAATTACCTGTACAACTTTGGTATCTTTTTCAATATTTGTCTCCAATGGAACCAGTAAATCAACATAGAATGCTTTAAGCTAAAAAATATAAGTTAGAAAATAGAATATCATTACAAAGTTTTATATACAAATAATTTTAAACCATAAGATTTCAACAAAACATCAGTTTTTTTAAAAAAAAAGATTCTATTTTGTATTCATTTAAATAAAAGAAGTTATAACTTTAGCATTTGTATATGTATATATATATTAATAATATGTTAATTTTGTTCACTCTTGTTTTAGATAATTGAAAATCTTAATGTTTAAGTATAAATCATTCAAAATATGATAATGCAGCACAACTTCTAAATATCTAATAATATATATACATATTTAAGAATAAAAACATGTTAATCTCTAAAGACACTGCTTCAATATTATCATCATTTTTCAGCATCTTTTAATGAAACAAGCAACTTTTTGCTTTCCTGTTTTAATGTTTCCAAACTGCCTGAAAGAGAGATTTTTGAATTTTCTTTCGATATAGAAAGAGTTTTTTTAAGGATTTTTCCTTACTTAATTATACTTAATAATTTCTTTTATGTGTGTAAAAAAGTTTTCATTTTAAAAAATAACCACGCACTAAAAAGGATGATTAAATTAAAAATTAAATTACTTTACATCCTCTGGAGCCTTTCGAGTTCCTATGTGGAAACTCTTCTTCAACACGGTGTTGTAAATAAATTTTTAATTGTATGATTTATTTTTTGGAATTATTTATCATATGTATAATTTACGAATTGAAAAAAAAAAATATAAATAAGTAAAATCCGTGTTTGTATATTATGTTATTCCAATTTATTTTGTATTCGTATAGAGGCATACCTATATTTTACTCTAGACCTAGAACCACAGCCTCTACAAATACCGAGATTATAATATTTAACAGATTGACTTGAATATTTTTTGAAGGAATGCTTTGGAATTTCGGGCTTCAAAATGAAGCAGCATTTTTATTTTCAATTAATGAAGTCAATTTTTATATTATGATTTATAATATTGTATACAAATATTGTGCACAAATGCAATATAGCAAATATTCTATATGTTTTAGCTTTTTTTTTTATCTTTATAATAATGGATCCAGATACTGCGATCAATAAGCATAATTCTCTTATAATATTACAATAACAGAGCTGATGAAAACGAAGCAGAAGAAAAGCAGCTGAAATGTAAAAACCTCAACATTAAAATTCAGAGATGAAACCTGAAGACTCACGCCGATGATAGTAGGAGTCCGTGGTACCATCGCAAAGGTCCAAGGGAAAACATGAGCTCAATTCCTGGATCATATTGCATCTCTCAACGTCAAAAGACAGCTATCACGTGATCCAATGGAATACTTAAATGAACATTCCCTTTGACCTGAAGAATATGGATGATTTCAATCTAAAAGCATTACAGTAATCGGGGAATGTCTGATTAATTCGATAACAAAAAAGAAATTTAAGAATTTAAAGAATTTCCTCATAATGTGATTTCCTAAAATTTCTTTATTTTATTTTTGTAAATCATAAAATCGATAAAAAAGAAAATTTATTTTCCAATTCAATTTGTATTCTGCTGAATACCAAAAATACAAATTTTCCATTTTTCTAAAATAATAATAATAATAATAACAATTATAATAATAATAACAATATATATATAAAATTAAATCTGTTTTACTTAGCTATTTTTTTTTTCAAAATCGGTTTAATTTTATCGAACTGCACACTAATGGTAATGGATTAGATGGATTAACATTCATTGTTAAAAACAATGGAGTCGTTAATAAAACTAGGATAAAAATCCATTCTTGAGATTACAACAAAAAAGAGTAAAAAAAAGGAATGAACAACATTTTAGTGAAAGACTGCTTTATATTCATCCAAGAACTTCTTTTGACTGAACTTTATTAATTTTTCTAAATTATTAACAATCTAATTATTTTAGAAGACTTAGGCCTACAATTACAACTTATCTAAATAAAAATATAATTTAAGTATTTATCACTGGGAGTACCAAATGTATAAGAACTTGTAAAAATGAACAGATATTGTAATTATGAACAAATCGTAAATTCTAGAAAATCGCAAATATCGATGTAAGTAAAAAATATAAATAAAGATATCTTAATTCAATTTTTAAATATTTTATAGTTTTTGTTGCACAATCCCACCCCGCTTTGCTATATTTCGCTTTCTGTGGTGGTACGACAGTTTTGAATGGGAATAATTCCTAATAAAAAAAATGTACAGGCGATTATAATTAAAGTTCAACTTTCAACATGCTGTAAAAAAAGAACCACTGCTCAGAATAAACTGAAATTTGAACTGAATGTACTCGAAGAAAGGGGAAACCGTAAGGCTTAAGAAAAAAATAGTTCCAAATGTTAGCAATAGATGGCGCTTTAAGCGTCATAATATGCAAAATACAAGACGTGTCATGAGCACGACATATTGCATTTGTTATAAAAACGCGGGGTACATGGCGTTTTCCTCATATTGCTTCTGAGAAGCTCGCCATGACTCTCTCAATGAAGGATCGTGCTCTGCTTGTGAAGCTCTTTTACAAGAACGGTGACTGTGCGACAGTAGCACTGAAGAAGTTCCGGACACTAAAGGTATGAAAAAAGGCTGTGGTCCGATGTCTGCAAAGGGTCAGGAGAAAATGATGAAGAAATTCGAAGAGGCAGGTTCTTTTGAAGTGAAATCTGCCAGAGGGAGGAAACCAATTGCTTCGACGTCAGTAGAAGATGTGGCCACAGCAGTCCAGGAAGAGATAAGGGGTGGTGTGCAAACGTGAAGTGCATGGGGAACTGCCCGACCTTTGGACATTCCTGTGAGCACGGTGCAATTACAATTTATAAAATTGTATAAAACATCCTGCATTGCTATCCATACAAAATTATCCATGTTCAGGAGTTGTTTCCTGCTGACCTGTCCGTAAGAGAAAGATTTGCTCTAGAATTTCTTGCTCGCATGGAAGTGGACTATGAATGGAACAATTTGTGGACAGACGAAGCCCATTTCCATCTCCAAGGACATGTCAATACTCAGAATTGCACAATATGGGCAACGGAAAATCCGTTCTCACATGAACTAGTACTTCTTCATTCTGCAAAGGTAACTGTGTGGTGCGGGTTAATGCAAGTTGACGCCAGCGTTTATCGTAGGGCCATTTTTTTTCGAGGAGATGGTCGTGCGGATCCTGTTAGCTGTACCGTCAATGGTAAACGCTATGAGTCTTTTGAGCAAACACGTCATTCCAACACTTCAACAGCATGCATGTGTGGTAGCATCATTTTTATGCAAGATTGCGCCCCTCCGCATATTGCAAAGCCAGTGAAGCAGCTGCTCAAGAGGCATTTCGGAAATGATAGAATTATCAGCCGTTATTTTCCAACAGCCTGGCCGTCAAGATCACCTGATCTTAATCCTTGTGACTTCTGGCTCGTTGTGGTTATCTGAAAAATGTTGTGTTTAGTGGTCCGATTGAAACTTAGCCGAACTGAAGGCACGCATTGTGCAACACATTCACAACGTTACCCCTGAGACACTCCGATCTGTTGTGGAACATGCCGTTTCTCGGTATCAACTTGTGGCAGAAAACGGTGAACAGCATATTGAACATGTCTTGCGCAAGTCTCGCGATAATTAAAAATCGATTTTTCCCATACGATGTGGTACGACCTTGCCGTGGTAGATGGGCTTTAAACTAACAGTGCCACAACTCTTGAATGACTTGGAAGTCATTTCTTCAGTAAAAACCCGATACAGTCATGCACATTGAACTTGCAACTCACGCCGTAGCCGTCGTATTGCGACTCAAATGTCACTTGTAGTCGAACTCATTTACGTTAAGACGCTTAAATCGCCATCTATTGCTAACATATATTGTTAACATTCTTAAGTTTTGAAATTTATATTGATAGTTAAAAATTAAAAAATTAAAAAAAAATATTTGATTATATTTTATACTATAACTGAACATACAATATTGACAAATTAATTAGTATTTGCAACAATGAAAATCTTATTAGCAAAGGAGAATGATTTGACATTAGCAGTTACTATACTGAAGAAATATGTCTCAAATTCTGAAATTAATAAAAGTAAGATGATTTGGTTTTTTTATTGATCAACTGGAACTAACTGAAATATCGAAGCATACATTGCAGTTTTCTGTGGAACTTATTTTTATCTTTCAAAATTTTTCTTAATAGCCCTGCATGCTACAGAGCTTTGAGACAAAAAAAAATGTTAATACTACCTCATCCAAATACTCTAACATTGCTAAGTAATTAAATGCCGATTCTGATTTTTTAATCTAGTGAATAAATATCTAAATAAAAGATGGGATATTATTCGAAAGAGAAAAGTATATACACTCATTAACAAAAAAAAAACGACGAACCTAGAAGGATTTGTACGATTGTAATGAAATTTCGTACGCAAAGACATTGGGACCGCCCATGCAAATGATTAAATTTTGGTGTCCAATGAATGAATAGCGAGAGCTATAGCGCATCGGAACTGCGCACTCAGCATGTGTATATAAGAAGTGATTCTCATAATCTGATGGTCAAAATTTCTGTTGCATTGCGAGTTAGGATATCTTTCAACGACTGAAAAAATGCCTCGCCGTAGAATTCGAGCTCATTACGTGCAACTGTCATAGTTTGAAAGAGGTCGTATCATTGGATTGAAAGAGGCAGGTTGGGCAAATCGGAGAATCGCTCGTCATATGGTCGAAGTGATGCGGCGATTGGAAGATGCTGGCAGGAATGGGTGGACAATGGCAGATTTCAGCATCATGAAGGTAGCGGTCGCCCTAGGGCCACAGCAGAGGATAGAGTGATTGGATAGAGTCGC
>JAFIDM010000001.1:20758305-20768411 GCA_023159025.1 Thereuonema tuberculata
TAGGGCCACAGCAGAGGATAGAGTGATTGGATAGAGTCGCCCTAGGGAGGATAGAGTGATTGTTAGATCAGCTGTCACAGCGCCTGAATCATCGTTATCAACCATCAGACGTGCCACCCGCACACGAGTGTCCACCATGACCATTCACAGACGGCTGAGAGAGCGACATCTACACTCGTACCGATCGCTGCGCCACCTGCCACTCACGTCTGCACACCGTCTGGCCAGATTACAGTGGTGCTTGGCTCGATCCGGTTGGAATGATGCTGACTGAGGACATAGTGTTTAGCGACGAATCCCGCTTCCAACTGTATCCTGACGATCGTCGCAGACGTGTCTGGAGACGTCCAGGGCAGCGTGCCGATCCTGCTTTCACTATTGCACGCCACACAGGCCCTCAACCAGGAGTTATGGTCTGGGGTGCCCTTTCCCTTGATAGCCGGACCCCTTTGGTAGTCCTTACCGGCACCCTTACAGCACAGCGGTACGTCGACGACATTCTGAGACCTGTTTTGCTACCCTTCCTTTTGCAGTACCCTGGCCTTATTTTTCAGCAAGATAATGCCAGACCACATACGGCACGTGTTGCTATGACCTGTCTTGCAGCTTGTGAAACACTTCCTTGGCCAGCCAGATCCCCAGATCTCTCTCCAATCGAGCATGTCTGGGATATGATGGGAAGGCGACTGCATCCACCAGGGAATGTGGATGATTTAGCCCGACAATTGGAGCAAATTTGGCAAGAAATACCGCAGGAGACCATCAGGGAGCTTTATCACTCTATGCCACGTCGTGTGGGAGCTTGCATTCAGGGTTGAGGTGGGTCAACACCTTATTGAGCTCGTTACTTTGTAACTCTGTAACTCTGAAATAAATCATTCAATTTGTCTGAAACTTTAATCATTTTCTATTCTGTATATAATCTTCCTCTCCACCAATTTTTGTCTCCATCGGACAACTCCTTCTAGATGTGTCGTTTTTTTTTTGTTAATGAGTGTATCTCTTTTAATAGGTGAAAATGTAGATCCATCTTTTACTGATAAAGATGGCAAAATAACTGGAACTACCGTTAATGATTCCGGTATTGCAAAAACAGCTCAAACATTTCAAATTTATTCAAAAGTCTTAATTTACAAAGATGTAATAGCAATAGGTTCGGTATCCAAATTTACAGGTTAAATTTGTATAGCTTGGTATTTAAAATTGTAAAAAGGTCTTCATACAATTGATTTTAAAGTAAGCTTAATAACAGATAACACTAATATTAAATGCTCAATGTTTCAATAGTTTCTTGGATACTCCTTATCCACTTAGAACCAAAGCAGTTATCAATCCAGTTGATTTATCATTCCTGATCATTTTTATGTATGATCTTGTACATATTCGTAAAAACATTAGAAACAATTGGTTAAATTCTTAAACTTTTACATTCCAATTTCCTGATATAAATAATCTAAATCAGATGAATGAGGGTAATTTTCGGAATTTAAGATTTTTATATAATTTGGAGATGACAATACATTGAAATTTGCAGTGCCGTAGCTAGAGGATTGGGGGCCCCGGGGCAGAGCCGGCGCTAGGAGGGTGCGGGGCCTCGGGTAAGATGAATTTTGCGAGGCCATTTTAACAACCAAAAAAAAAATGACAATCCTATTTTATCCTCTTTCTTCTAAGTTCGCGAAGAAAGAGGATAACGCCGGCTCTGCCCGGGGCAACAAGTGTTTATGGTTTCGTAAAAAAAAAAAATCCCCTTCGTTCGGGGGCCCCCTTTGCTCGGGGGCCCCGGGGCACTGCCCCGGTTGCCCCGGTGGTAGCTACGGCCCTGGAAATTTGCAAAAAAACTAAAGTTGTATATGCAACTACTACTATTGAACGTCAAAAGATATCATTAGCTGTAAAGATTGTTGATTCATTCACTGTAGCTGCACTTAAGGAATTTAAGTGGTTTTTAAGCGATTTACCTGTGTTTGTGTGTGCGCACACAAGACACACACAAATTATATTGCTTATTCTTATAATACTAATTCTACTCACCAAATTCATTTCTTGTGATTGTATTTCCTGATAGGTATCGACAATCTGCATTAGAGTAGTACCTAAGAAAAAAGAGAAGAAAATTTACTATAAATGCAATATAGCATTAAAACAGATATGAGATTTCAAATTAAAATCACCAAAGAAAAAAACATATGGTGTAGCTTTTTCATTATCTGCATCATATGTAATAACACCTGTCTCTTAAACAAACAATGCTACAAGTTTATTATTCTTAATAGTAATTACAATAGACGATAAAGTAATGGAAGCAAAATGATCTTACAAAATCATTTGTTTTCTATTAAAACTTTCATATTTTTTTTAATTACAGGAATGGCAACCTCTTGAAGATTAATGATCATAATTTTGTTGGAAAGTGGCTGCAAGTTTCGGGAGCTGCTTTGTCTTACATCGCGAGCCACCTGTATTCCATGGTATCTGTGGATAAATGTAGTGTAACTGTGATTATTTGTCAACTTAATAATACAAAACTACGAATGCTTTGTTTATAGTTTACGATGTGTTATCCGTGATTAAACAAAGTGTAAAAATCAAGTGACATTAAATCACGGATAACAATGTGTAAGTTCGGAAAACGACAACAACAGCGAAACGCTGGGAGTTGTTTATCGTCACCGACTTACAAAAAAAAAGCTGAAAACAAGACAAGATAGTCCAGATAACGAACTGATGCAAATTCGATAAAGAGATGCTTCGAGGGCCAATACTAGTTTCAAGTTCCACAACAAGAAACAGATGATATGGATTAAAGAAGCAGAACCCAAGAATTAATTGGTGTTTAAAGTAAATACCAAGGATATGAAAAGCAAATCCTGGCAAAGCTCCAAAGCCCAGTTCCAAAATGAACCTAAGCCGTTCCAGATCCAGTCGGCATTGTTGGAAGATAGTTGGTAGACGGAATTATCAAATATTCGCATCAGCAATTGGGAAGCTCAAGGTAAAACAAAATATATTTAAATGGAGTCAAAGACGGAAGATTTCAAAACGATTATTTTGACAAAAAGTCAACGATATAAAGAACTTTTGAACTCTCAAGTGAAGTTTAACTTCTTGTGTTAAGAAACATTTAAACTTGAAAGATGTTAATGATCAAGAAGAGCAAGTTTTATGTATTATATTTTATTACAGCTATAATATATTTTATTTATTAATCCAAGTAAAAGTGTGTAAACTTTTTCCAGTCATTCCTATTTCTGCTAACATTAAATAATATTTTCAATTGCTGGTCATCAATTTTATCAACATTACCACACTACATATTTTCGTATAGAAAGTGAACGATGAATTTGATACATATTGGCAATTTGCTTAAAAACTTAGATAGGAATTGAAGAAATATCTTTGCACTTCGAAGGATGACAGAACTGTTGTTATGGCAGAGGTTTTCAATTTTTCAAGGCCCACGATTTTATTTCATAGCAAACCTGTAAGAAAAATCTGACAGTTCCGTTTGTTAAGCAGTTAGGTCCAAAACAATTTAGTACAAATTTCTGTCATTTGAGTAGCAGAGGTTGTTTCAAAGAATAATACACGTAAATTGAAAGAAGTAAAAAAAGGAATATTTTTACTTCATTCTGATTTGAAATATCACAGGAAGCCCATAATTTCTCTACGACATATAGATTGGGAACCGCTGGTTTATTACTTGCAGAACAATCTAAGCATGAAAACTTAATGAAAACTTTATCAATTACAGCTCCATCGAAAATGGATATAAAGTGTTACGTTATATTTTTATTCTGTAAATTTTATAATAATAAAATTTTATAATGATCGAAAATTAACGATTTTTCTATTTATTTATAAAAAAAATCCCAGTTAACAAAGAATTTAGTTTATTTCTTAAAATGTAATTCAGATATTTGTAGTTCTTAATCTAATCGCCCAAACTTACCAGCAATTTTGTTGTTTGGTTGTATGCATTTCCAATTATTCTAATCAATAAATCTAAATGTTTAATTACGGTCTGTAATTAACTTGAAATTGTTTCCGGGGAATCAATGATAATCTATTTAAGCTTACATAATAACACGTGGATCTACATCAGCGATTATTAATTATGTAATAGAATCAACAATCAACTCATTTTAATAATCAAAGAACTGAGAAAGCAATGATTTAAATTCTGAATGTTGATTTGGAGTGAAAATTCAAACAAGCATTTAAGGCAATACAAAGAAATTAACAACAGAAATGTCGTATTCTTGTGGCAGAATAAATAGCGCTAGGAAAAGGAAGCAACTAATCCAAGTTGTCATTTCAAATCCAACTTCCTGTATCATTATGTTCTTATTGTTTTTCTCGTGTCTGCTCTCTTTCACACAGGCTAAGGATAACACATTAAACTTAACGTAGAATAAAATAAAGGGGAATTAAAAGTGTCAAAATGGTAGCAATAACGACGAAAATTGCAAAACTGAAATAACGAGATTATGAAATATGATAATGAATGGTGGGGATGAAAGCAATTGGTTAAAAGGACGGAAGGATAAAAATATCGCGTGAAGATTCTTTGAGAAAAAAAAAATGAACTAAGAAAGAATATAGTACGATGACATATATCCGAGTGAATGATTCGAAGATACTTAGAATACACATAAAATACTATATTTTCCGCTAAAACCCTTGATTTGTTTACTACACAGTTTTCGACCGCCTCCCACCAAAAAACAAAATAGCTTCTGTATGGATATTATCATATTTTTTCAGTTGTTTATTCCAGAATTCTCCATTGCTTCCCAGCATGTTTATCTCTGAAATTAATTTCTTGATTTCCATTATAAATGCATGTATCAAGTTTTATGTATTATATTTTATTACAGCTATAATATATTTTATTTATTAATCCAAGTAAAAGTGTGTAAACTTTTTCCAGTCATTCCTATTTCTGCTAACATTAAATAATATTTTCAATTGCTGGTCATCAATTTTATCAACATTACCACACTACATATTTTCGTATAGAAAGTTAACGATGAATTTGATACATATTGGCAATTTGCTTAAAAACTTAGATAGGAATTGAAGCAAAAAACAAAATAGCTTCTGTATGGATATTGTCATATTTTTTCAGTTGTTTATTCCAGAATTCGCCATTGCTTCCCAGCATGTTTATCTCTGAAATTAATTTCTTCATTTCCATTATAAATGCATGTAACTAGAGTCTGAAGGATTTCAATTACTATTATCACAACAAATTGCAAAAGCTATCGATTCTCGCCTATCAACATGTGATTGCGGCTGCTTTGTGGAAAGATTCAACCGAATTATCAAAACCAAAGATAAAACTCGTTTTCATTGACAAACAGCAATTAAAATTCAACTTATTCGCTTTAAGTATTTATAATTTCAAACTTTTAATGGAAAACACATTTGAAATACGTTCATATACGTAAACAATTATTTTGTGTGTGAATTATTTCAGAAAAGGTATATGAAAGTGGCAACAAAAGAAGCTGTTATTTAGATATCACAGGAGGCGAGGAAATGCTGATTGTTGAAAATAAAAAAGTATTGTGGCTGATAGATCAAGATGGAGATGAAAATAAGGGTATTTTCCGGACGCAGTAATTGTCATGGAAGAAGATATTATACGCTCAAGTATGGAGTATAATATATAAAGATGTTATTCAAGAGAATTCGGATGTTACGGATCGATTAAAATATTAATAAGTCATTAATATTTATTACAGGAAGATATCACGCATAGACTTGAGTTGACGGTACTGCCAATAGGACGCTTTGTTGGCATTCACTGCGGATGGGCGTATTTTTGTTTCCACCTACGATTTTGCGGAAGGATACATGATGTAATGATGTTTCTCGTCGTCGATCACGTGATCGCCATACCACGTGTTTTTTCTGAATTCAACATGGTGGTTCAACGTGGTGTGGCTCTTCAATGGTCAGCTTTTTAGGAAATACGTGCTCATTTCTGTGATTTTATTTTCGTCTTGAAAATGAGAGAACTATCCTACAATACATCACAGGATGGAGGATACCAGAATTTGACCATCAATCATAATATCCATTTCAAAGATCCTATTACTGGAACTAAAACGAATATCATTGAGAGCACATGGTCCGCATCAAAGGTAAGCCTATTACCATGTTTTTTTTTACTATACTAACGAATACAGTACTAATCAATCGGATGCTTCGTAATTATTTTTTGTGGTTTAACGGCGATTTTAGCAAGAAGCGGCTTTTCGTAAATATTCAGGGTTTTTTTCTGGTTTAATGGTGATGGCCCCTTTTAGCAAGAAGTGGCTTTCCTGTATTCGCTTCTGGTCGTTCTCTTAGAAATTGAAACATCAGCTGTCAACTTCCGCTTCCGGTTCCTGAAAATAGTTTGGAAGCGGCCATATTTCACAACGCGGAGGAAAAAAAAAACATCTCATACCGTCAACTCAAGTTTTATCGATATCACATACTGAAGGCCTAAAGGACTTGTTATTTGGAACAACCCGATGCCATTGTTTTTCGATTCGAAACAGAAGGAATTTTTCTGGACCTATAGGAACCCGAGAAATAAGATCATAATACAGCGAGAGAGACTGTAAGTTATATTAAACTATATTTATTTCCTTGATGCGAAAAAGTTGCGGATTGTCAAAACTTACGTCCACGAATTGAATCGAATTATGGAGTGTACGATTAGACAGTGATATTAAAATATAACGAGGCTTAACGAACTATGAACTTTAAAGTGTAGTGATTTGTGAACTCAAAGTGAATTAAAGTGAACTTTAAAGAACTATTAACGTAAAGCAACAAAGATTTCGAAAGAGTTATGAAATTCTGCAAACGAGTGCTATGTTAAAGTAAAGGAAACTAGAGAAATATTTTGTTTAATTTTATGACAGTTTTAGTTTAAAGAATTTCTCTGTGTTATTAAATACTTTAATCATTAAAAATGATTGTGTGAATTGAAGTCTTAATATAATTCTCTGCTATCAAGTTAAAATAATACACATATTTAAGAAGAGTTTACCACAAGTATAGAAAAAGCAGGGAAAATTCAGTATTTGGTTTCAGACTGGACTCCATTTAATGTATTAATAATGAAAATAAATAGGCCTGTAGTGTAATACAAATAAAATAAGGTTAGCTAAATTGTTAATAAGGCGTAAATAGTATAGTAATATTAATTTCAGTAATGATTACATATAAATATAATCATGACTTAGTTCTCTCACTAGTCTTTTGAAGAAACTGTTTTGTAACTGATGTAACATTTTTTTTTCCCAAAAAAATCTTTTTTGTCAAATTCGAAAGGATTCCTTTGTTATTTCTTATTGTGGATGAATCCACTTAAATTTTCTATTTTGTTCAAGTTCACTTTTGAATTTAATTGCAAAAATTTCCAGTTTTTAATTTTATTCAATAATTAATACGATTAAAAAATTCCTCGCAATTGAAACTGTTAAGAAATTCGAATTTTTACTAAGAAAAATCTAGTAATGTTGAAGTATTTAACCGAGTAGATATTTAAAGTTTACTGAAATTAATCCAACGTTTTCTCCACCAAATTACAGAATACCATAGTACAATTCACTACGGCTTCGTAGTACTGTTATTTTGATGGAGATTTTATTTATTGAATAAATTTAAAACTGATGAATTTGTTTTTGTAATTATTCACGTATTGATTAAGTAATGTAGTAGATTATCGTATGTTGTTCTGAATGTGATAAATTATACATCAAAATAAATTTAAGATTAATAGCATATTCCAACGATAGTCTTCTAGACAGACAGACAGACACTCTCACTCACTCTCACTCTCTCTCTCCAGGGAATGTACTGTTGGAGGCACTGTTGCAATATTATAGCATTAGCGTTACAAGATTGTTTACTATGATGCAATAGGCTCCAATGACAGTACATCAATGCAAAAAATAACCAATTGTAACTAGAAAACGCCTCAACATTAATGTAATGGCGTACTTTAACAATAAGAATGTAAAAACTTATTTTTATTTTTACAACAGTATAGTACTAATTTCTAGTAATATAATAGGAATACGTTGTACATTAATGCCAGGAGTTCCTGAAGAAACTTAAATCCTAATTCCTTAATATTGCTCTTTAAAAATTCTTTGTTCTTTAGAACAAAGTCCAAATGTATCCAACGATTGCTCTCTATGATGAGACCTCGCTGTTTACTAGTGCCTACTCCTAGCTGATGGGCGCGAAAAAAAGTGAAACAGCTGCTGTAGAATGTCACTAAATATTTGGTCTCACCCATTGATATTTATTAAAAATTGTATAGTTTTGTTTTTCTTTTGTTTAGGAAAATTCATTTGACGCCAATAGAATTCTGCGACATGGATTTCTTAACCAACTTTTAATTTTGAATTTATTGTTGCTTCTATTAGTTTTAGAAGTACCGTAATGAGTCCTACGACTGTTCGTGATAACCTCTATACCGAGACCTCACTTTTACTGATGAGTACTCCTTGTTGACTAACGACAAAGTGTCTGAAACAATTGTTCTAGGATGCTGGTTTGCCGAAGTTTTTGGCTTTTGCCCTGAATGGTAAATTTAGTAATGTAATGTAATGTGGTGAGCGTGGGTGGCTTGACAGCCAAGTACTGCGACCTGAAAGATCTATTGTGCTATCCCACGGAAATATGGACAGACAGAGAGAGAGACTGAGAAAGGATGGTGTGAAAAATGCAGGGGAAACGGGAGAACCCCAGGAAAACCTGCCCAACACGGATCGCCACCATCAACGAAACCGACATGAGAACCGAACTTCGGTACTCAGAGGTGAGAGGCCAGTGTCTTAGCGACATCGCCAACCGCGCGGCCTCAATTCAGTAAACATTTATGGTTATAATTACAATTAATAATTTAATTAACACATTGACAACTATATTAGCACAGAAAGAAATCAACAAAAATTACATATAAATATACGATACCATGACGTACATTTCAGGATCCCGATCTAGACCCTTTCTTCAAGTAAACAAAAGAAAAAGAAAAAGAAACTACCTGGATTAAGGCCTAAAAATGGCGATGTTTCCAATCTACAACCTAGCGGCCAGATTAGAAAACATAATAAATGTAAAGACGCTATAATACAGGACTATAAACCATATTCAAGCACATTTTTAGTAGACAGGTCCTGATTATAACTTTGAACCGTTCTAATGACACATGATTCGTAGAATTCTCGTAGGTATCTCAATTTACGTTTACTAAAAACAATCACATTTTCAGAATTTAACTGATGTCCCGTGCTTTTACAGTGTTTTACGGTGCTGTAGTTTTCATTATTGCTTTTGACTGCTCCTACGTGTTCATTCACTCGTACACCTAACTCAAGTTTAGAATTTCCTACGTAAATGCAATCTTTGGCTTCACCATCGTGTGATAAACATTTGATACCATAGATAGTACCCCGCAATTTCAATTTGTCCTCATTAGAGCATTTGTCACTTTTATTATTTAAAAAAGAATCTATTGTGTTAAAAGGCTTGCAGGCTATGCCAATACCCGCATTAACTAAAACCGGTCTAATTCTTTGCAAAATAGCCTCATCATATTTGAGAGTTACGAAGCTGCGTAAAAAGTTCTTACTTTTAATTTTAACGTTCTTATTGTCCACAATAGGCATTACACTTCTTTTACGAAACTTGTTTTTGTAGAAAAAACGAAAACAACTCTGCACAAAACAATCCGGGAAGCAATTCTCCTTAAATATCTGTCTAATAGTATTAAGCTCTTTACTTAGTGTAGCACTATTAGAGCAAACCTTGTGTGCCCTGTCAATGGCCATATAAACCGAATTCCTTTTATATGTAAGTGGGACTGTGCTGAAGAAATTTATAGTGATGAAAGCATCAGTTTTTTTGCGAAATACTGATGTTACAAAACAATCATCTTGTTTACTAATAAGAACATCAAGGTATGGGATTTTACCTTCTTCCTCCTTTTCCATAGTATATTGTATATCAGGGCAAATACTATTAACATCATCAAGAATATTATCAATGTAATGATTATTTACAATAAGCAGCGCATCATCAACATATCT
>JAFIDM010000001.1:20768811-20786939 GCA_023159025.1 Thereuonema tuberculata
TTTTAATATGTTTACGCATTTTTAGGCGTTTTTTATTTAATTGATGCTCATAGAAAATTCATTGAGGTCAGCGGAGACTGGCACATGAATTTCTATTCTTTTATTTTTATTCTGTATTTCTTGTTTTTAGTTTAGATTTGGAGGATCCATTCTTTTCCCTGCCTTTCCATACATTACTGATACTTAAATTTACTTTATTAGGTATCGTTGTATTACAATTTCATGACAACTTATCCGTTTTGTCCCGTTGCTTCTTAACTAATTGGTAAGTGTAGTAAATCCTTACAAGAAGAAAAAAAAAATCTACTTAAAATTACAGTATTGCAAACAAAAGGCGATCTTGATCAAAGTCACATCCATTTTGATTTTTAGGGACCTCATACAAACACGCATGCCTTTTTACGTGAGTGTGTGTGTAACGCCGTCAACAGCACAAACGGAAAGTCAAAACCCCAAGAATCATTTCTCGTTGGACTTCTCACGGACTGAAGGTTTGGAAAAATCTGATTTCCGGTTTTAGCTGACAATTGATCTAATCAGGAAAATAGTGATAATTAAAAAAAGAAATTGGGGTATATCTATATTGATTCAATCATGCTGAAAACAAATATGATAACTTGATACAATGTGGCCACTTCCGGCTCAAGCTGACCTCTTATTTAGAGTCGCCTGAATGGTGCAAACTGGAGTCTGGACATACTAAATAAACTTAATGCGAGTATCGCTTGAAATTGTACCCTTGAATTACTAAGGCTTGAATAAATAAGTTTTGCTCGCTAATCAATAGTTGTATCACTTACAAAAATGCAAACTTTTGATAGATTCCAAATTGTACGAGGACGCTTGGTTTTACGTTTATAAAAACTATGAATTGATTTATTGATTAATAATAAACTATTCTACAATTCTTTTCCTACTTTTATTTATTTATTTTAGATGCATACTGAAAAGTTAAACCAAACATTTAATACCTTGTTAGCTAACTTTAGTTTCACAGTAAACAAAAAAGTCTGGAAGTAGCTTTAGAAAGACAATAACAAGACTGTAATCTTTTCCTTACATTATAATAAATTCATGATTTCTTTATTAATGACTTTCTTTTCTCTATATTGCTTTAATTGCGACATAGTTCATGTTAACTTGGTGTACTGTATGTTTACCTTCATTTTTCAATTAACGCATTCAATTTAAAGCCAATCTAGGTAGCGTTGTTAATTAATTAGTCTTTAATTACAAGCCGAAAGATCAAGCGCCCGAACACAATGAAAATACCTTAATTAATCTTAGTGATATTCTAAAACATTAATTAAAAATATTACAACAGATTACAAAATCAATGAAATTAATTAATTTAGTTAAACTTTTTAAATCATATCACTGATTTAGATTATTATACAAACTTTTAATCTATACTATTAAAAATTAGATGATTATGGAATTGCTATTATTACATTTTAATTAACTTATCTATGGTTTCCATTCAATCGCATCAGTTGCTTCGTGTTACATGATTTTCAATGAATCTAAAATTCTGATAATGAACCTATGTTTAATGATATTTTTCTAATAACTTTTATTATTTAAAATTTTCGGAAACCATTATCTGAAATTGTAATATATCATTAATAAATTTATTTCCAACCAAAGATACATGAAAAATTAAGCAGTGAATTCTTTAATGTTAATGTTTATTATTATTAAGTTTCTTATTGTTTTAATATTAACTAGCAACCCATGTTGCAATATTTCATTAATTTTTAATGGCTTTCCTGCCATCCACTCGACTTCCCTCTGACTGAGAAAATGATCTAGGAATCAAAGGTTACGTGACCATCGTGTGTGTGAGATGAGTCTGTATGACAGGGAACGGTTTAGCCTTTGACCTTACCTCACGTGACTTATGGTTGACCCATGAAATGTGGGCATCCTCAATTGTATACCTAACATTTGACACCTTATTTGTATTTCTGTATCTTGTAGTTTCGGAGGAGCAACGGTCAGAAAAACCCAAGTTTTCTTTTATAAAAAAGGATTTTTTTTTTTCGGTTTTCTTCTTCAGTATTTGAAGAATTAAACTAAGCTACTTCTGTTTCTAAAGCTCACAGATTTCTATTTCTCGTTGTTCAGATGAATGAGATTAAGTCATGACTTTGATAAAATAAGAGTTAAACCAAGCTTTTCTTATCTCTTAGCTTCTTGATCCTGAGCTTGCTGTGATCATTTTAGTTTTCGTGACTTTAACTGCGCAAACACAATTTAATTACAGGAAGTAAAAAAGAAATTAAGATATTAACGTTAGGACGAATATACAGTCAATAATAATAAAAACAGATTATCAAATGAAAATAAAAAAAATAGGAAGCAATAACTTAAAAAAAAAATAAACTGAAACACTGTCACATAAAAAAAAAATTGAGAAATGAGATATTGAATTTTCAAATCCACAGCCTGTATTGCAAAAAAAAAAAAGCTACCATCACTACATTTCAATTCATCATTTTTCTCATTCTTTCACTCCGTCATTAATTCGAAAGATGGAGGATGAATAATGCAGAACAAGAACACGAAATTATATTGAATAATGCAAATAATTTAATCACTGGGAATCGCCTTCTTCTTTTTAACATATTTAAGTCATTTACTACATGAGACGAGTGAAAAAAACCAAAAAGCAAGTAGTGGTTTTCCTTTTTTAACTTCCTTGGAACGATAAAAATTAATTCTGCAAACTCAATTTAGCTGGACTTGTATAAGGTTTTATATAAACGTATTGCAGATTGTTTTAATAAACTGATACAGAAGAGATAATTGTATGTTTGCTGTATATATATCTTTTTTTTTTTTTACATATCTAAATGTATCTTTTTCTTAAAATATCTAAATATATCTTTTTTGACGTATCTAAATATATCTTTTTTTTGACGTATCTAAATGTATCTTTTTTTGATGTATCTAAATGTATCTTTTTTTTGAGTATCTAAATGTATCTTTTTTTGATATATCTAAATGTATCTCTTTTGAAACATTTTAGCAAAAATTAAGAAATCGATGGAAATTAATTTCAATTTTACCTTTGCTTTTCGTTTTTTTTTTCGCCTCGAGAAATTTGCAGGTGTATTTACTTAACTTTCTCTGTTTCCCTATGTACTTAAAAATTAATATTCCCTGAAGAAAAATGTGATTATTAAATTCTCAAAAAAAAAATTGTAGTTTGCATATAATAACTTTCTGCAAACTTTCAAACGAACTTCTAGAAACCTTTTTTTTTTTCCTTTTTCTGCGTTTCTTCTTTTATCAAGATCTAAGTAAAGATGGGATGCTAGGTAGATTAACTTCGTTATTTCTGTAAAATTATACTGTAAGAATTATTTGCTGTAAAATTATTTTTGTTTTTTGACTTAACATCAACTTAAAATTTCAGCATCTGAATCTTAAATGTAGGACATAATGATTTTTAAGAAATCTAAGTGAGCCCTCAAAAATAAAATATCAAATTTGGAAATCATTTTGTTGGGTAACGAAATGTTTCCGTAAGAGACATTTTGACCGGAAAAGAAAGCAAGAAAAAAATAAAAGCAAAGAAAAAAAATAGAAAACTTAAAAGACGTTTGAAGAAAAGGAATCAATTCATAATAAAGGAAGCCTGAGACGTCGCTGTTTTGAATTTATTAGGCTCTCTTTAGCTAGGGTTACTCAGCTTGCAAAGACTCAAAAGGTGTACAAGGGCAAAAGAAATATACTCATAGATCGCGTATGCCTCTTGAGTGTGCTAGGTATCGGCAGAATAGAGGCTAGTGAGTTCGAAACAGATGTCCCAGCATCTCAGATTGACAAAAATGCTCCCTTTATCTTGAATTGGGTTCCTTTTATTAGTCTGTTTCAAATTTCTTGAGACTAATATTTACATGTGGAAAGAAATTGAGGCAATAATGAATTTTATGTTAATACTCAGTTTTGTGGTGACTTAATAGAAAAAAAGTACTCGTCAGTACCATTGTTGTTATTCAATTCTGTGCTCTAATTTTTTTTTCTCCTGGCGAATATTAATCTGACAAAATCAAAGATTTTTCTTAATTCTTCAAAATAACAAAACTTAAAATATACTGAAAAAATTGGTTTTAACTAACTTACAAATGAAAAAGAAATCTGAGTTTCAAATGTTCGAATCTTTGTTAATTAATGCAGCTAAAAATGTTCACATAGTTTATTGCTTAAGAAAAAAAAATGCAAATTCTGCCCTTTTTAATAAACTTCTCTTTAATCCAAACAAGTTCTTAACAAAATATCTGATGCTTTAAACTACTGATTTCATTTAAGTTTCCGCTTTGTTTGCCACTGGGCTCCTGACCTGTGATTAACTCTATCTGCTAAATATCAATAAAGAATCCATTGAAGTTTTTTGTCTTTAAGTATATACACTGCTTGTACTTACTCATTGTATCATTCATCTATAATAAGTAAAACTTAAAAATCATATTTATTTATCAATTCTTACTTCAAAATCAGATCTTTTAAGACCTCCTATTTATTATAAAAGGGGCTTTCTTGTTAAAAATTTAAATATTTCTTTGCATTTGGTAGATTTCTCGCAAATCCTATGATATATGCGGCATATTTTTGATATATTTCACACTATTCTTTCATTTCTGTCCGATTTCGCTTTGCTTATTCTCTTTTCCTATTTAGTTTCTCTCCCCTGCCTTCATTCATCATCGCTGTCCTCCCATTTTCTCCTTTCTCCTCCTCTATCTCATTTACTTCACCTTTCGTCTGGGGAACTTGCCTCCAGAGGCAAAAACATTCAAGTGGTTCCCATCCCAAGGCATAAAACTTTCCGATTCTCAACTAAAAAAGAAAAAAACAAGGTTTTCAATACAGACTCAAAGATATCAAAGATGGTTTTCTTTTTTTTATACATTTATCGAAGGTTTGCAATGATGACTTGCTATTTCATCGCAGAATAAAAATAAAAATTATGATGGGGACAGATGTTTTGGAAGAATTGAAATTGATCTTAGCATCCATCAGAATAAAAAAAAACTGGATCAAAATCTTATACTGCTAACTTGACAGCATCCTCAGATTCTTTAGAGCCTTGTAACATTATATTTATTTACGTCAATGCTTTATGCCATAATTAATACATAATAATAATACGCTAAGGATATACCCAAGTATTATTATGCTGGGCCCGGTAACCAACTTATAATCCCGCTGACTGCTGTCTAGAGGTGCCGTGGTTCAATTCCAGGGAACATTTTCACGCTAAATTCTTCTCCAGACGATGTCCCAGGGTTCAGCCAGCCCTTTGAAACTGGGCACCGTTTTCTATCCTAGGATTACAGCGGGCGGGTAATGACCTCCCGATCTCAACTGGAAAACTGAGCATTTAAACTAGTTTTTTTTTATTATGTACGTAGCACAAATGAGAACTGTAGCTAATATGATAGAAATAATAATTATACCCTACTTCACTTCAAATAAAAACATAATACAAAGGAGACTTCGATTTGTTTCTATCTGATAATTTAGAAAATTTGTCCTTTTTTCAAACGTCAAAAATATCTTTTAAAGAGAACCTTCGTATATAAAAAAAAAAAAAAAATCAAACCTGAAATGTTATAGAACTGAGACGTAAGTTTATGTACTGTATTTATACTGGCTGTGGAAGAGATAATATTAGTACTTCCTGCTTTATGAAGTAGAAAAAGAAAAAGAAATCTTGTCTCAGCTAAGCCAAATAACTTACTATAAGCTAACTGTCATGATTCAATATCGTTGGATAAGTAGATTGTTCAAATGTTTAATGGCATGCTATATAATGTAAATATTTGTACATTTATGTACATAGATGATCGCCGACTTATGTAGTCCAGACCTACGTATTAATTAAATATAAAGCATCGAGTTGCACTTTAAGCAAAGCGCTAACATAAAGAACACTTGAGGCAAGCAATGAATATATGCTACATCCTTCGCATCCAACCACTTACTACGTGTATTTCCTCGTATTTTTCTGAGCTAAGTGTTTCAACGCTTACAGTTATTTCTGCCAAGAATTATATATCATATTCAAATAACTCTTATATTTGATTTTTAATATTTTTTGTTTCTTTATAATTTGTTGTATACTGATACTATACATTTTGTTTGAATAGTTTTTTTTTATCGCAAAGCTGTACTGAGAGGGGGTGCTTCGCCGTCTCTAAGAATCGATTTAAGTAGCGGTCCGCAGAATGGAATACATTTAAATATCAGTATTTTCGAATACGGATGTCGTTCCCATTAATTTTAAATAGAGAAATTTTTATTGAGATTAGAAATAAAGTTCACAGCTAAAATGTGAAAAAAATATTAAGACAAATTGTAAAAATGGGAGTTCTGGTAGGGCAGTGGTTTGGGTGGGTCGGACTGAGGACTGGAGGAGCCCGGCTTCGGCGGTGTTCGGGGATTTTTCCACGGTTACTTCTACTCTAGACGGATCCTAGATTTACCCAGCCCTCTGTTAAAAAATAGGAGGTTTCTTACTCAGGGGTTAAAGTCGAGCGGGCATCGGGCTGACCATCCGAACCCAACTATTTCAATTGGTCAGGAGTCTAAACCTCTAGCACATCCTGCATGGCCTGTTGCGGTACAGTTTAAACTTTAAACTACAATAATAAATGCTGATTTCTTTCTGGTGAATTAAGATTTACTACAAATATGGCCAAAGTCTAATGATGTTTATCAGTTTCGCAAGGCTATTAATGAGGAAGTTCACGGGTCCGGAATCGGAGGAGAACTTAGCAAAGATGGACATTCGCTAACTAGGAATGAGAAGACCGGAAAGGAAGGGAATCCCAAATTGAGGAAATCATTTAGCGGATTTCGGAAAATAGAATTTGGAAATCGACTGCAAGAATATCAACATTCTTTTCGGGGGAAATTTCAAAACTTTTTTTATCACAGACAATAAATAAGAAAATAATATGTTGAAGAAAAGGAAAGAAGAATTAACAAATGAATCTAATTTTAATGTTTTAAAATATGTTAATTATTAACTTTTAATTCCTTTCACTGTAAAATTATAGAAATGACCTTTTAGTAAACCTAGAATGACTTTAATTTTATAAATCAGGAATATGAGAATTAGAAATTAAATTTAAATACGAATATATATAAAAAAAATTATTAAAGTAATTTATTTTCATAGATTCAAGATGCTTTTTTTCAAAATTCTTTAAGGAATTTATTTTTAGTTGAATTCAATTCAAACTTTCTTTATAATTAAATTTTGATTAATCAATATTCTTTTTAATCAGGATGTGTCGCATCATGAATGCTATGAAAAGTAGAAAACCCACTGCTGTCTTTGCTCTTGATATACTGCGTTCGTTTTTGATTAAACTCTAGATCGACAAAATCAAGAGGTATTCCAATAACCAAATAAGGAATACGACTTGTAATCTTGTTGTATCCAATGCTACGTTGAGATCTAGAAGCTTGCAGTGCTTTTTTTTAGCAAATCAAGATGATATATACTTTACAACAGGACAATGTCAGAGTTTACACGGGTAGACACGAATGTAAAACAGTTTCTTCACTGAGTACGAAATTCTTCCGAATCCTAAATTTGGACTCATTGTAAAGTTCTACAAGATCTTTTGGAAGAAATCACAGAATTACCAATCTTCTAAGGTAGTTTTCTTACTGTTTTCTTGTAGATGAAGTTACTTACATACAGACACTTAGTGCTAGGTGAATTTTTTTTTAAGTATGGGGTGTTTAATATTTGATTATTATAACATTGTGATATGTTTCTCAAGAGCATCACTGCCTCTTCTTATATATTTACCTCAATTTATTAATTTATTCAAAAACAAATCAACTTCAGGATTTTAGAAGGATATGCGAATATTGATTAAGGATTTTTTCTTAAAGATATTATTTTTTTTTCAAAACCTTTTGCTCGATTATTTAAATACTGTAATAAACTTCTTTTTCAATTTTTACTTTAATACTTTGTGCATCATTTACCTCTTTAAGTAATTTCCGTTACCTACCGTTACAATTTCGGTGGTTATATGGTTAATCTCTCAATTATTAAAGCCCTTTGCAATGTGGAAGAATAAACGAATTCAGTTTGTTATTAAAACCACAGAAAATCGAAATTTAAAAGCGTACAATAAACAGAGCAATAAAGATCCAAATATGCCTGTTTCACATTTTAAAGATGCAAAGCAAATAAAATGACCAACATGAAATGCAATGAAGTTAGCCGTGTTGGTAATTCATTACAATAATTATTTGGAAATAAAAAGAAGTTAAACTTAAATCCTTCGGAGTTTTATGAACTCATAACATGTTATAATTTTCAACATTTCAAAACGAAGTTAGAGTAACTATTATAGTTTAGTAAAACTGCAATACAATGCTTTATAAGCAGAATGTCGATTATTCCAAGTAATTAGGACCTAGATTGATTAGGTTAATCAAATATTTTGGATAATCAACCATAAACAAGCGAATACCCAAAAGTTTAATTAATCCTACATTAAATTAGTGTAGATTAACTTATTATTATTAGTTTATTTTGAAATTTGAAATATTATACAAAAGCTCCTACAATAGCAACTTAAAAATAATTCTAAACTACACTGCAAAAACTTTCGAATGTATAATAGGAAAGGAATGAATTAAGTGACAGGAGTAATATTTCTTCATAACAACAAGTGCACTAAATTTTTGAAGATAGGGGTCAATTCGGATAATCGAAATTCTACTAAATATTTTACAACGAAGTTCCACTAGAGTTATCCGCCTGCACCAAACGATTGTGTGGTGAGATTTCTTCTAGAACAGCAGAAATGATGTCATTAATAGGTTTACGCACTTGAATGAGGAAGGAGGAATGCTGGCACAAGAATTTTTCAACTTAACTTTTATTGTAAAATACATTTGTTTTTGTTTTTTTAAATTTCGGTATATTCCATATTGATTCTGACGATCATTCTTGTAAGTTATTCATTTCGACAAAAGAGTTTTCGTGACTCATCCACTCCAATTTTTTTTTTTTTTTTGACTTTCAGAAAATTATTTCTTTGTTTTGAAAGAAGGTTCTAGAAAGTACGAGCATGGAGAGCTGTACAAATGCCCTTTATGTTCAATGGACCTGCAAACTGCAGTTGAGAGCAAAATCCTCCTCTTGGCCACTTTCACCAATCAATATTTTACGACACTGCTTTTAAAACCAAGAACGTCTCCAAAGCGAAAAAAATAACTTATATCATAAAAAAAAAATATTGAATTTCTGATTGAAAGCTTTAAGAAGATTTCCAGTTTATTTCGCCTGTGATTCAGAGCTTCACGCAGTTACAGAAAAAAAAGAACCTTCAATATGTTGAATTTGATAGTTTGCGCTGTTAAAACCTTTAAAAAAAAAAGAGTTAAGAAAAAATTCAGTAAATATAATTACTAAAACCGAAAATATTGAAAACATACTAAAAAATTTAAAAATTCGAGAAAATTTTCTTTGAATTTTTGGAAATAGTCATTCCTGTTGTTAAATAAAATGAGCTACATTTTAAAAAATAAACAGTTGAAAACTTAAAGAGTTTTAGAACTTTTTTATAATATCTGTAGTCTAATCAATATCGAATTTACATATAAACGTAGAACAGAATATGGTTCCTCCAAAATTAAAGAAACAAATATACAATATAAAATAAATAAATAAATTGAGGTGCTGGCTTTCCCGACGGCCTTAAGTAAATTTTCAGTGCGCATAAAAAAATAAAAATAAATAAAAAGCGCTAAATATATTTCTTTATTTATTTTATAATGTATGTTTGTTATGTTTTCTTTAAATTTGAAGGTACCGTACTTTTTTTCTACGTTTATTCCCATTAGCTGTTTACTGGTGATTACTCCCAGCTGATAATCGCCAAAATTGCGTGAAACAGCTGTTCTAGGATGTCACCTCGTAAATATTAGTCTCACCCATTGTTGTTTAGAATTTGTACAAGTTACATGTTGTAAATACATTTTGCTATTCTTGGTTTTCAAATATAATAGTGTAATTTTATTCATTCATAGCTGTGACAATTGCGTTTTTGCTTATGTATGTTTGTGATGTGACTTTTTTCCGTTACTACATTAATTAAGTTAGTGAATTTAATTTATAAATTTAACATTTGGCAATTTAGCAATTCAGTAAATAATTATATTTGTGTAACACGTTTATAATTTAGATTAACATTAGATATAACTTTCGTATTTCAAAATTTTGAAATGGGTGAGTCCCTGCCAAAGAAGGCAATATTGATTTATCCTGTGAAGCTGACAAAAATTCTTATAGAAAATGCATAAGAGTTTCTATCATCACCTAACAATGTATATTAAGCCGTTTAGTATTCATCAACATGTATTTTGATGTAATTAAAATTAATGAAGTATTTGCGAAGTTAATTACTTTAAGGGAGGTAGAGAGATTGAAGATCAGAAAATTACTGTTTATATTCAATAATTGGCAAATAACAGTAGATTTTTGTTTGCATTGTTTTTAAAAACAAAGGTAAAAATTAAAGACGTTCTTGTTAAGAACCTAAAGCTTATTCTACTTGAAATATTGCCCTTAAAACTTCTTTTTTTTTTAATTTTTGTTTGTTTGTTTGTTTTTTAATTCATGAAAACCACAAACAACAGAATATTCTCCATAACTTCAAAAATATATTTATAATATAAAATAACTTGATAGTATAATCCAAAACATCTACTTTATTCTTCACAATATTTCATTTCTCTTAACGAGAAACTTCCTCAGGTGACAAATATTTGAGGAAATAAAACTAATTCCTTCTCATCTAGACTTCCATCCATCTTAATGAATACATAATTTGTTTCGTTATTTTATTTAGTTTTTGCGAGAATAATTCACGCTAGTGTAATAAATTGTTATTTAGTTAGATTATAAGAATTGTTATGCAATTAGACTAATGAACCGTTGTTTAAAGAATTGTAATGAGATATCGAGAAATGTGTTTATTTCTTCAAAATTATGTATTCATTAAGATCGATAGAATTATAGAGCCGAAGAAATCAGTTTTCTTTCCTCAAATATTTGTCGTCTGAGGAAATTTCTCGCCAACAAAAATCTATTTATTTTTAAATTATAATATCTATTGAAAACAAGTAGTAGCCATTTTCCATTTTCTGTCAAAAAAAAATTCCCTCACTATGTGAGCCGTTTATTTTGAAAGTGACCTAAGTCCATTTTTCATTTTTTTTTGTTAACTGTAGTAATGTGTGCGAATTCCACGTTAGCACACATTCCACATTTTGCGATTGAGTTTAATATAACTAACATATTCAACATAATATATTCAATCGCAAAATGTGGTCTATGACTGCTAACGTGGAATTCGCACACTTTACTACAGTTAACAAAAAAAAAAAATTGAAAAATGGACTTAGGTCACTTTCAAACTAAACGGCTCATGTATTGAAGTTGCTTAAATCCTATTAATTTTAATTATATCAAAGCATGTTGAATTCGTGATTAATTAAAAAGGTTTAATGCCAACGTTTTTCTATGGCAATTTGTGTCACTTTCAAGCGCATTTTCAAGAACCAACAAAGAAAAACTGTACAGTATAAGAGTTAGATTTTCTTACCATTATAACATTGAACTTATCCTTAAATATTCATGCAAGTTTCAAGAAGATCATTCCAGCAGCTCAAACGAAGAACCCACAAAGAAAAAAAAAATCAAATATAAAAGTTAGATCCTGTTAATTTAACTTATCCATCACCATTCATGCCAAGTTTTAAGAATTTCCATCCAGCAGTAATAATATATAACGGACACACACTTACACACGGACGGATTTAACTTCGCTTGAAAAGAGTAAAATATTTTAAGAGGCTTCTAGTTCTTTGAGGGAGTTGTTTGTTTTCTTGTCGGTTAATCAATTATTTTTTCCCTCTAGGAATCATTTTGCGCAACGAGTTACACTGATAAATCTAATAACAACATCAAAATAGGAAGATTTCACTTAATTACCAAATTGTCGTATCACTGTTTCGAATGTCAGTCAAATTTAATCTCTCCTTGTTCACAATTAATTCCGTTTTATTTATGGTTTCAAATTAAGTATTGATTGGGCTTCCACTGATGTTGTTCGCATTCAATGATAATTAATTTGAATCTAACAACTACAAATCGAACGATAGCTAGGCTTCAATAAGCGCTAATAGATGACAGCTTGATTGTTTCCCCATCGCAGACAGCCGTGACTAATGTAAATGCAGCTACTTCTGTGAATATTTGACCAATACCCGTTTCATGTGTTAACTGGGCAAGAATGGATCAATTTTTAACAGACTCGTTCTCGAAATCTTTGAGTCGATTTTCCTAACACAATAATACGGTTTGAATTATGTCTAATTAAAGTTCAAAAGCATTGCCTAAGATTTCTCGATTAAAAACTTCAGAATCTTCCCATTCCATCTGGGCGGAATATAAAATAATTGCTTTCAATTATATCTACCAACTTCAGTTGGCCCTTTTCATCAACAAAACCAATCAACAAAAAAACTACGTCCTTCAATTGCTTTAAATACTAAAACCCATTCCTATTCTTGTGAAACTAGACTCAATTCTGATTTATAGTATCAAAAAACAACATGTAACGATCAAAGAAGAGCATACAGTTATTCAGTTCTTCTAATTTGGAATAAAATTCCAGAATCAAATCATTATTATTGTTCTTCTCTGGCCCAATTTAAAAGAAAATTTTAACAACATAATCTACACAAAATAATGTACAATCCTAATAAATTCACATAGGTATTTAACTCACCTTTACAGTACTCAATGGAAATAGTGGTCTGGTAGTAATTGATGATATGTTGTAGCCTTTCCTCTTTCTTCGCCCCCCCCCCCTTTTTATTTTCTCTTTTGCTTCCTCGCCATCAGAATTTCATTTTATAATTACAAAAATTCCACTAAATCTCATTTTGGATTATTTTTCCTCCAAAGTGTAAATAGCTTTGTAAAAATATCTGTAAAAAAAAATCCATTTTCTTACTCCTTTTTTATTTTATTCTCTTCTATAGCACGATTCGTATCTCGCTTCATGTTTCACCTTTCGAGTTTTTAACTCTCACCTTCCTGAAACAATTTCTATTTAGTTAAACTAGAATTAAAATTCATTGTTTAAAATGGTGGAATATTAATGGATACAGAATGGAAATCTATTGTTTAGACGCTAATGTTTTTCTGTGGAAATTTTTATCGTCTTCTAGCGCTAATTTATTGAAAGGATTCAATTGAAAAAGTTTTCAAAAATTAGATTCTTAAATAAGCATTATACATTAATGATGCATGTAGCGGTTCAAAAGATTTTAAGAATGACAATACATAGACATTTGTACAAAGGATACAGATTTGCACCGATTGAGTGATCTAATTACTTATTCAAGTCTAGCAAGAAAACGAGTTTATCCAAAAATCATTTCTTACATTTTAATTGAAGCTTATCTGACGGATAAATGATACATCAGGATTTCTGAATTCGAAATCCTGAGATCGTTTTAGCGGCCCCTATGTTACAGCTTGCTGTAAAACATATGGGACCGCTCTTGCATTTATGCTTGCTGGATATCACACTCTGTAGTGGTCAAACGGTTAGAGATATTAGAATGAAATCTTCACCATTGTGTTCAGCATCAAAAAGTAGGTGACCACATCCAAAAAAAATGACTTGTACAATCACTCCGTGGCCTCCCAAGGAGTGGTTTGCTAATAATGGGCTGCTAAAAACCAAGAAACCTGGTATTGTTTTAATTTCCTTATTATTATAAATGTGATTGTTGCGAATGCAAAAGGCGCAATTGTTGCGTTTATTGTGACTGTTGTAGAGCTGCATTATAAATGTGATTGTTGTGATTGAAATTGAAAAAATGCCTCGACGTGCGGAAAAACGAAATGCTGATGCAAAGCGAGAAGTTTCACGCTTGCGTAAAGAACGGTCTCGCTCAAAGTCAGAGACAAGAGACAGAGAACGAGAAAGAAATGCTGAAGCATAGCACCGACTACGATTTGATCGCTTTCGATATAACTTTGTTTATAAAATTGTGCATATTATGGGGCCGCTTTGCTTATGACAGTGTCTAAAAGCATTAATTACTTTGTTTGTTTCTTTTTTGAGTCTACATAACAGACATTACTTGGCAGTGATACAATGGAGTTTGATTCTTCCAATAAACAACAAAACAAAACACAGTAATGCTGGAGGAGTATCTGAAAAAGTGAGTGTTTGAAAGTTTGTGTAAGTTTGTGTTTTGAAAATTAGAATGATTGTTAATGAAGTAAGTTTTATATGTAAAGGTTAGTAAACATACAGTTTTCTTTCATTATTCCTAATTCTTGTCAATCTAACAAATGGATGCGGGTGTAATGTTATTATCCACATCAATCTACAAAGCCTTCAAAAATTGGAAGAATAGGGAGTATGAGATATGTAAGTAGCTTCGGCATTCCTTCGCAGACGATTAGACAAGAAAAACGCAATGTAAGTTACTAAATAGTCAATTTCAAGTTGCTGACAGACTTTAAATTCTTTTGTAACCAAGAGGCCATTTGTTCGGAAATTTAATGTTCTTCGTTCCGTTTTTACACATATTGGGGCTTTGGCAAGTAATCCGGATGTAGTGCTATTCGATTTCAATATTTTTTTAAGCTACACGAGGAAATTACATAATCGTAGTCGAGACAACCAACATTAACAGAGAACTTCAATGCAAAGTACAGAGATTATTTCTTTGTGTTGTTCCATAAAGCAGGTGCCGCTTACGGCCCTACGTTTACGCTTCCCTAATAAGCCGGAAGACATTAAATTTTACACTGATGCATCACCAATTTAGTTTTACGGGTCGCAAACGGCTTTAGGGATCTATGATATTGCTATAAGAGGAGGAAGTGTTAACAGCGCCATCTGATGGGAAAATGAGCCAATAGAACGACGCTTTTCCCGAGGGAATATTTCAAATGATCATTTCGGATTCATCCATTAGAAAAGGAGGGGCGATTAATATTTCGTAATCTAATTCTACGAAATTTATGACAATTTCACTATCGATTAGTTATGATGAATTCCAGGTGATTTTCCCTTAATTAGAGTTTTTTTATCTAATATTAGGCGGTCGGGAATGCCAGTTTCAATCTGAAGAAAAATTACATGGCTTCGTAATTTAATAAAACTGAATGCTCCTGGTTTGCATGAAATAAGTTTTTATAGGTCAGCAATCACAATAAATTTAACAACAATCAATGAAATTTAATATCGTTATTCAAAAATACCACTGAACTTAAACGCTAAATTAATATTTCATTGTTTGATATTTACAGTTATTATAAACTGATGTAAAAAATATTCCTAAGGGTGCTTTACACGATATGTATTACATTTATTTATGATTTTCTTCCATGCTGATAAAAATTGATAAAAAACGATTTAATAATCAGCATTTTTGTCAATAAAATCTAAATTTCAGACGTACCCCAAAGTTACGTCACCTTCCGTTAAGGTTGATGCCGTAACTCGGAAAAGTCCACAAGTTGAAGCACAGCCTTTTTTTTGTTGTTATTATGCTATTTTTATTGTTGTTATTATATTTAATGCATAGCAATCATCATATACATGTAGAACTGATATGCATGAAGCATTTGTAATACAGTAACACAAAGAGCTGCAAAGTGAACTGTGTTTGTAAAGGACATGACACTAATAGTTGAAAGCCTATCGGGAGGTAGCGCCTGATCGCTAAAGGACTTAAAATCCGAAGCAAGCCTCGCAACGTCAAGGAATGGTAGCAATTCAGAATGTTCGTAAATCGAAGCACCCTAGCCGAAGAGCCGTAGCTCGGGTTATGACTACATCTCTTACTTGCCGAATGGCAGAAAAAAAAATATTGCTCTTTTTATATATTTATGTATTTCTGTATTTATTAGTATTTATGTTTCTTTTGTGTGTTTTTAAAGAAATATAAAAATGCTTGAGTAAAAAGACTCCGAGCTACCTCCAAAGGCCTTCAAGAAACAATCTCCTTAGATGTGTAACACGAGATTTGTAAAGTACAGTTAATTAAATTTTCCTCCGTTAAAGGGCGCTGTTATCATTTTAGTCGACCTCCCATGATTCTTTGCGAAATGGTTGCGCCTCTACAATAAAAAATTGAGATTCTTCCTTAAAACGTAAATTCTGATGTGTTCTTATACATAGTAAAAACGTATTTGAGTAAAATGATTGTGTACTTTCGAAAGATAGATTCCTTAAAGTGACTGCTAATTTTCTGTTCAATTGAAGCATTAAAAATAAAAAAAGACTTGTTCGGCTTCTATTTTGAGTTGGTTTGCTTCATTTTCGTCACCAACTCGCAATATCTGATTGGTGAAAAATCATCAAAACACATTTAAAAGTCAAAGATTTACTTCCTTCAAAATCGGAAGGCTTTCGAATTGAAATGTATTTGTGAATCGTCTGGCAGAATCACCATTTCTTTGATTGTGCCATCTGACTATGATGTTACAATCATCGCAGCGGTTCTTGAATTCTCCCAGAATGCAACGCATATAATCGATTGTATAGTCCTGATTGTATAGTTTACTCGGCATGATGGACTGAAAAAAAAATGGCGGACGATGCTTCACATTCAAAACTGCGTCAAGGAAAAGCCATCAACAGTCAATCCAGGAAGATTATTCTTAACGTTGATCGTTTTAAAAACCAAAGAATTTCAATTCTGTCAATGAAATTACTCGTCAACGAAACAATAGGTTTTCATCAACAAAAACGTTTGCTCTCCTACACAACGGGCACCTTTAATAGTGGCGAAAGTAGTCGATGATAATTTTCCAGAGGACTCAAGAACCGCTGCGAGGATTGTAGTCTTATACTTCTGAATTTTAATTGTATTTCGCTTATTCTTTTCATATCTACTTAAAAGTTGTTCACTTTTATGCTTTTGTAATGTTTCTAATTTAAGTATCTCCTTTACATTTTGCTCAATCTAACATCATTATTAAAAACATTTAATAATTGTTATTGTATGTATTATGTAATTATATTTAAAGTTGATTTCGTTCGTTTCCTAACACTAATCCTCATTAAAAATGAAACGTTGATATAATAAATGTTTTTCAATATAAAAGGCATTGCAATATCTCATCAGTACCAATGATTGATTAGCGTGATCCGAATCAATGTATTGGAGTATTTGAAAGAAGGAAACAGTGAATACTACAACTCTGGTTAAGCATTTTAATTTAATATTACCCACGTATTGATTTAAATTTTGTCAAACATTAAATAATAAATATTGATATCCTTTACGATCCAATTTAACTAAATGGCACATGGAATACAAGCTGTAATGGATAAATAGGTAATTTAGTTATCGGGTTATTATGTGCAAATGGAATTTCCTGTTATAACGAAACTGCAAATGACTTTTCCCCGCTTTTAACAAAGTCTATAAGAAACCTATATATTTTTGAAAAGATGTAATTGGTATAGGTCTGACTTTATAAATTACTACTTTAAGGCAATGCTGGAAAATGTTACTCGTAACGTAATGAAATAACGAAATGATTTCTGATTAAGGTAACGAAAAGCATTAAGGAAACTTTTCAAATAGTAACTTTTACAAAAACTTTTTTGTTTTTACAAAAAATAGAAATTTTTACAAAAACGTAATGAAAACGAAAAAAAAAAAATCGAAAAAATTATTTCGTTAAAAAATGAAGCATTGTTTTTATTTTATTCCATTTTTGAAAATTCGGGGGTGGGAAGAGGCTTGTTGGAAAAAAAGATGCAAAAAATAAATAAATAAATAAATAAATAAATAAATAAATAAACATTATTTATGAATCGACAAAATTAACTGAGTTAAAATAACAAAATTGCAATAACATTAATATTAATCAATTAATTACAGGATATTTTAAAAATAATTATTTGCTTTATCTCAATCACGATGTACCTGTAAATAAGTGCATTTAAAGTAAATACGTAATCCCTAAAAGTGAATCAGAAAATTTATTTACTTATTTAGAATAATAACAATATTTATTCTAAATAATAAATAAG
>JAFIDM010000001.1:20796939-20865010 GCA_023159025.1 Thereuonema tuberculata
GAAACATAATAACTGGGAAATAAATAATTAATCACAAAATAATGTAAAACCCTTAACTTTTGGGGTTTCCAGTCGACATAGAAAGATTCAGAAATCGCCAAGTTAAGAAACCCTTGGCAGAACATTATTGGAAAATCTTCAACTTAGGCTACAAAGTTATTTTTTAAAATTTGAATGACAGCCATCCCAACGCCAAATAGTTTTTTTTTGGATCTAGGGAAACTACGACCATTTTCTAGGAAGTTCTTCTTTAAAAATTTTTAGACATTTTAGCAAATAGTCGCAGATTTTAATATACAAAAGTATTTGTTTCACAAATTTAAATTATTGTATATAGCTGTTCTAAAGACTAGAAACGTTTACTATGTGTTCTTGATCCAGTGTGCTCTGTAATTATAGACTGTTCCTAGATCAGTACAAAACTGAAGTTAGACGAAAACATTAGAGATATTCATTACGGTATTTTTTTATATAGTATAACAAGTGTTCCGTAAAATAGCTTAATATTAATGGAATAATGTTTCCTTTCAAAGCAAATTTTTTAAAAAAAAACTCTGCTGAATATCAAATCATAATTCACTATAAACGTTTATTCAGCTTAAGCAACCAATAATTCATTGTGAAAGAAGAAGAGAAAAAAACTGAACCTAAAATTGAAATATAAAAATTACTTCAAAACAAAACAAAAATCTAGAAATTTTAGAAAAAGAAGTTTTCTACAAATGTTGATTTATATCAATTACCTTGTGTTTAAACAAAATTAATTAAATGATAACGGTAAATCTTTTGAATTAAGTTTGAGATAACTGTTTCTCAGGATAGATATCCAAGGATTTATATTCCACATTTTGATATTGTTTTATTTTCTTAGCTTTCGTCTCTGAGGGTGTCACTGGTTCTATTAAGAATATGTTACTTTTCCCCTTGTTTGTCTTTGAGTTTTGCTTGCTGGGTGACCCTGGCTGAAGAGAGCCTAAGAAGCTCAAAGACGCTGTCCCAGGATCTCAGCTTGACTGAGATTTTCATTTACTTTTTATCATGAATTCCTTTTTTTTCCTTTTCCCTTTTTTTCATTTCTTATTATAATTTTTTTTTCGTCAAATACCTTTAACGTTAGCGGCGCAAGGCTTTGTATTTCACATTTTGTTTTTGTTTATATCTTCTTATCTTTAGTTTCTGAGGGATAATTTATGCTACTAAAAATTCTTAAGAGAAAAGAATTCTTATCGGTTATCGAGTTTTCTGATAAACTTTTGAGGCTATTTCACTTTCATTCATACTGATTTTTTTTTCATTTCTTTTTACTTGTAAAATCCACTAAATAAAATATTTACACAAAAATAGAATTTTACAAAGGATATAGTAGTGTTAACTGTACAAAAAAACCCATAAGATTTAAATTTTTATTTTTTTTATTAAAAATGCACCTTAAAATATATAGTAAATAAAATCAATTGGTGTTAATATTTAAAAGTTATCAACTGTTGCTCATTAAAGCTTATTATTGTTGTTGTAGTTATACTTTAGTTATAAAAATATATAAAGAAGTTGACAGCTTAATGCCATAAATCTTTTTTTGTGTGTTTGATTTTATGGTTTATATAAATATATTTCTTAATTAGCGACGCTCATATTATGTACAAATATAAAGCTTTGATTCTTGTATACGCTTCTAATTTAATGTATTATTAATGAATGCAGAACAAGGGAAATCTTAACAGCACTAGTCAGCCAGGATGTCACTTGTGAATACAGAATCTGTATTTATTAATATGTTTGATCAAGGTTCTGTTTTTTCACCGAAATATAACCATTTAATTTGTTAACAGCCATTGTGATTTATGAATTAATTGTCTTGTTTTTTAGAGAATATTTTTTCTTATTTTTTGGAGTTCCTTCCGTCTTATATAAAACCTTTTGCTTATTTTTTTTAACAATTTTTAAAAAAAAATTTTTGAAAGAATTTAGTCTACGAAAACGTTGTTTGAATCAACAAAATTCCAGCAAATTTTTGTTCTCAATTCCAAAATATAAATATTAAAGAAATGTAATAAATATATTTATAATTACGATTGCTACACACCACGTAAATAAACATAAATCAAAATTTAATACCTAAAATAAAGATGAGTTTTATTGAATTATTTAGAATTTAATGAATTCACACATTGAAAGCATTTTTAAAAATGCAAGATATTTACATTAAAGAAACTTGTTGATCTGCAGAAAAGAAGTGAAGAAAATTTTTTTCTATCAACATAACTTTCCGAATATTTAATTCATGGTGTGATAACTAAAATTAGTGAACTTATATTTCTTTTTAAAATTACTACTTTTTTAATGATGATTTAAAAAATATTATTATTTTGACACATAACGACGAGTAGAAAGTGCTTACAGACCAAACTTAGATGTGGAATACTGAACTTAAAAAAGCATCTTTAGAAGTGCGCCATTTTTCCAGTGTTGAAGGGAATATTAAAAAGGGCCTCTCACCTCCCATTATTTCCTGATCGATAATTAAAACACGCAAAAGCAGTTAAGTGCACGCGATTGGCAAAGGGTCCTTGAGAAAAAGATGTCAAGAAGGGATTTACATAATGCAAGAACCCAAGACCCAATAACAGAGTTAGAAGATCAGCGTAGCAAAGTGCTTTGATAGTTTTATTTTTCTCAGCTCAAGAGCATCGGCTAATTACCATGCTATAAAACCCTCTCGTAAAATGTTACGACTTGGAAACGGTGGTTACTATCAAAACGATAGATTTCTTTCCGCTGTTTTTTTTTAATCCAAACAAAAGGCTTAACCATGTTCGAGTGTCTGGCTTCAATCTTAAGTAACGACAGCACGATTGTTAACACAAGATAAATGCTAGGAGGGGTTTAAAACCACCAATTCTAAATTAGCAGATCGAAGTTTACACCTTTTAGTCTTCCAGGCAACAACCACAGAACTGGAAAAGTTGTTCCAACTTAAATACTGGAAAAAAAAACAGATCTTACTGTTTGGTTTGTTTTTCATATGATTTTTTTTTAATTTTATTTTTACGATTTGGGTATAAAGAAATGCTGAAACAAATTCTTCTTCTTTATTAATAAAAAAGTTGATAATTAATTGAGTGAATGACAGACATCAAGATACAAGATATGAAAAAGATTAGGTTATTAAAATACTTCAGTAATACAAACAAGATGGAGATCATAACAATAAAGAAAAGAATTAAGAGAATTTCAAACAAACGTAACATAAATTTGTAAATGTGATGCTGATGTAATAGCAGTATTTGAAGAGAAAAACAAGGAGTATTTACTTTTTTTTTATTATAAATCTTCAAAATTCACAGTATCCACAAAGAATAACTCATTCATCATAAACTATGTTCGTAATAGGATAACAAAAGAAAAAAATAAAACACATTTATACGAAATGCAACTCCTCAATGAAGAATTTACTGAAGTTTGATTTCTTTTTTCCAAGGATAAAAATATCAGAAGTAGTTATCCTAAATTTGTTCAAATTGTAAAGGAAAATTTTTGAATATATTGCTGTAATTTCAAATATTAATTTGCTTATAATGGAAAACTACGATGGTAGAATTAATATTTTTTGCTGCTGTATTTGTGTCTAAGCAAATAGAATTAATGATTCACTCTAGTCGTTTTAAATTAAACTAAAAAAAATAAAATATAACGATATGATATAATCAATCAATCTTTGTTGCAACTATATGATTAAGGAAAGATAAGATGTAAGTTGTGTTGAAATAATGAAGAATTAAGAACCGAAGTTTACTTATCGGTTCAATAGTGACATAAAACACGGAATTTGGTATTTTAATAGTAAGAATCAGTAAACATTACTTTACTTTTTCCATTATCAGAAAAAAAAGTAATCCAAATCTGTTGTTTCAACCGGTAATTCGATCGATAGACTTATCTTCGACGTTAGATGGCCTTACGGAGCTTGGTGCATCTTGTAAATATAAATCGTCAGCTACAAACATTGTAAACCACTTTTGGCACGTTCTACCATTTACAGCATCCTCTCCAAATATGGTAAAAAATTTTATTTGAATCTGCGTATATAAATATTTTATTATTTCGATGGTAAAAAATTATCAGTAAATAATATAGCTAAATATTACAACTTCAGACAATTTGCAGTTTTAACTGGTTATCTAAATCACAGATAGGACTATACTAATCAGAAAAGAACTAAACAAACTTTCAATTCAATCCCGTAATTTTGCGACGTCGCGTCGTTGGGATGAACTATTAGAGTTCCCAAGTCTTGTGTGTGTAAAAGGCTCTCTGTTGCCCAAACCGGAGTTGCATTTGTTCCCAGTTAGATTATCCATGTCCTTAATGCTTGGGGAAATATTATGATTTCTGGCTCAGTCACTTCCGGTTTTAGGCCATTGGCTACTATTTTAGACCATTGACCTGTTCAGGAAAAAGTGATAGTTGGGCAGAATTAGGGTCTATCAACATGGAAACCACTCTGATGAGAACGAACGTGTAACCCTCGACTCAATGTGGCCACTTCCGGTTCAAGATGGCAACTTCGCCGGAATGGCGCAAAGTAGGGTCATACTAAATGAAACATATTAAAACATACTAAATGAATTCATCGCTTAATTGTATTTGACTTTTGAATCACAGCGACTAGAATAAATGAGTTTTGCATGCCAATAAATAGTAATATCACTTTTAACAAATCAAGCATTTGGTTGAGTGAAAGCGGGACAGCTTGGGTTTGTATTTACTACAAAACTTTCAATTGACTTGCTTTAATTGACATTAAAAAACTGATTAACAGCATATCAAGTTATAATTCAAAATTACATGAATTCTGTTTCATTAAGAGAGATTTGAATTTTTTATTTATTTCGCTGAATGTGATCATTAAGCAATTTAATAGAAGGAAATTATAAGCGGATAACAAAGTTCTTAAAGAAAGGACGTTACTCAAGCTGCTTTGTAGGCATTGGATTCCTTGTTCCCAAATGGTTCCTGCTCGGGGAGATGAGAATAAGGTCAAATTGACTTCTCTCCCTCCAGTAGTTGTATTGGCCTCCCGAGTGGAACGAAAACTCCGCGGTAAATTATGCAGAGAGGGAGGAAAGCAGCATGATTTCCTGACGTTCTCTGCTTCCGATTCTTGAGCCAGAGCGAGGTACAGACATATGATCATCTGCTCATAAACCCCAGCCGGGGTCTTATTTAGTTATATCATCATCTGCTTTTGGATAAGCTCCTCCAGTGTTGCTTATGGATAATAGCTCTATCCCTAGCGGATGTGAATTGACTTCCTGTCAGAGGCAGAACATTAAAAGTGCTTTGGCACCGAGAAGGGCATATTGTCAAAAATTAACTTAAATTTCATATTGGTTTTTTTTAATACTATACCCCTTGTTTTTTGATAAATTCAGCATCATCTATTTTTCTAAAGAAGCAATTATTGAATAACAGCATTTCAGAATCCTCTTGTCCTTATATTTGACATCGTAAATTATTGAAACTTAAAAGAAAACTTTATTGATTTAATATTAATATATAAAAAATGTTAATAATATTCCAATAAATATCCGACTTTGAATTGCAGACTAGCAGCAAATGATGACTAATGAAATAAAATAGAAAAAATATATCTATTTAATAATAATAATATTTTTGTACACATCCACATTATAATTATGCGTAGGCTATAAGCAAAAAAATTTCAGAACATTAACGTATTCTACATTAAAATAGAGATTGAGATAAATATTACAGTACAATAAAATAAAAATATTTTTATTTAATTTAAATTAATAATTAATACGGAGTATCTATTTTTAAGTATGTATGTTAGTTTAATTTTAGGCTATCTAATTATATTTTTCACATATGCTAAATTTCTACTGATTTAGCACAAGTACTTAATTAGCTACACTTCAGGGAATGGTGTACCTAACAATCCGTTTATATAAGCATCTTTCATAAAAATCTTATAAATAAATTACTCCTAGAAAAAAATCTTATTATATTAATAGGATTTCTAGAAGTAAATTATTTAAAAGATTTATATACCGTTTATAATAAAAGTTTGTAATAATTTGTAATAAAAGTCAATTTCATTCTTGATTCTTTATAAAAATGTCAATAAATTGTAATTTACTGTAAAGATACGTCGAACCCCGATAATTCAAGATATTCTGACAATATTTCGCCATCTATCTATATATATCTACTTATAATGTAAACAATCTGTAACTTCAGCGAAAGGAAGACATTACCTGCAATGCAAAAATTAACACATTAAATTATACTTTTAATCTTTGGCATTGAATTAAGCCTATTTGTCAGCCTACGTTATACTTAACAAAAACTAATTAAAAAACTTACTTTATTAAAACATGTGTCATGCTAAAAACTCATGACAAATACAGTAGAGTTCCGAAAACTCGGCACTCGATAACCCGGCAGTCCGGATAACTCGGCCACTCCCTGGCGTAGTATAAGACCCTAAAATATCACATAGTGAGGGACTAAAGGCTGTCGAAATCCCCCTTCACAATTTTGAACAACAAGGTGCGTCGGTAATAGACTTACTGTTCCTTCGTCGTCTTCGTGATGAAGCATCAAGACGCAGAGTGCAGTGCGTTAAACAACAGGACATTACGCATTTCTTTAAAAAAAAAGTAGTCAATTTTTTAAAAGTAGGCTTTCATTAGAGAAAGCTTTACGCCTTCATAAAGTAATTTTCTGAAGTCTGTCCTATCAGATAAATTACTGTATTCCTTAATTTTCATTAATAAAGGCCCTATGCCTTCATAAAGTAATTTTCCTCCGATTTGAGAGTAAATTTAAATACAGTATTCGTAAGTTACATTTATATACAGTTCATGTATTATGTATTTTCTTAAGTTTATTTGGACAGTTTAAGTTTGAGTTATAGCATTCTTTGTAAACTATTGTATTCTCAAGCAACAAATAAAAGTATTTATAACGAAAAAATTGTACTTATTTTTTTTTTTAGCACCTTTCCCGATAACCCGGCAGTTTCACAAACTCGGCCACCCTTTGGTCCACATTAGGCCGAGTTTTCGGGACTCTACTGCAATAGCAAATGGACAATAATAAAAAGCTTCAGATAAAAAGCTGCTCGGGATTTTTTTTTAAAACAAAATTATTTCGTTGGTTTGAAGAAATTGACTGATTTTGCTGCATAACAACTGCAGCATACAGCGAAAGCATGAAGGAGATGTGGAGAAAAAAGTCAAGTAATTTCAATTTAAGTTGATCCTCGTATTTACGTAGATGAATTGAAAACTGACAAAAGATAAATATATGGTTATTTACAAGCCATTAAATGAAATCAAGGCAAACTAAAATGACAGGCGTGGGCGCAGAAATGAACAGCGACTTCTGGTGCTATCAGTGCAATATCGTAATAACTGACTGATATAAAACAAAAACACTGCTTTTTATACCGTACTAATAATTTCCGCCATAGGACTACTGTCGTAACGGTTTACTTTGCTGCCCCAAGGCCTGTATTTTTAGTTGATCTCGTAAGAAATATACATTATAATTTCCTTTCTGATAAATTTCATGGGAGTAATAATAATTGATTAATAATAGACTTGCGTAAAGTTTGCAACATCATAAAGCTGAGTCAAAGAGGAAATAAAATGAACATTACAATTATTTGTAGTTGCAACAGAACTCCGGTAAACCCTTTTATAATCAAAATGACTGTAACTTTCAAATGCAAGATTTCAGTAAATTTTATTACATACTGCACCAAAATGTATTAAGCATTCTGTCTTTACCAACTCCGTAATCCTGATATCTGAACAGTCAGATATCAGGATCTGAACAGTCAATATCAGGATCTGAACAGCCAATATCAGGATCTGAAAAGTCATTTTTTTTTTGCTTACTGTAAATAAATTTGAAGATATTGTTTTTTGTCTAAGCTATGCCAATAGTGTTAAGCAGGTAAGGGATAAGAGCAGCGATAAGGACGCGATATCTCTAGAATTATACATTAATAATATTATTTATACTAGAAAGCAGAGACTAATAGCAAATCAATTCATATTCTTATATATTTTGATATTAAACTAACCAGAGGTATTTATAAGAGAAACTTGATGCTTTACATCACCAATTTGCTCTTTTAATCAATGACGGTGACTAAATTTCTATATCTTGGGAAGCTGATACTCTAAATATATATTATAAAAACACATTCTTCTTTTTAAAAATCACAAAATTCACGTGTTATATGAGCTAAGGACCAAAGTTCTTTAATCATGGTAGCTCTTTCATTATTTTATACTTAGTAGGTTAGATGCAATATGTATTTGATCTGTTACAATTTAAGAGTGTTTACTGTCAGAATTACTGCATAAAAGTACAAATGAACATCGAATTCATAATTCCATACTATTCTATTTAACTTTTTTGTTTTTTATATCTTTTGCTAAGGAAAATATGAAGCTGGCACATTTAATATAATAATAATATAAAATATAAAATATAATATAAATATACTTAATATTAATTTAATAGACAATATTATAAGTTTAATTTTTAATGTTTAAAATTGAATTGTACGTAATAAATGTTGTGTTTATAAGAAATTTTTAAGTTTTAATAAGTAGTAGCTTAAATGAAAATAAATATGACGCTACATTTTCTAATTCAGAAATTAACACTTTTTTTACTTCTCTGCATTTTAAAATTCTTATTAGTTTCTAATGATTTCACTTAGATTTAATACTCATTAAGGGCTAAACGCACTACTCCGTCTTCCGTTATGTTTCCGTAACGTAATTGCATTGGTGACGTAGTTACCTATTCAGGGTCACCAGAATTGAGTATCGTAAGACCTAATAGGAGATCTTCAAATCTACGAACATAGATTATATAAATATAACGGCTATGTTCGTCGATTTGAAGATCTACGTTACGTCTTATGAGACTCAATTCTGGTGACCCTGAATACATAACTACGTCACTAAAGCAATTACGTTACGGAAACATAACGGAAGACGAAGAAGTGCATTTAGCCCTTTACACCATTAGAAGAGAAAAATAATCTAGGCAAAGTAGACATTTGCATACAGAAATAAGTCTTTCAGGCAAATTATTTATCAACCTGATATATTTTAAAAGACTGAACCACTACTTTTCCTAATAAAAGTAATTTCTCAGTTTATTTATTCACACTGCTGAATTCGATTTCAAACTACATTCCAGAATCAACGCAGCAAACGTTACAACGTCTACAAATTTAGAGCGTCATAAATTAAGAAAGAAAAGCATTGTACCTCCATTTAGCTCAAAAAAACTAACAAGTTGTTCCAGTCATTTGCGTCTCTATTAGGAAGGAAGTCTTGGAATTCCAATATCCCATGCTTCTATTTTGTAGGAAATGTCGTTATTTTAAAAAAGAAATTCATTAATCATCATTATGAAACGATAAATGGATCTCTGTTGGTAATTAGGGAGCTCTGCTAGTCAATCATCAGCATCAGCTTTTCATGGATGAAGGAGACAAATTGAGATGTGGACGATGATGTATGAGCCACTTCTAAATGTTTACAAACGCTCCTAAGATGTCTAAATTCAAATACATGTAATTTGCACATCAATGCATTGAATAGCAACAACTGTATTTATACAAGATATTCGGTTAATTTCTAAACATTAAATTGTTCGTCTCGCAATAAAAATCAATGATGATAAAATCTTACATTATGATATAAGAAAGCGAAAACATTAAGTTGAAATCATAGACCTATCAATCAAGTTATTTAAGTAAAAGCAAAACTATAATAATGATTTGTAGCCTCACGATTTAACATCAAAAATCTTAATTGATCAACCTGAATTTTAATGACTTGCTATCTTTGCTAATATTAATGTATTTTCGAAAAAAAGGTTACAATAAGAATATGAAGTTAAACGTTTCTTTTTAGGTTCATTTCAGATTTTTGATAACAAATACTATGAAAATAATTTTTTAATGTATTGCTAAAGGCATTCTACAGTGTGGCCGGGAAGTTCCCGCACCCCTTCAATGGTAGTCATATTCTAAGAAAATATTTACACATTAACTGTTCAATGCGTCTGTGTGTTCGCCATCATGTTGTATTCACAAGTTCATATGTCGCCATGTCCAACTTGATATTTTTGGAGCATGTGATGATTCGAAATGCGTCCTCAACTGCATTGCGCAATTCTTTATTTGTGGTATAACGACGTTCAGACACGTAAGCCTTGATGATTCCCCACAGTGAGTTGTCAGGCGTCGTGTGGTCAGGACTTCGTCGTGGTCATTTCAATGGAGCTGGCGATGCTGGAATACCACGACCAATCCTTCGTCCCGGAAAATGTTCATGAAGAAACTCCCGCACAGTAAGAGCGAAGTGAGCAGGTGCCTCGTCCTGCTGTAGCCATACGCGTTCCATGATACCCGCTTCTTCAAGCTAAGGGATTAACCATGTTGGTAACATATGTAAATAAGTTTTACCATGAACATGACCATCAAAAAAAACTATATTTATTACTACATAATAGGGAATACGGGAACTTCCCGAATACCGTAGAAGTGACTGATTTTGTATGGCATTACCAAACCGTACTATTACCAAATAAGATATACCGAGCAGAAAACAAAATTGGAAATTGATGAACAGAAAGAAGCATAAAGATCACATAAAAGTTACGCCTGAGAACTAAAGTAGATTTATCTGAACAAGAAAGGAACTATGAAAGAAAAAGTAACAATGGAAAATTAGACTTAAAGAGTGTAGAAAATTGATTCAACGAAGTTTCAAACAATTGGAACACAAAACTAAAAATAAAGAAATGTGAAAACTAAAAAGGAAATTAGAAGCATTAAATAAATACAGAACACTGGGAATTTTCCTTTCTATAAAATCTTAGTTAAACCAATAAGTTTTAATGTAAACTTTGAAATCACCTTGAAGAAAAAGATGACAGCAAATGAGATTTATTCTTTTCTTAAGGCTTCATTCAATTGATACTTATTTGCCGAATTGGAGAAATGTTTTATACAACAATTTTACTAGTTCTAAATGGCGTTTGTTACTAAAACTAACTTTTCATAACAAATTCAAAAATATCAATTTTAATTATAGTTCATTGAACTAAATTTCAATCTCTCATTCCGCAAATATTAGCAATTGACTGTTCTCGCGAAATGTTACAAATTCACTTCAGCTTTTTTCTTCATTTTTTTCCCAGGGCTTCACGTTCAGCTCTCACTATGCGCTGATATTTGAACGTGTACTTTATTTCATGCTTCGTTTAGAATATTTTTATGAAACTAATTTATAGCTAAAGCTAAAATTTTAATATCATTTACATATTTTTAGCGACCCATTTCGGAGCTGATGTGATACAAAATTGGTAGTTATTGTGTTTGTCCTGTCTGTTCGAGTCTGTTCACCCTTAACAACTCCCGAACGGAAGGTCGGATCGACAAAAGGATTTTATCATCGCGTTCAGAGGCCCAATCCTCTGTAGGAATGAGGTATTTTTACGGTCTAATGATCCCCCATGTTCGAGATATTTCGCTTTGTTGTCATTCTACCCTCTTAACAACTCCCGAACGGAAGATCTGATCGACAAACGGATTTCATCATCGTGTTCAGAGGCCCCAAAAACTTAGGATTAGGGTATTTTTAGGGGCCTACTCCCATTTTCGAAATATTTGGCATTGTTTTCATTGGATTTCCGCTATTAACTTAAGAAATGAAACCATGTCATTTTGGTTGTCAGCTAGAGCTTGATCACTAAGATTTTGGACTATTTTTTATTTTCCTTTTCTTAAACTTTTTTCTCAATGTCCGTGTGGATGTTTTTTGTTTTTTTTTTTTTTTTTTTTCCTAACTTTTTTTGAAATTTTAGTTTCGTTAATGTAGTTCCTTTTTTTAATATAATTTTTGATTTTTTTGTATTATTTTTTTTAAATTTTTTTATTATTATGGGTCGCCCTTAACTGTATGCTTTAGCATAAAATTATATTCACTTGGTTTTTTTTATAGTCAACATTTCAGCAGGTTAAAGCTTAGGCTGGTTCTGATTTGGATACACCGAGACAACCGAACACGAGGAACAGTCAAAGTCATGCAAAACACGCTAAGTTTATTTGCAGTTGTTGCTACGATACTCCAATAGCGTCTTCCTAGCAACAAGGAAATAACAAGATATTCTTTTCGATTAAACCATACCAACACAATCCTTAAGAATGTCAGCAGAAGTTATTAGTGTTCTCAAGTTAGACTCGTTCAAATTAAATAGCTAATTTACTTGGAAATTAATGGAAGTACAGCAGATTTTTAATGAATTCATTAAAATTCTATAGAAAACATTAAAAAGATGTTAAGAAAAAACAAATTCGTATTTTTTCGAAGAGCAGTTGTTTTTACTTATAAAGATCTAAAAAATTATATGTTAATCATACATAAAAACGCATTTATATTTTACATTATTTATATACAAATGAATCTTTCTATAGCAGCACTGAACGTTTTGTTTGCTAACGATATTGAAAAGTTTATTTTATTTTCCCCTCTATCATTAGAAATATGAAACTTTGAAATATGAAACTTTGTTCTTGTGTAAGATGATTCAACGTAATTTTTCCGTATGATTTTTATTTTCGATTTTATTAATAACTACTGTAGGCCTATACTCTATTCGTCAGCTATTCTTCTTCAGGCTCAAGTTTTAGGATTGGGGATTTGGAGACTAAAATAATCTTGCTTATATTTTAACTTGGGCCATAAATAAGCAATTTATTATTTAGAAACTGTGGCTATGTTTATCAGAAACAATAAAAAAAAAAGAATTTTTAAGGGCGACTTTATTGTCAACTTCCTAAACAAAAATGACAAAAAGACAACGGACCTTCCAACGTCTATGAATTGCTTCTCTTTCTTCCCACTTATTGATACTCCAACCTGTCACTCGAACTCTTACTTCTCTCATTCACTTCTCGATCAAATTTTTACAAATTTTCCCACTATTAGTAAAGGTATACTTGAGGTTTACATAACAGACCATGATCCTGTGTATTTAACAACAAATATTTCTACAACCTTATTCAAAGATATCTCTCATAAAAAGCCAGCAAAGCTAGCAAATCGAAAGTTCAAAACCAAAAATATAATTGAGTTCAAAGAATAACGAAGATCTATCAATTGGGTCATTGAATTGCAAAAAGGAACGAAATCCGTAGAAAATATTATCAAAATGTCGTGTATACAGTGCATATAAGTCTTGTAAAATTTTATTGGCAACAAAATTGAATTGAATTGAATATGGAGTCTAAAATAATCATGGTTATATTTTAACTTAGGCCATAAATAAGCAACTTATATGGAGACTAAAATAATCGTGGTTAAATTTTAACTTGGGCCATAAATAAGCAACGTATAAGGAGAATAAAATAATCGTGCTTATATTTTAACTTGGGCCATAAATAAGCAACTTTTTTGGAGACTAAAATAATCGTGCTTATATTTTAACTTGGGTCATAAATAAGCATCTGATGTGGAGATTAAAGTAATCGTGCTTATATTTTAACTTTGGGAAATAAGCAACTTAACAAATGTTACAGAAATCAGACCAGCTGTTGCAGAGAGCGATTTTCGTGGTTGTAATTTAAGAGATGGTGAAAATAGATAGAGGGTAAATAAATGTGCCAAACTTTCAAGTTGGACTAAAAATAAGCAACGTACAACATTTCTAGGAAATCCGCATTCAAACATTTTATGAACCGACAAAGGGAAAAATAGAATAGAAAAATATCAATCGGAATAATTAGATTTCGGATGCTCAATAAAGAATATTTCTTTGTTTTTATATTTAACTTCAATTTCTAATGCTTTTTCTATTAACTTTACATAAAAGAGATTTGAAATAATCCAGTCAAAGCATGATTTATATTCCACAAAATTAGCTTAGAAAACTAGAAGAAAACCTTTTTTTACCCAGAAGACGACTAGGCAAGTAAACAGAGGCTTTTAAAATCTTCACGACTTGCTTAATTTGAAGGCGGAAGAAAGGACTTTAACTGAGGACACGAACAGAGAAGAAAACGAGGAGAATTTCTTCGCCTTGTTGTTTTATTTTGAATATTTAATGATCTTCACGGGATTTTACAGAAGAACAAAACTGAAAGTAGTTCAACTATCAACAAACAGTGAGACACATTTAACTCAAGGGAATTTTGAAATTCAGTTATTTTTAAGATTTAAAGTGTAAATATGTTGCATAATGTAGCCTAAATCTATAACTCATGGAATCAGCTTAAATTTCTACGTGAATAAATATTTAGGTTTTCTTCCTAGCAGAAAGAGAAAAGTTCATGCCTATTTGAAAGTGCATTATTGTTAGTTTTGTTCTACATTTTATGAGATTTGATAAATATTAAACCATGATATTCTTAAGTTTTAATTGCTGTGCGGGCAATCAACCAAGACAATATTCGAGTGCATGTTACCTGCAACTGAATAGCCTACAAATAACATTGAACATAAATAAGGAAAGTGTTCGTTAAAGTTACAAAATTTGATACAAAGACATACCAATGAATAAATATATCGACAAGAATGGTACTTAGTTAAGTAGGAAAAGGAATGGAACCTCCATGAATATAAACTAAAAATATAAAAACACATTAAAAATAAAGAAAAAGAAAATTCATGTGTTGGGCTCCGCAGCCTCAATGAAATTCTTATGAGCATCTAAATAAAGAAAAAGCGCCTAAAAAATGTTTAAACACATTAAAATGTTCAAACTGACATCTCAAGACAAGCCTGTTTCACTCTTATTAGGCGATCATCAGTTGAGAGTAGTCAGAATGAACATTGCAGGTCTCATAATGGATATTTCAGTTTATATTCATGAAGATTCCATTCCTTTTCCGACTTAACTTCAAATTCACCTCCATTATGAGACCTGCTTTGTTCATTCTGACTACTCTCAACTGATGATCGCATAGTAAGCGTGAAACAGACTTGTCTTGAGATGTAAGTTGGAACATTGGTCTCAAATTTTAATGAATGGTACTTAGCTTTACATAATTTTATAAATATGTAGTGATATTTGATTTTTTTGGCGTTAAATTATTTATCTTAATCAATTATCCAGAATGTGAAAAGATATATTGGCATTAACAATGGTCATAAGTAAATAATGAAAATATCAAGCAGTAGTGAGTATGGGATACGGTTGTAGAAAGCAATTGTATTGCTGAGAAGATCGGTGATGCCAGGAAGCATGTTTAAGGAAAGTGAAGATGCAGACTTTTAATTGAATAAAGTTGCCAAGTCTGTTACTGCGTCGGAATGATGTGGATGCGACGAGATGATTCGCCAAAGAACCATACGATACAGATTTATCTACAAATGTATTCAAGAACAGTCTACATTATCACAAGCGGTGATTTGTGCAGAGAACAAAGAATATTCAAAAATCATGTCCGACCAGCGAGTTCGAACGTTTACATCGAACGTCAATGTAGTCAACTCAATGAGAAAGTTAGATAATTTTTAAGAACTTGTCACTGTGATTTACACGATGTGTAGAAGACAAATAAGATGAACTTTACTAGCAGAGTAGTGAAGCACTGGTTTTTCTAAAGCCAGATTAGATTCGGCATATAATAAATTTATGTCAATCAATGTAGAATAAATTCAGTTTACATTAAATGTTTTAGCTTTGTATTCAGATTCGTTTTCTTTGTAGTACTCTGTTAGCACAGCATGTTTAATTTTTATTCACAAAATATAATATACTAGGTTTAGGCTGAGCTTTCCACCGCTTAGTGGGGACTGTAGGCCTATTTCGAGGACTCGGAAGTTGGAGGAAGTATTTGAGGTTCAATCTTTAATAAACATTTTTAAATTTTAAAGAAAGAAATCCGTGTAGCCGTTTAAGCGAAGGATATCGCAATGGAGGGGATTAATTTTGAGGATCTGGAAATCAAAACAAATGGATGTGTTTAAAGTTGTGATGTAAATAAGGTATGTACCAAATTTCATGGAAATTCGCTCAGCTGCGCTTTAACAGACAAATGGGTAAACAGAGGACAAATATTCTATGGAATAGTGAGACTCCCCATATTCAGTAATTACAAAAATATAAATAGTTAAGAAAAAATAAAAATAGTTGCGAGAAAAATTCATTTTAAATACAATTATTCATTATTGGAATTTTGACAATTCTCAATTTCCCACATAGAAGAGATATACTGACCGCTTTGCCACTTTTGATGACACCTATGTATTCCTTACGTAGATATTCTACACACAGAACTTATATTTAAAATAATCCGAACAATTTGCCCAAAGGCATTAGGTTACCAATAACTGTTAACTTCAGTAACAAGGCTATTTAGGGATGCTTTTACTATAGTAGAAAGGAAGGGCTATTTCTGACTTACAATGTAATCATTAGAAAGATAATCCTATTTGTTAGTAGGGCAAGTCAAAAGTTGAAGTGTTTAAACTATGTTTGAACTAAGTGGTAAAACCCGGCATAATTCTCATGTTGTACCTGCGGTAGTACAATGATGTACTAATACGATATGTTGACATGGAGATTTGTGTAGACTCGTCAGCCAGACCCACTCCCCGACGAGAATCCCAGACTTTCACCGATGAAAGTTCACATATTTTTAAGTTTTATGTCCTTTCCTTATTCTTTTGTATTACGTTTGTGGCACGTTAAACTTTTTTGGTTACATATATGTTATATTTATATGTGGTTATTTTATGTATATATTTTATCTTGAATTTGTAACAGTTTATAGGTAAATAATTTTTGATATCATTTAGTTGTATTTTTTTGTAGAAAGTATTTATCTGTATTTTATTCATTTTAATCTTTCCCGTTATTTATTTTAAAGCATTCCTTTTCTATTTTCTAATTACCGATGTTCTGTTTATTTTTAAATTCTTTTCCGTTGCAGCCGTTTAATTAGTTAATTAATTTAAGTTCGTTATGTTTTATCCGATCATTCTGTATATTTATAATTACTTAGCCAATCAAATCACACTATGTAAATATTATAAAAATCAATATTTTTCTTTTAATAAATTAATTCAGTTCAGTTCCAGAACTTGACTCAGTATCTTTCGCTCCTAAACACTCCCACAAACACCATTACAATATGGATACAATATTCGATGAAAATGGCAAATATTTCACTTTTTTTTTAAATATTCGATTCTTTTATATGAATTTTAATATTTGTAAGTGAAATTTAGTCGCAAGTCGGGGACTAGATGTAAAGATTTAAAGTTAGCAATTATGTATTGTATATTTGAAGTTAAAATTATGCTTGTTAAATCTCAATAGCATAAGACGCAAATCAAGAAAATTTGAGGAAGTTTTTAAATCGGTTCGACAAAAGAATTTAACCAGAAGTTTCTAAAAGAACTTAACACCTACTTTCATTAAAATATTATTTCTTAAAACTCCTTTATTTACAACTTTTTTTTTTGGAAAACGAAAAATCTACTTTTATTTTTAAATTATAATAACTATTGAATACAAAGAATAGAAATTTCCTACTTACTGAAACAAATAATGAAACATGCATTATTTACTTCTACGCTTCAATCCGATGAATGTTAATCGTATTTAGAAAGCGTTACGGATTAATACTTGTTGGATAACATTGTTTCTAATTCTAATTCGCGCGTTAATTTCTAGACAAAGATTTAACAATACAAAAGTTCGAGTCCTTAAATATGCATTTAAAGTTTCATGAAGATCGGTCAATTAGGAAGACATAGACTGTCTGATTTGATGAGCTTCAGTTTCCAAGGGAAGCAGAATAAAAATAATATTCCAAATTTACGATCTTTTCGTTTGTTTTGATGAAGAAATCGTTAGCATTATTTTCCAATTCAGTTCGTGACATGAAGGTTGAGATCACCTTGTCTTTTTCTAATCAAATACTGATTTCTTTTTATATTGATGGAACAATTCATTTTTATCAAATTAACAACGATTTAATGTCAAACAATCATGTCATGCTGTACATCACCTTGACAAATGACACCAGAAGACCCATCTGGAATGTTCCCAGAAGCAGGAGTGTGAGTGACAGCTACTAAAATCTACCAAGCTTCTTTTTTTCCTCACAAAAAAGAAATGATTGATTCATAGGCTGCAAGCATTTTTATTCCATAAGCGTAATATTAGAGTATCAGAATTACATAGTACATAAATTTTAGTTTGTTGAGCAGAATGGAAAAAAACAACAAATTAATTATCTTTGGTAAAGAATAAAACGCTTTATGATTTTTAGGTCTTCTTATTGAAAACACTGATTCATACATCATAGCTATGATATTAGATCTCATGTATTCATTAACAAGGTAATGACAGCGATTAGTAAACCAATCACAATGCTTCGCAACGGCTTCTGATACATATAAGAAAATATAATAATGCTATCTCAAAGTTAAACCATAACAGTTTCCAGATCTTTTGAATTTATGTTGAATTATTGTTTTAATTTCCTTATTATTATAAATGTGATTGCTGCAATGCAAAAGGGCAATTCTTGCGATTATTGTGATTACTGCTGAGCTACATTACAAATGTGATTGTTGCGAATGCAAAAGGCGCAATTCTTGCGATTATTGTGATTGTTGCGATTGTTGCTAATGTTAATTTAATGATATTTTAATGATACTTATCCACAGACGGACGGACAAAGTCAGGTTATCAGGCTTCTGATCCTTATCAGAAGCCTAAAAAGAATGGTATTTCGCGTGGAAAAACGAACAGAAAGAATTCCTTACAGAAATAACAAAAGGACTTCAGGGAAACATTAAGAAATGACAGAAGTCTATCTTTTACTAGTGAGGTAAATAGAAATTGCAGAACCTGGATAATGAGCATTCAGTAATTACTTCTAGAAATTCTATTAAATAACATTCTTTTAATGAAAAGGGTAAGACAAATCTGAAAATGCACAAATTCGTAAGAATTGTTTGCTTTTAACGCATTGAGTCATTATCAAAAGCAATCTGGGATAGCTATTTCGTCCTTATTAGGACTCATCAGCCAGATTTAGCTTTGATAATGGAACTCGGAATGCGTCAGAACCTATGATCCCGCCTCCCCGTCAGGAAAGCGGTACCCGGTTGAAAGCAAACAACTAAAGAAAAAACATTCTTTTAATATCTACAATATTTCGTCCTTCTTACCGAAAGACTTCCTCAGGTGATTATAGAGGACAAGAAGACAAAAAACTATTCTTTTTCCTCTAACATAACATAAGGGTTACAAAATAAGAACTAAAATAAGAACTAGACGTTAATAATTGAAAACTGTCTTATTCACCAGCATAGTTATTGATAATGATAACATAAAACACATAAATAATGATAAGAATTAAACACTAACAACAACGATGCTTCATGAACAACAATAACATTACCAACATCTCGCATTATATCAAAAAACTTATTAAAAAAAGTTATTTTTTCATCAAATCTTTAACATAACCAAACGAAGCACTCAATAATTAAATGGTAAAACAATACCTCTGTTGTAAAATGAAAACAAAAGTGATATCAGCTCGAGAACGAGATATGTTAAGAATGAACCGATCTTGAAAAAGAAATCAAGAAGAATGAACGAATTAGCGTCTGAGAATATAAAAACAAAGAAAGAAAGCTAAAACTGAAAGAAGATGTTTCCATAGAAATAAAATCTAATAGATGAAGCCGCAAAGAATCTTAAAAACTATGAAGAAATACTGTATAAGGAAGTCTCCACATCAAAGCCTAATCGATATCAATTCAAGCATGAATTAAAGGAACAAAAGACAACTGAGATCAAAGGAACATTCTCATGTGGGATCATTAACGATAAATTTGTCTAATAAGGTACATCAACTGAATTGAATATCTCATCAAACCGGGAAATACAATGTTACCGAGGCTGTTTTGTATGATTTACACAAAGAATTTAACTTAAGTATCGTAAATAAAATACATAAGTGAATTTAATGAAAAATTTACTGCAATTATTTATCTTCTAAACGAACTGTTATCAAAAACCGAACTGACTGAATCCGTATTGAGACATTACTTACGTTGTTATACGTGAGATGGTTGGAGCGTGGTATCGCGACGAAATAAGTTCGTAAACATGGTTGATTATTAAATAAAAAAATGTGAAGCCATTTACAAAGTAAAAAATTTAGTAAATCCCTACTGATTGAAGTCACACACTGCTTATTGAGCTTGTTGATTATTCATTCAATAAATTAAAGTTTTGCAAATCTTTATATTACTAAAATCTTTTCCGTTTGTCCGGAGTAGTCCAACAATGGACAAGGGTGCGCCTGTGGAATTGTTGCGAATGCAAAATGCGCAATTGTTGTGAGTGTTGTAATTTCCAATATCCAGAATGGTAGTACAACAATGAAAACTGGTGTTTAGTTTTCAGTGTTGGGAGGAAGTCGACAAATGCAAAATAAGCATTGTTGAACTTCAAAATGTTGCGTTCTCTCCGTCAACAATGGCGCGCGCTGTCAAATAATGAGTTCATTCAAGAAGGAATAACATATCACTATTAGCTCAACTATTCAACAAATCGCTTTCATTGGAAGCGATTTTTCTTGGATTATCTGTGCTCTTAAATAACAACCAACATAAATTCCTAATCTTATTTACTGTAAACTCAATTTACTGTAAATTCAAAGAAATCACCAAGCCAAATTGTTAACAGTAAATAAGGTAAGGAATGTATATTGCTTTTATTTAAGAGCACGGCCTAATTGTATATTTTCATACATCACATATTTTAAATGATATTGTGAAAGATATTGAGAGGAAACGATTGGAAAGAGACAGATTTGGATCGAAAGAATGAAGCCAAACGTAAAAGACGTCAAGGAGACAACGGAAGACACCCAAGAAAGACAGAGGTTAGGCGCCGAACGACATCAGGCAGAGAGAGAGACAGAGACTTTAGGCCCCGAACTCTACTTCATGTAACATCCATCTCAACATATCTCTTCTTCAAACATCTATATCGATCAGTCTGTACACGAGGGCCTAGTTCAACAAAACAATTTTTTCAACGAATTGCTTTTCCTGATATCTTGAAAATATAACTCGTTTTGGATAATCAAGCCAAACTGTGGAACTTTTTGAAAAATTCTTTTGAAAAAAAAAATTGTAATTTTCGTAAAACTGTTATTATCAATTGCACGATCTAAGTAGTAAAATTTTATAACATTTCTTTTAAAGGCTATTGTATTTTGTCTGACTTTGCCAGCCTTGTGGGGGTTTTTTTTATGTAATGTTACAAGCAGAAACAGACGGTGGAATTAAGAAGAAAGAATAGTGAAGTAATGCGCGGGAAAAAGGAGAACTTTGATAAAACCTGTCCAGCGCGGATCGTTCAATATGCACATGAGAACTGAATCCCAATATTCAGAGATGAAAGTCAGATGTCTTAACTATACGCCAACCTCGAAGATCCTTTACATATTATTTCTTAAAAATTTTTTACTTTATTTTTTATTTTTTTTTAAATCGTGAAATATAGTATATTAATTAAATTTCAATTTTAATGCATTTTTCTATTGCCTATATTGACATTTTAATTACAATATAAATTTTCCATTTCTAAAACAAAAAATGAATTAAATCCTCAGTATTAACTTAAATTGCTTACTTAAATTTAATCGGGTTATCGTATCAAATCCATAGGTTACATTCGAAGAAATCCATTTTTAGATTCCATTTTCTTAGGGAATTGTCGTTGCCTTGTCACAGGGATTGTTCGACAAAGGACATGGAAACGATATCAAATATAACAATTTTATTGTTCCTAATATTCAAAATTAAATACCAAGTTTCATCTATCCAGCGTTTCAAAAATCGTTATAACAAATTCTAGTCAATTTCTTAAATAAAATACCAGTTTCAAATTTGATATTTGATTTATTAGAAATGTAAAAAAATTATATTAAAAAAAAATGCCAATTATTTTTCAGGGAAAATTTTTAAAATATCTGAAGAAAACATGGAGCATTTCGAAAAATTATTAATATTTATTAATTGAAAATAAATAATTTCTTTAAAAATTGGAGACTAATGATCAAACTGACATTTCAAGACAAGCCTGTTTTACGCTTATTAGGCGATCATCAATTGAGAGTAGTCAGAATGAACAAATTTCTCAAATTATAATTTATACACATCAATTTTTGAAAATACTGAATGACATTTTTACAAAAGTTTTTGGAATTATTTTTATAAAACATAACAATTATATTATTCTTTACATTTATACTTAATTAATTATAATTATTTCTAATTCTAATTTCTTGTCATTAATGGCATAAAAAATAATTAAAAAAAACTAATTACCATTTTAATCTTCCAACAACAACAATAAAAAAAGATGAGGATAATGAAGACATTAATTCAAAGCAGTTGATAATTTTTCAGTGTTCATAATTATTTGTGCTTTCTCATCAGAAATCATCAATTAACGAAAAATGCAACTCATAGCATATTTCACTTGAGTCAAGATTTCATTGCTTTATTCAGTTTAAAAGATTTGCAAAATAAGGTTTCTGAGCTGTCCTACTTGCAAACTATACATATTGTAAATATAAATATAGTTTCCAAGTAAATAAATATATATTTCATATTTATTTTTGGAGGGATATAGAAAATATTTCTTTTGTACTAAGACTTTTATTTTTTCCATTTAATTTTAGACATTTCTTTAAAATAATTTCTTTTTTCTATTATTTATTCAACATAGGATCAAATGTTTTTCCCTATTCTTTTCTTTTCACTAGAAATTCGTGTAATAACAGATTGTATAATATTGCTTTAATATTACAATAATCGTTAAAAGCTTCTTGGCAGCGTGTTTTTCACTAATTACTTCAGACTAATTAATAGTTCATTCTTAGTTCTTTAGTTGAACCAACAATTAACTTCACAGTATTGTTTAATTGTCTAATAGTTTTTAGCCTTTCGGGTTACTTTTTACATCAAGATAATTTTTTGTTAATGTTTTTCAGCGTTTATTGTCAAATTAAAATAATAAAAGCAATTATATGAAATAATAATCTTTAGGCCTAAAATGTAATTTAAATTAAACTTATTTTTCTAGTTTTATTTTGTAGCTAGGTTGTGCATGGTCACAGTTTTTAAATAAATAAATACAATAAATAAAAAATTATTAAATATTATCATTGCATATCCGCGACTAAACATCAATTTGAAGACTGGTGGGGAACAGAGTGGAGATCAAAAAATTGAGTTCACATTTTATGTTTAATCATAAAATAAACAAATATGTTTAAATAAGCTTAATAAAAAAGGTGTTCCTAATTTTGAATGCTCATTCATTATTTTGTTTTTTTAATTCTTTTAATATATTATTAAAAAACATAGTCCTGTTGGGATTACAAATAAATTCCATCAACAGGTGTTAGGAATTAAAATTAAAAAATAATAAATAATCCATAATAAATCATATACATATAAAGTCAAAAATTATCATTTTTCTAAGTGAGGAAAAAAAAATCTAGAATTTTAATTCTAGTCAACCAGAGAATTTATATTTATTATTAACCAATTTGTAATAAATTTTTTTAATTTTGAAATTTTAGAAAATTTTAGCAATTATTTTAGATTTATTTTATTTATCACATCTTGTAATAATTTATTTCGGGTAGCATTCTCCATAACTATTAAAAAAATTTTGGATATTAAATTTTTTGGATAGTATTAATAATAATAATAATAATAATAATAATAATAGTAGTAGTAGTAGTATTAGTAGTGGTTATACATGTTTTCTAATAATGATGTGCCAATATTACATTTAAATTAGATCCAAGTAGAAAATTAGATCTAAGTAGAAAGTTTAACATGCGGAATTTGTCTTCTAAATAAACCATCCACAACTCACACTTATCATTAAAAAGACATTGTATTAAAAATAATGAAATTGTAAAGACTTTGAAGAAGGGCCAAAAGATGCCGCCGAAACTGTTTGTAATTTTATTATTGTTAAATTCAATGTTTTTTTTAATGGTTGTAAGTGTGAGTTATGGCTTATTTAGAATGAAAAGTAGATCGGGAATGTTTCAAAATTAACATAACATGTGAAATCAAGCAAAAATAAGCTTCTCACAAAGTATTACATTTAATAATAAAGTGACCATTACTCTTTCTTAATTACATTGATTGATTCAAAAAGAAGTTATATAAGGGAAGAAAAAAAGAAAGACAAAGTTTCAAAAGCTAGGTTATTACTTTTTAATAAAAACCTCAGTCTAAAGACTTTCATTAATCTTCAAACAAAAAAGATCTTCTTCCTCTGTAATAAAGAAAAAAAGAAATTCGGAACTTGACAAGCGAAGGAGGTGGATAAATAATTAAATTTGGTGTCAGGAACTTGAAGAGTTTCATTGTTAAATTTTTGTGTTTAAAATTACTGAAATAGTCCATGTCCTGAAGCTTCCATCAAGTGTCTTCAGATGCACTCCTTGTGTTCACTCAGGAATTCCAATAACGGACTGCTTTCACTCGGATGTTGCCTAAGTCTTGTTTTAACTCACGGCTAACGGCTTATTCCCATTGACAGTGGCTTATCAGTGTTCGTTGTTACTTTAATTCTTAAAAGGACATTACAAGAGATCATTTCTCAAGCTCAAAGAAAGAGGGAATTAAAGTAGTGTCTATTCAGTATCAGAGAATCTGTTGTACAGTATTTGATTCTTCACGTTATTAAAGAAAGCGATTTCTTACCATTCAAAACCTAAATTTTTTATTTTGTTTTTGTTTTCCTTACTTTGTAGCTTCCTAGAAACGTGAGACACATCAGAATAATTGGTCTCTATGTGGGTGTATCTCCTTAATAACTTGTGAATCGCTCGATGAATCTTTTAGAAAATGGCATGCACATTTAAGTACAAGATATGATTAAACTTAGAGTCAGTCTATTAAAGTAAATTGCAGATTTAATTAGTCATTTCATAATGAAAAATATCTATTAAATATATTCAGCAGATATTCAAACTTATAACTTAAACAAGGTAGGGATAGCGATTAGTAAACCAATCACAATGCTTCGCAATGTCTTCTGATACGTCTATGAAAATATAATTGATATTGCCTTAATTTCCTTATTTTTATAAATGTGATTGTTGCGAAAGACGCAGTTGTTGCGATTGTTGTCGTTGTTGCTATTGAGATTTTAATAATACTTGTTCCCAGACAAAACGGGAATAAAAGTCTTCTGATCTTGATCAGAAAACTTTAAAAAAAAAAAAAGAAATGGAGACTTTTTACTTTTATATTTTTTAATTTTTTTCCCTGTGGGTCCTTGTCAAGAAATACGTGAGAATATGAGATTAAAAAAAAAAAAATAATCCTCAGAAAATCATTAAACCCGAAAAATGGATCAATGGCTTAAACAACGGATATGATTCCACTTAGCAATCCTATAATTTTCTACCCTAGCTTTCGTATGATTACAATTAATAGGATTCAGACTATTTAAGTAATTCGCAAAGCATTTTTAATATAAAGTATAAATATATACAGTAAAGTAAAACGTGTAATTATTTCAGAAAATGAAACGTATTCGGCAGATATTCCCTTTTTAAAAGAAATAAGAGATTTTTCGTAGGCTCTCATGAGAAAGAAAACGTATAATTTGTAAAGAAAATGGTACAAACTTCTTGTAAATTAAACCAAGAATGATTTGTTATCAGATATTTATATTAACATTGTCCAGTTATTTTACTTATTCCACTAATTTTGTTGAAATAAGTGTTGTATTATTACAATAATAATTTAACTGCGTGTTGTGCAATGATGAAATATTAATTCATGCAATCATTGTGGTCAACAACAAAAATAACAAGAGGGGCAAAGAAGATTTGCATCGTTTGTTTTACGGTTGCGTAGAGATAAAAAAAAAAGATCTAACAAAAAAGGAAGAAGGGGTTTTCGTCGGATTCTATCGCTATGATGTGAGTAATATCATACAATAGAAGTATACCTCAGTTTTCTCCAGATGTATATTAGTGATAAGAAAATTCTTTCAATGAAGTAATGTAGTAATTACAAGTATGCGAAATTATAACAAGTCATAAAGTCTTCTTTTTTATCCGAAAGTTTAAAGCATGGAAAGACAACGGATTCCCAGATTGCAGACGATTCAATAAAAGGCAGTAAAGATTGGATATTAGAACTGATCAACATGGAACTTAACCCGGTAACCACGGCGATGACTAACGGGTTTCGAACGATAAACAAGGATGGAGTTAGGTGGCCTAACTAGAACAGATCATTGCAGATTACGTATTAGCCTAAGTCAAGAGTTAATCTGTAATATAGAAATCCCCAAGCGGAAAGTGAACACAAACATTCTGGGAACTTTTTTGGTGATTAATAGGTTCTAACTTCCAAGTAATGGCCTAACATGATCTGACTGATGAAACCACATGTAAATACGATTAGACTTAATTTCAATTATTTTCACATCCAAGTCGAGTTTTATTCTTGTTTAATTGATTCACACATTGCGCTGTTTATTGAAATTTGAATAATTAAATTAAAGACAACTACGGATTTGTTATCAGATGTTTACATTAACATTGTTCATTAATTTTTCTAACAAGATCTACATCAAATTAAATTCAGAAAGTAGTTGAAAAACTATGAATTTTCAAATAATAAATTAAAACTGAACATAACTTACATCTGACTCCACAAAAATAGCCTAGACAATACCAGCTTTATTATAACTATAAAATAATCGTCGATATTGGCTGAAATTATCTTAAATTTCACTAAAGTTATGTATAAAATTAAAATGAATTAAAAAAAGTGAAATATGATACTCAGTAAATTTAATTCAAATTGTTAAAAAAAGGTACAATTTTCAGAAATTGTTGAGGAAGTGAGATTTGGCTTCACTACAATATCACAATCGGGACATTGATGTAGGCATGAATTTGGACGAAATGTACTGACAAATAAATGTCACTCACATGAGAGAATTAAAGAGAACTAAAATAAAAGTATACAAACAAAATTTGGTAGTCCACTTAGTCCATGCAGTAAAACAGTTATGAATTTCCGATAATCGCTGTAATATAAATAAATAAAACAAACCAAAAAGAAAAATAGAAATTTTATAATAGATTAATGTGTATAGAGGATAGTTTAAGAGAATCTTTAAAATGTACATATTTTTAATTTAAAAGTAAAAGAATTAATTAAATAGCAAATGTAAAGATGTTGTAATCACTTCATTACAAAACAAAAAACTTTACGTTGTTTTTTAACAAAGAAATTTACATAAGGAAAACAACGAAAAATTGTAACAAATACAAAATCAAAAATTGTTCAAGTCCTAACTTACTATAATTTGATTGGAAGGACCTTTGCATCCTAGGAGGTGAGGAGATTAAAAATAAGCGTTTCTTTTAAATTGGACCATAAATAAGCAACATATCACATTTCAAGAAAATCTGTCCTACGGACAAACAGACTTATTTAAGAAGTACTTCTTAAAAGTGAAAATTAGATTAAAGGAAAAGCAAGCGTCATTGATTCAGGTTTTACTTTTACCATAAAATATCTATCTGCACAAGTTAGAGCTTCCAGTTGATCTAACATAGGAAGAGAGAGAATTGATTTACTCTACCTTTTGAAATATTAACTCCATTTGAAATGTACTCCAATGCGCTTTTGTCTTCCCCCTTCCCCATTCCCCTGCATTAACAGAGATTGGGGAGTGTGAAATAAACGCTTTTGAATTGGTCGCCGATTGTCAGCGTCTGTTCAATCAAAACCATTCCTTCCATTAACAGTTTGTTGCTTTGCAAGGAATCAAGCAAATCGCCCGAGAGAGAAAGAAAATGGAATTTTATTCTTTGAAATAGCAAAGTTATGATTATCCCTTGGGAGTCAACTGAGACAGAAATGGAAACACAGAAAGAAGCTTCGTCTTAAACGAAGAAACGATTCAGGAAATAAGCTGCGAGTTTTGACATTTTATTCTTTAGAGGAAATTAGCTTATTGCAACCACAACCCGATCAATGTCAATTTTCTCCCCAGTTCACATGGTATTGAGAATTGAGACAAACTTTTGCTCTACGAACTTATTCTTCTGAAACCTAATCCCTTTTATTTCTCACTTTTATTCTATTCAACCTTTATACAGGATGTCCCAAGAAAAGGGATCAATATTCGGTAAGTCATTGTACCAGTCAGTCTAAGAGTAAAAAAGCTTATATGGACATTTGTCATAAATTCGAACGGTTTCGCAGAAAGAAGTATTTCAAAGTTTAACTACAAAAATGATTGAAAGAAAGAAATTTGCTGTTTTTATATTTATTGTTCAAGTGATAATTTTATTACAATTCACAATAAAATTTCAAAAATATTACCTTAATTTCAATCACTTTGCAACACTTTATGGACTAGATGAAAGGACAGTATTCCCAAAACGTGTCTTTCAAATTGGACGTAATTTAAATAAGCAATATATCAAATTTCAAGAAAATCGGTCCAATGGAGAAACAGACCAATACACTTAAGAATTACTTCTTAATTTCTACTCTTTAATTTAATGTCTCAATGACTCCCAATTCGGAAACCGCTCGGAATAGAACATACGTTCATATAAACTTTTTTACTTAGAATACCGATACTATGACCTAGAGGTGACACCTGTGACACGTTGTGTAATGATTAACAGTTATATTAACAATATGACAACATTCAGTATCTCTTACAAGAAAATGAAGTTAAAATGCCAACTTCGAATGTTAACAGTAATAGAAGACGGACTATACTTAGTAGTGATCAATTTCTTTTTTGTGACTCTTAGTTATTATTATGACATCGGCTTTATTGATTATTTCAGTTTTGAAAGTGATTATTAAATGTATAATTTTCAATCAGATCTAACAAATAAACACCCAAAAGAATATCTGTTCATCTTCATGCAGTCTGATTGGTTGGTTGATGTTTAATGACGCAAAAGCATCATTGGCTACCAAGCAGTCTAGAACAGCTACTACTATTCTTTTCTGTGGGAATTCAGCTTTTCTAGTAGTTCTTTTGCAGATATATATGAGCTGTCATTCGAATGATCTGCAGCTCTGGTTTTTTTTCCGTTTCATTTAAGCCACAATTGGATGCTTTGTTAAGCTGAAATCAGCAGAGAAAATGGCTTGTCAGAAACAAAACCAGATATTTGTTACACGCGACGAATTTGGTGGTTGATGGAACCAATATAGGGACGTTGAAAAATCTTGTTGGCCATCAAAGAAGTCCACAACCATACTCAACAAATCAATAGCACACATATCAACAAAATGCTTCAAAGTACAAGAATCTTTCCTGCCATTTCTGATGTAAAGCGTTCATAATTATATTAAAAATTTGTAAAATAAAGATAAGTCGTTTTATTTCAGTTGCAATTTTATTTATTACTAGGAAAGGGCCCAACTTTGCCCGGTTCTTAAAGAGACAAAGGAATGACATATGAATAGGCCATCAGCTGACCTTTAACGATAGCGCCATTGGTTGTCATTAATAAATTCTTTAGATTTTCATTGGTCTTGCTCATGAAGCGGCGTTAATTTTAATAAGTCCACTTCAAGTAAAAAAAAAAACTGTAATATAGTTTACTAAAAGATGCAACCTAATTATTTTTTACTCCTCCTTTTATTCTTCACGATTTCTTCTCGTTTCTTGCTTTAATTTAAGGAATACTATTCGCTAAATTCGTTTTAGTAAACATCTTTATCCTACAAGTCTATCTTAGTGTGTTACATGTTAGACCAAACACGTAAGACTACTGGTTTTTGAGGCTCTTTACAAAAAAAGTTTCAAAGTTATGGGAATGTCAAATTGAAATACCCATAATCCGTCTGTAATCTAGATAACTAAAAAAAAAATACAAACGCTTAGTAGAATTTTTACATTCCAATAAGGATGGCCATAGGTAATTTTGAATTATGTCGTACTATAAATAAATGGAATATCAGTTAAGAGTTGAGGATCCAAAAACCATTAAAATACGTTGACATCCAATTCCAATACCACGGTATCTGGAAAAGAAAAGAAAAAGAGTTCGTTTCCCAATACTATATTCTTTCTTCTTCTCAGTTGATCTTTAAATTATAAATACTTTTATTTTCGTAACAATTTTTTTTTTTTTTTTTTACTACAGGCCTACAACTATTTTTTTATTATGTATTATTATTTTTTTTTTGCCATCCAACTATGGGATATTAGAAAGTTGCAAAGTCATCTATATCTTGTTTTATTCATCAAATGTTTTAAGGATTAATTTAAAATACTACATTTGTTGTGAACGAATCTTGCTTGTTAATGATAGTTAAGGTTTGATAACAAATAAATTCTAGCTTTAATTATGGATATTAAAAAACAAAACAGAATGATCTTAGAATGAAAGTTAAAAAATTTTTTTTATAACATTATTAAAGAGTTTCAAAAGTATTTTTATGGTCGGAATAACGTGAGTTTCCTTGAGCTTTTATTTATTTTACTTTTTTTTTTTAAATATTAAAATTAAGAAAGCTGATAAGATGTCGTTTTCCCGTGATAAAAGGAGTTTTATACTTCTAATGTAAAGATATGATGTTTTCCATCTAACAAAACTTGACTGTAAATTCATAAAGTTTAGTATACTGATGCTGGTCTGTTTATTTTCATCAAGGCGGAGAACGTGGACGTGAAATGTTCTGGAACGGGGACTCGGTTTGCTGGACTGATGCCTAGCGAAGAACATACACAAGTGCACAACTGACAAAAAGGAGAAGGAATCTGAATGTGCTGAAACCACTAAAAGACTTAAGAACCGTTAAAAGATAACTTCCAAGAAAACTTATTTTTGTAGATCTACTTTTGGGGTTTGGAAAACTCATAAAATACCATTTCTGCTAATCAAAACAGCTAAAGTAAAAAATCAAATGAGTATACAACTAATAAAATTAAAAATAATATTAAAGTTTAGTTACTTTTTATTTCTTCTTCTTCTTCCGAATTTGGCCAACTAGGGACCACGAAAAATAACCTCATGATTTTCTTCCTTGATTCAATCTCTTCCTCCAGTATTCTTTCATCCTTTCACTCTGTTGCTTTCGTCTTTCATCTGTCCAGATTCCTCCTACTTTTTATTTATTTCTATTTAAAGGATACATTTTTAATCGTTTTCTGGCTTAGGATATACTAGGTAACTTGGTGTAAATGAATGAAATGTCGTTGTGTAAAAATGTAAGGAATTGCCTTGCAAAATACTAAACATAAGAAATCTGATTAGGATGAATCTTTCTAAAACCATTAAACTGACGTTACTTTCTTAGTTACCGTATCAGAACTTTGGGACCTGCAATAATTGCAAGACATTGAAGGAAGTTATACGAAGTGTCCTAGGCGAAAGATCAATATTGGAAGTCTTGGTATTGTTCAGTCTAAGCAAATAAAGAATAGCTTAAATTTGTTTATTATAAAACCCTAAATGTATGCATGGTAAATCTCAATTAGTTAAAGTAAATAGTGGCATTAAAAACTGGTAATAATTATTTGTTTTTCGGCTACTTATCTAGAAAAAGTGAGGCTTAGCTAATCACTTAACCTGCGTGTATGTCTCTTTTTGCTTACTGACCTTTCAACCACTGGACGCACCTTTCTGAAACTTGGTATTTCATATAAGCACTTTTTTGCTTTTGTGGTTTATGTTAACGACAAAAGAGGAACAACACTTCTATATTTGAAGTTTTTTTGTTAGGCCTCTTAGGTCGGAAAATTAACACGTGAAGGTGACAAATGAATAATACGAGGGCGAGTCAAAAAAAAGTATGAATTTTTTTTTTGTATCACGCAGTGTTCATACGGCTCTGAAACAATGTTTCGTGAGAAGAATGGATCTCGTGGGATCGGCGAAAAAAATAGTAAGCGCGTACACGCCTGAGTTTGACAGCATTAAGCCAAAAAAGCACGAGTGGTCCGTAGTCGCCTACGGAAACATGGATTCGGTTTGTGTTGAGCAGTTCGTGGCTTTGAAATTTTGCTTCTACAGAAATCCATCACGGAATCAAACGAAATGTTGCAACAGACATACAGCGATAGTCAACCGCATTTCGGTGATTCAAAGACTTTAAGGAGGACCGTGTTTCTATCAGAAAGCAGGAGGGTCCTGGCGCTCCGGGCCACCGCGAAGAACGAGATATGATTAACACAGCTGCCGTCATTGTTCGGGAAGATCGCCGAATAACGCTAGATAGACTGGCAAACATGTTAAACATTTCTCATATTAGTGCGTTCACCATTTTGCACAATCGCTGAATTCCATCATTACTGGTGATGAGAATTGGCTTCATCACTACGACCCCGAAAGCAAACATCAACAGCAGTTCTGAAGAAGGCCGAGTCGGTTCTGAAGACGATGTCAAACGACGGGTTCCAGCAAATCTTACCAGAACTTGCAGAACACTTTGGGCGAAGTGCATACAACTCGATGGCAACTACTTCGAAAAAGACCACTCAAACTGGACCCTGCCTAATGTATTTCGCGGTTAAAAAATTCATTCTTACTCTTATTTGACTCGCTCTCGCAGATCGAATCTTTTAACGAATCTTAATTCCAAGTTCGTTGGCAGAATAATCTGATATAAGCAAAAAATAAGGAATACGAATTGATTTTCTTTTTCAAAAAGTAAAATTTATAAGTAATTTTAAAGTAGATTTTACAGTAAAAAATTTTTACTTCAAAATATATTCAATAGATATTATTTACAAGGAACTTGAGACTTTCCTGCTTTTCAACACTTAAAGAAAAAAAAAAGAGAAGAGAATAAAATTTTAAAGATAACAGAGTTTAAGGAAAGTAGATGTTAGGTTCTCTCGTGATCTTTTTATTTTTCATGCAATAATAAAGGCATAAGAAAATTCGATAATAATTCAGAAGTTATCGGTCTGAAAAATAATAATGTTTGAAATTTTCCCTTTCCTTTTTCTTCATGTTTCGCAAGCATTTTCTGAAAAATCAAACAAAAAGAGAATATTTTGAGCTAAATTTTCGACCAACAAAACAGTTACAGGTCAGGTGATTTGCGACAAAGTTACTTTATTTGTGGATCTGGACTTCACGATCACGAATAATAAAAAGTTACAATTATCCAAAATCCCATAAAAATTTAAATAAATCAGACAATAACCATAACTTTTCTAACACAACCACTCAGCTGGAACTACTTTTTTTTCGATTCGGACAAATTCCTATAAATCCCTTATAGATTATTTATCCTAGCATAGCGCATAAACAAAAAGAGGACAATTGAAATGGCCCGTTTTAAAGCTCTTTCTCAATAAACACCATAATCATAAATGGCTTTCAGAACTGGATGAGAATCAATAGAAGATTTCAGTAGAAGGCCAACTCGTAAAGGGATTTATTACCCAAAATGGCCGCCACAGACTTTATTGATGGTTATGTGGTCTGCATTATCAAGGAACGAATTCTTTAAATAAGTATTTGGGTTAAAGATGTTTAAGATCTTCTTCAAAAGATCTTTACTGCTAAGTAAGAAGACAATAATGTCTTAAAGATTAGATGAGAAGAGTAATGTTGTTTTCAATATACATAACTTCAGCATGTGTTTAAAATGCCAACTTATTACAAAAATTTTTTATATCATTGTATATTTTTTAAAAGGTGAATAATTCTTGCTGCAGTTATCACCGATATTCTTATAAGTTTGTCATACAAGGAAGTCATTATATTACTTAATCATGTCTGGAATTATGGAAATATGATAGCAGTTCTTTACAATACGAATAAAACGAAGAATAAGTGAAGTTTATGAATAAGTGAAAAATAAGGCTGCATTTTTTTGGTTCCTGAGGTCAGAATTCTTAAATCCTCACAGCATAATATTAGGACTGCAATGATGATTGCATTCTGGAAATACACTATGTGTCCTTAATATCTGAAAACTTCATTGGAGAAAGGAAGAAAATGTAAACTTCTTAGTTAGTTTCTCCTGGCTTATATTAATTTTTGTCGGATGGTCATTCTGATGACAGCCCGCCTTTAATCCCCAGTAACAAACGCGCTACCCATTTGACATAGAGCTGGGTGAACCCTATGGTCCATCTGGAGAAGTAATATCCGTGAAAAAATGTCGCCAATCACCGCCAAGAATTGAAAGATAAACTTTATTTAAAATTAGATTACTTAATTTTAAATTAATCTTTAACACTTACACAATCTTTCTTGGTCCTTGAGGAAAAAATTATTCATCCCAAGGTCAGTGTTGTATTTCGTACCTCTCTTTATACAAATACTTCGATTCATAATTCGAAAGCGGTTAAAAGCGTAATACCAAAAAAAAATTCCCAGTACAAACTCACGTCGCACCTATGTGGAAACATATAAAAGTATACTAATATATATAGTATGTTAAAGTATGTAATAAAAGTAATAAAAGGTAACAGCACAAATAAATAGTTAAAAAAAACAAAAAAAAAAGCGAAAATGCAATAAGCATAATGTCAATGGGAACATTTTGATTTGCATCGTATTACTAGCATGGATGAACAAGAGAATATGCCAGATGTGATGCGATCTGTAAAACTTTTTGAAGTTAACAGTAATAGCTTGACAAAAACATAAATGAAAACAAAAGAAAATTGTAGATTTAAAAAAATACAAGAAAAGTTTAATGATTTTGTTTTAAATAAAATAAGGTTTCAATAATTAAAATATCTATTTATCTCTTGAAACGGAAGAGTTAGAAAAGCTAACTTCAAAGAAAATTAAAATAAAATTATAACGCGCTTTAATAAAGAATTTTGAATTAAAATTTTTCCTAACAATTTGTATTATATGCACTGACTTAACTCACAAATATTATCAATAACAGCCTGCATTCGCTGCTTGGAAGCAGCAGAATAAGTTAAGTCCATTATTGACTCTGAACTCGTTCCTGGAATTCCTGTGTGTTAGTGAGTGCGCAAGTGCCGGCTGCCATTACCCATTTCATTGCTGGGATTATGTAGCAACTACTCTTGGAGCCATTTCTGGACTGTAACGTTCGCATTTGGAGAGAAGGGCAGACCCAAGTGCCCGCCTACGACTAAAAACTTTGGCTATAAAACAGACGGTCTCCTGTGCAGCACAAAAGACTTAGACACGATTAAGTCAAAGATCAACTACAGGAAACAAAAGAAATAGCTTGTGAAACAAGTTCATTAAAGGCTGCTAGACAACCATTACGAGAACTGCTGTACAAACAAAAAGAATATATTAAGAAGGACATTAAAGAAAAAAAGAAAATACAACAACAATAATGTAGCAGTTAATAACGCAGCTAAATGACTTCTTTTTAATCAATGGTAAAAACAAGACTCATTAAGAAAAAGTTTCTTTTTCCATTTGAAATAATGCATATGCTGAAAGAATATGTTTGTTCTAGTTATTTTTGTTTTAATTATTAAGTTTCCTTTTAATTATTAATTTAAAATTTCCAAAATTACCAAGAAGTTACTGAAAGAACTTGAATCCTATTTTCTTTAAATCTTACTCCTTTTTTTTTTTTTAAGCAGTGGAAGTAATAAAAGCAAAAAAATCTGTTTACTTTTCCTTTGTTTTTTTGAGTATAATGTCTGCTAAATACAAACTGTAGAGATTATTTATTATCTGAAAAAGTTAATTTAGCCTGCATTACTTAGGTTGTCTGAATCCAATTTTAATACTTAAGCTCGCGCAGATATTAATAAGATTATTAAGTGGATTAATATCCTTTTTTTCAGATATCCACTGTTTGGGTTCTAATTTTTTTTTATGGTAATTTTTGTCATTCTCTCGCGCTAACTTCTCGACAATGACCCACACGAAAAAAATTTTAAAATAGAAAAGTCAGAGTGTCTCTTATTCATAAATGTGTTTGTCAAGTTTCAAGAAGATTCACCAACAGCGATTAAAACGTTATTCGGTGGCATACATGCAGACACAGACTGAAAGATTTGATGAGGCATCTCTTTACGACTAAAGTAAGCTCCAAAAAAGAAAGAATTATAGTTATTATAATTACTATATTAACTTTGGAATATCTACAAATGAAGTAGGGGACTGCCTGTAGGGGTGAAGTACAGTGGGGACTTCGTGGGCCCCGGGACCGTTACGGTAGCTGTGAAGGCTCTACGGGAACCCCGAAAAGTGACGGCTGATGGGGCCATGGTGAAGCTACGATAGGCCTAGCAAGCCAGTAGTGGATTTTTGTTTGCTTTCAAAACAGGAACTAGCCTCGGAAAGGACATGGGTGATGAATGCTAGAGACTGGAGTAGACTTCAAGCTGGGGAGATGAAGTTTCTTAGAGGTATAGTAGGGAAGACTCGATTAGATAGAATGAGAAATGAGGATATCCGGGAGGAGTTGGGGTAAAAGTTTGAGGAAAAAGGTGGAAGAGGGAAGGCTGAGATGGTTCGGGCACGTGAAAAGAATGGAAGATGGTAGGACTCCTAAGGTTTGGCATGAGTTAAAAGAAGGAGGGAAGAGACCAAGAGGGAGACCGCGTAAGCGATGGCTGGATGATATGAAGCACAGCCTGGAAGAGAGAGGCATCCCATGGGAAAGAATATGTAGAGAAGAGGCTTGGAAGAACAGGGAGAGGTGGAGAGGCTTAGTTAATTCCTAGACCCACAGTTGGTGGAACGGGAAAGGATATGTATGTATGTATGTATGTATGTATGTAATATCTGCAAAGAAACTTTTCCTAAAGATGGGACTTTGTAAGAAGGTTTAAGGTGCATTAAATGTAATATGAAAATGGAAAAAAATAGAGAATACACAAATTTCACGCATTGAGCCATCATCGACAGCAATCTTGGACAGCTGTTTCGTCCTTATTAGGACTCATTAGCCAGATTTAGCTTCGATGATCAAGCTCAGAACGCGTGAAAGCCTGTAGTTCCTTCTCCCGCTCTCGGAAGTGGGACCATAGGCTTTCACGCGTTCTGAGCTTATCATCGAAGCTAAATCTGGCTGATGAGTCCTAATAAGGATGAAACAGCTGTCCCAGATTGCTGTCGATGATAGCTCAATGCGTGAAAGCAAACAAAATTTGTGCATTCTCTATTTTTTTCCGTTTTCAAAGATGGGATTTTGACATTGCTTTTTCAAAGAAGTCGCATTTGTATAATAATCAATTAAGAGTTAAGACTAAGAGTTTTAAATCTTGCATTTTAAATTTTGAAGCTGTAAAGTTATCCTATTCCAATATAGCGTAACCTAGTGTTAATTTTATTTGTTGATTCTATTTCGTTAAAATAGATCAACAAAAAAAGCCGAAATGTAAAAAAAAAAAATGACTATCAATCCCCATTTTAGTAGCACTTTACATCTACTTTAAGTAGACCGACTGGCAGTAGACCGAATAATGTCACTTCTGTTCTAAATACATTTCAACTTCAGGACTTACATAACATAGTAAGGAGATAAACAGAGCAATGGTAGATGTGTGGGAGTGCTCAAATACAGCAAAATTAAAAGCGGGAAAATAAAGTAAGCATTAAACAAAAATGATATTTTTGTTAATGCGAGGATTTGTGAAGGAGTTTTAATAAAGATTGAGGATATCCAACGGAAACACAAATAATGGAGGAATGTGGTGGTTTTGCGCTTGCCACCAAACTTTTTCAAATTTATGCAATTTATTTTCAAGTTTCTTTCCATTTTTCGAGCAATTTAACAACTTAGGTCATGTGTGAACAAAAAAAATAAAAACAAAAAACAATTGTTGTTTTGCTTTAGAATTACGAGAAATTTCTAATTTTCTATTGCCATATTTGAACAACGAATACATTTGAACAACGAATGCAGTCTAACGAATACAGTGCTTCTCATTTGCTTTCAGGAAGAAGATATTTTTAACAATAAGAAAAAAATTAAAAATAAAATACTTACACAAATTTTTGTAGCCTAAAGTATCAAATAGCAGATTGAATTATTGTTTTGGAGATCAACTTGAGAAACAAAGAAATTAAAAACGAATGAATGAATAAATAAATAAGAAGAAGAAGTTTTAATTGAGTGCACCACTCCAAACGAGTACAACACTATATATACAAGAAATAGATGAAAAATTACAAAAAAGTATAACATATTAAACAGAAGTGCTAAAATAAACAATGTAAATTGAAATGTTACTCCTATAAATACAAGTTATAAATTTTCAAAATTACAGATATCAATTGATTTTTTTATTTTTTTTATTTTACTTATTTATTTAAAATTATATGGTAATCAATAAAAGTTATTTTTTTTTCATCACAATGTTAACAAAAATCTTTAAAATATTTATATAATGGTTTCTGCACAAGTAAGCTTATATCACACGGCCATACAATATCATGACATAATAAATTTAGAAGTAATATTTGTCTCTCATAATCAAATTTTATACAATTAAAAAGGACATGCTTAATTGTATCTAATTCTCCACATTCACAAAAGGCACTATTTGAAAGATTAAATTTGGCTAGGTAAGCATTAAAATTTCCATGTCCTGTAAGAATTTGACCCACTGCAAAATTAAAATTATCTATAGGTGAAGTAAATGAGTGATAAATAGTTGGGAAGAATTTTTTAGTTGAAAGACCCTTGGTGGATTGTTTCCATCTCTCATTCCATTTCTCATATAGTAATGACTGGACATTGGACAAAGCAAGTTTAGTGGGGAATGGCTGATAAGTAATTTCCAAGTTGCTATCTATAACTGCAATTTTTGCCTCTTTATCAGCTTTTTCATTCCTTTCATATCCCAAATGTCCTGCGACATAGTAAAAGGTTATATTATTATCTACAGAGAGTAATTTATGAATTTCTTGTACATCTTTTAGCTTACTGTTTATATTTAGGAGTGTATGAAGGGAAGATTTTGAGTCACTAAACAGATTAATTTTAAGAGTTTTATTTTGTAACTTTGTGGTCCATTCGACAGCAAATTTAATTGCAGACAGTTCTGCTTGGAAGATAGAGGTGTCACTAGGGAATTTGTATCTAAAACAATACTCTATGGAAGTTGGATACTTCTGTATTATTATTACTACACTAGCACCAACTCCCATATTAGATTTACTTCCATCAGTAAAGATATTAATATCTGCATTATATGTATTTGGATCTAAACCATCCAATACTACATTTGGTACTAATCGTATTGGTGGAAAGATATTATTAGTCATAGCAGTTTCTCTGGGAATCATGTTAATGCCTGTTTCCCAAATTAGTGCTTGGTGAGCATCTCTTATATTTCCTGTTTTTAAAAAGAAATCAATGACTTTATATTGAACTGCCAAAGGAAGAGGTTGGAGTCTTGTAATAACCAAAAGTGCATCAGTTGATACCGTCTTACAGGTTTTTGCAATACGTAATGCAAAAGATCTTTGTACACTTAACATTTTATCTATAATACTTTTATTGTAAATAACAGCACCCCAAGCTGCCGCACCATAGAGTATAATAGGTTGTATAGCTCCTTTATAAATGGTTTTTACAGATTTTGAATTCAAACCCCAAGTATTACATCCACATCTTATTAATTGATTGCCTATTTGTTTGGCTTTAGATAAAATATAATTTAAATGTTTTTTTAAAATTTAATTTTGTATCAAAAAATACACCCAAGTACTTCATAGAATCAATCCATTCAATTTCTTTACCATTTATTACAATATATGGGTAATTATATTTGTATTTTTTTGTGAATAATACTGCCTTAGTTTGTTCATGACTGAAGTTTAGTTTATTACAATAACTCCAGTCAAGAAGCTTTCCTATTGCCTCATTGAGTTTATTAGATATATTTATTATACTGGAGTCTTGATAAGCAATCACCAAATCGTCAGCATAAGCCGTAACCTTAACACTATCATCACTAAATAAGTTCAGTGCCTTATTTATAATAATATTCCATAATAACGGGGACAAAATCCCACCCTGTGGGCATGATTTTGTTAACTGCCTTTCAACTATTGTGTTTTGTGAATTTACAGTTATTTTCCTATCTTTTAAATATGAGCAGATAAGTTTTATTAAATAACCAGGGCATTTCAATTGTATCAATTCATAAATAATGCTGGGATGCCAGGCATTATCAAAGGCTCCCTGAATATCAAGAAAGATAACCGCAGTGAATTCCTTTCTTTGAAAGCCTTTTTGAATAAAATCAGTTAAGTCATATATAGCTTGTTCAGCAGATTCTCCTTTTATAAAGCCATATTGCCTTTCAGATATCCAACTGTTAATCGAGGCATGCCAGATCATTCTTGTAGCAATAATTTTTTCCAATATTTTCCCTCCAACTGGTAGAAGGCTAATTGGCCGGTATTTTTCATTATTCGTTTCAGTCATAGCTTTTTTGATTAACAGGACTTAGCTGATTTCCACTGTTTTGGAAAATATGAATGAGTTAAACAAGCACTATATAACCTAAGTAAATTATCTTCAATTATATGATAACCTTTTCTATATAATTCGGCATATAGTCCATCCTCTCCAGGTGCTTTTTCAGGGTGGATAGAAAATACAGCTTCTTTAAGTTCTGTTTTTGTAATCTCATTAAAATTGGTATCAAGATTATGAATTTCATTAGACGCATGACGAATTGTATGATGGATATTACTTTCTGTTGTAAGATTGTCCTGAGGGAACATGTTTTCTACTACACTCACTAATTATATCTCTGACATTATGGTTTTTTGATGTACTGACAGCAACACAGTTGTTATATCTACTTCTAGTTAAAATTTTATAAATGTTTTTCCGTGGGTTCTGGTTACCTTCAGTAGTACAGTATGTTTTCCAAGAAGCTATTTTTGTCCTATTAAGTTCAAACATATATTCCTTTTTTAGAAGTCTGTATTCAATCTCTCTACTAGCTCTAAGGTCAGGATTTGTTTGTCTTTGAAAGCGTCTCCTGGATCTGTTGACTTGTTTACGTAATGGGGTTAATTCAGAAGTCCACCATGGGACAGCTTTTCTACCTGGTTTCTTTTTCTGAATTGATAAATCTGCTGCATCTTTAATTATTTTTGTTAGTTGGTAAGTATACTGATCAATATCATTTGAGTTGGTTAAAACCTGATGTATGTTCAGTGTATTAATTTTACTTCTTAGCTGGTCTTGAAAAATATTCCAGTTTGCTTTTTTTAGATTATAGTTTCTGTCAGTGGTTTCATATCTAGTTAGGTTTGTATTTAATACAAATTTAATAGCAGCATGATCAGAGCACATTTCTTCTTCCATAATTTCCCAAAATTTTATTAATTTCATAGAATAATTTCCTGCCAAGGTGAGATCAATTGTACTCTCCCCCATTGGTGATATATAAGTAGGGCCTTCTTTATCATTTATGATATTTAACTGTTGGGTTATTATATATTCTTCAAAAGTCCTACCCCTATCATTGTCAATCCTATCATACCATGATGTGCTTCTAGCATTTGAATCAACTCCAATTATAAAGCTGTTTTTAGAAATATTGCCTAAAAGCGTTTTTAAGTCATTTACAGTGTCTACAATGTCAACTGAAGGTTTACAATAGATTGAAGAGAAATATATTATTTTATCCAACATGACAGAAATAGTTGTGCACCACTCATTACTCATATGTTTTAAAAATACAACAGATAATTGAGGATTACAAATAAGAATACATGTTAAAGGTTTACTAATAGTACAATGGATTATTCTATAATGTGATGGGAAACCAACAACTTTGTCGTTGTAAGTATAAATAAATAAATAAACAAATAAATAAATAAATAAAGATGCAATGATGTGGAAATTTCCTTGTTTTAAATTAATTCTAAGTGGTAATGCAATTATTTTTTTTAAAATAAAACATTACTGATTTTAGTAAAAAAATGTTCTTACGACAACATTACATTTATAACGATTAGAATTCTATTTAGGTAGTTGTCATATGAAAAGTTCTGTTCATTATTTAATAGACCATTAAAGATAATCTCCAATTTTACCAACGGCAATTTTCTGGTCAAGTAAAATAAGAAAGAAAAATACATCTAATCTATTTTTAGTTTAAACGGATGAAGGAAAGGGTTTATTTAAAGCCAAATTCTTCAGTTTCTTTTTACTAAGGGATATATTAAAGTATACTTTAATATTAAAGTATTATAAACCAAAATAAATAAACAGTCTTCCAAAAAATTACATTTTTAAATAGAATTTTGGTAGTAAAAAGACCTTGGCTCAAGTGACAAGGCACTTGTTGGTCGAACCAGATGCAATGCCCGCAGGAGGTTGGGTATTTTTTTTCCTTAGATATATCTTCTTTAGTTGGTTAATTCAGGAGTCTGTCTTTTGGTATTCGGAAGTTAAGTGACCCTCTCATTTTCGTGACGCTGGATGGTGATCGTTGGAGCCTCACCTTAAAGGAAGATAAGGAGTTGATGCTCTAACCTTCACTCTAAAGAAAACACAATTAGGAGCACAATTACTCTATTTCTCGTAAGGGAAACAGCAAATAAAAGCCTCTCTGAAGCCTACATAACTAGAAATTTCAAGTTTTGTTAGAACCGTGCGAGAGTACTTTTCAACGCTTACAGCAGGCAATTAAATGCATTTAAATACGATGCATATTTGATGAAAGTAATGTTTGTTCTAATGTTAACGCCTTAAATGTTTTCTTAATCTTTAATTCTTCCCAACTTAATTATGTAATGTAATCCGGTTATTCTATTCCGTATTGGCACCTTGAGTTTAAATTACTTGAGAACTTTAAATTTTTCTGTGAATGCACGAAACAGCCAATAATCCTAATTTAATGAGATTTATTTATTGACACCCCCTTCGTTTAAAATCAGTGTAAATTTATTCATTGAAATGCTCTTTCTAAGTCTGAGTGAATTTAATTTTGTTGGGATTACTCAAGGTTATGAATATTACGAAGGGATTTCGTAGATTTGGAAATTAGAATACATCACGGCATGTTGAAATAAAAATATTTATGAAGCGTACGTAATATATGCAGATCCATTAACACTAACAAAGGATTAGACCTACCGAATCAAATATGGTAGAGTTATTTTATGCCGTAGAAATAAGCAGCTTTGTTGGGGATGATTAATTGGAATGTTAAAGAGTTGGGGGAGGGAGTTGAATGTTATTAATAGCTCTGTGCACTTTTACTCATTTAATATTTGTTCATAATCTACTAAAGGTAAGCATTCATTTCATAAAAAAGTTATTCAACAACACGACAGATACATACTTCAGTGAAAAGAAAATGGACAAGTAGTATGGAAAGCTAATGTTCATCTTCTACTAGTACTAATTAGAGAAATAGTAATAAAGATAAGCAAAAGAAATATTTTGAAAACTTAGTTTGTCATTCCCCACCTCCATTTCGCTTAAAAATGATTTTTTAACCATAAATGAAGTATTACAGAAAGATTGAAATAGCAGGAATGACTATAAGAAAACACAAGGATTTAAAGTTTTCGTTCTTTACCAGACAGACTTATTTCATTTCAATCGTCACAAAAATTATTCAGTCTTACAATAGAGTGGGGAAGGCTAGACCCGAGGGAGCAGGCTTCCGTTTTAGGATCCGCGTCTAACGCTGTACAAATTCCAAAATACCGACAAAACAGAAAACAAAACTGGAAGAAAATCTAAAAAAATAAAAAAAAAAATTAAGAAACTGGAAATACATATATTTTTAAAATTTCTGCATAATGTTTCTCAGTACGAAAGAATTTGAATATGGGAAATAAAAATTGTAATACCCAGGGCCTCGCAAATATTAGGAACTGCCCCGATTATGCAAAGAATTGGCGAACTACATAACAGCCCAAATAAGTAATACTGCTACTAGTATTTTTTTAAGAAATAACAAATTCAGTAAAAATTATAATTCATTTTCTGGAAATGATTTCAGTTTAGAATTTTTGTTATCTTTTTTTCTCATGATTCTCATCATTTAATTCCATTAAATTTTCGCTATTTTTTTTACAGAATAATATACCAAGCTGTAAATATTATGCCCTATTAAGCGGAATATCGTATAACTTTATTGAAAAAGGATAATACCCAACAAATAGAATATTTTCCGCATCTTTCCTATAAAGGAAAGAGAAAACCTTATATTACATAACAATTGATGTGGACCGTCTTCAACATAATAAGATTGCGATAGAGTGAATTTAATAAAAGCATTTGAATATTTGGAATCTTTGACCTCTAATAAATCTTTACAGTACACAAATTGGAGACCCTATTTAAAGTATATCCATATATGCACCCAATTCGCGAAACTGACCATTTGAGGAAGTTTCTGTCTATTCTGTGAACTGGCCTCTTCTCTTGCCCATTTCATGAACTGGATACATAATAAATAATACATTTAGGATTAAAATAAACATTAAGTCATTCATTAGAATGGTTGAATATTAATCACAATATTAAATAACTGTCAATAGCAAACAAGTAAACATAACGAAATTAATATAACTTAAATTGTGATGGAGGATACATTTGATAACAGTAACCAAAATGTGCTTGCCACTGTCGTAGAGGACTTTGGATAATTTCAACAGTAAAATTAATATTAGAATAATATTAATTTAACAAAACTCACTATACCGGTATTTTACTGCTAAAATTAAACTTCCAAACCTACGTTTGGAAAGGGTATCATTCTTATACAAAACTATCCAGTTCACGGAATGATTAGAAATTTGTCCATTTCATAGAATGGCTAAGTTTACTATTGGGGTGAAATATATGTATAACTAAAAATATATTTATTTTATCATGAGTGTTTATATATATCTTTAGAATTTAAACAAGTAATTAAAGTATTTTAGACTATTTTTACTAATTTTATTGTACACATACAAGATTAATGTATTTGCATAAAGTTAATAAGGTTTTCTAAAAATTAACAATGCATTATAATTATATTTCACAAGAAGTTAAAAATACGTTATTCTAAAATAAAGCTTGGTATATTCATCTTGTAATCGAAAAATTATTTTAAATTTCATTTAACGAAGAATTCTCTATGGAAAAAAAGTTGCAATACAAATTATATTTGAGTAATATAATGGTCTATTAAGTACATTTCGAATTGTAATGTAAATTTTTTATCTTTTAATGATTATTATTTCAGCAATACGTTATTAGCATTTTAAATAAATGGAAACATTAACATCCTCTCTTTTTTTATTATTATTTTAGTCAGCTTCTTCCGCTTTGAGACATTGATTAAGAATTGAATTGTAACGACTTTCATAAGACTTCCCAAGAAGAGTCGTTGAAAAGCCATAACTTCTTTTTTTATTACATCCAAACGCTGACGCTTATTGATCGAACACCGCTGTTACAAGCTGATACAAGGCCAACAGATGTTGAGATGATTCACAGAAACAATGAAACAAGAGCAGAAATTCTGGAATTCTGTTTTCAGACACAAATCATGTAAATCTGAGATGCTAGCATCACTCCCTTGATGTAAGAGTATATCTGGTTTGGTGACTGTACCTGAAGAAGCTGAAAGTCCTTGGAGCAATTCACAACGGGAGTGTGACAAATTGAAGTTCACTGGAATTAGCTGTAGAGTTAACTCAGCACACTGCCAAAGGTAAATCGGAAGACAAGCAGATTCATTGCTCTTGAAGCTGGGAAGAATGTGAAACGTCAATACCATTCAAAAATTCTTAAAAAGCTGTATTTTGAGAATAATTCTTTAAAAAAATGTAATTACTCACTTCTAAGAATTGCCTGCTTCATCACTATTTATAGTAAAGTAATTTCTAAAACCTTTTTTAGTATTTAAATTAAGTTTTCTTAACTTTATTTTCACATTTCCCAATTTCACAAATCTCTTTTCACCTATAAGCGTTCTGTAACTGATATATCAACTGTTGACTTATTGATAATCGAAGGTGAGGAGTACTAGTAATTATGAAACATCAGCCCTAAAATCATGGGGTTTCTTTCATAGTTGCGAATTCAATGTATTTGTTTCCTTAAGCAACAAAAATGCTGCAATGTACAGTAGATAATAAGTATTAATGTCTCAAATTCACTATAATACCCATTTTATTTTTATATAGTGTTTTTGTTCAAGTAAAACTTTTATTATTTTTTAAAATTTTATTTTCATCTGATGATCCTTAACTGTTAGTTTTAATTAAGATAACTGAGTTATTTTGTTAGTATCACAATCTGCAGACACTGGGAACTTTTGTAATTTAAAATAATATTCACAAGAATTTACAAGATATTCAATAGAATTTGACACTATACGTATTTAACAGATGCGGCACTTGTTAAACAGATTCAGAGCTGGTGCATTTCCACTGTGTTTTATTCTGGGTGTTCTGCGATCACCAGACTGGTAGTCTAGACCTCTCGCTCTTGGAGGTCGACAGCGCTTTAATAAACAGAGGGTGGAATGTTGCAAAGTTCAGCCAAGCGCATTGTTATTCTAATGAGGACTGAATTCAAATCAATGTTTCAATTCCTATCCGTCCTTTATCAATTTTCTTTCATAATTCATGCATAAATTGAACTTCATTGAAAACAAAACCACATACACACACAAGAAGAGATTTGTTTCCACTGCTTTCTTACGGCACCAAATCGCAAATGAGATTCGATCAACATATTTGCGTTTCCGCTTGGATATTTATGGAATTTATAACTTGGGGGAGCCACTGTCGCAGCAGCACGAGCTGCAAATCCCATTTGATTGAAATGCGTGGGAATCAAAGTGCTTCGATTTAAAACATCGATTACAGTCTAACGAATAGCAGATGATGAAAAATTTACGATGGTATTAATTGCGCTAGTTAACTGTAGTGCAGGATAAAGAAGGCTATCAACAAAATCCGACGCTTTTATAGACCTTTTCTGGACAATAAACAAACAAGATAATTAAAAATGCAAAAAAAAGAAGAAATAAATGGCAAGAATAAAATCATTTGGCAATACTTAAAACATATGGTAAATATGTAAACTATTTCATTTGTATAAATACAGTAAAACCCCGTTATTACGCTCCCGCTTATAGCACTATCCCGTTCTTTACGCTCCATTCATGCGGTCCCTGGAATTTTCTATATAACTCTGTATACTTTTACCCTCTTATAACGCTTCAAATCCCGCTTGTAGCGCTTTTTTATAATGGAAATTTTGTATCGAAAAGAAATGTAACACTGTAACGATTATTTCTTTCCCTGGTAGGAGGGAATCTTCGAACTCTTTGAAGTGCGGGTCTGTGATACAGTAAGTTAGTGCAAAATGTCGAAGCGGAAATCCCTTTCTATAAGTGAAAAATTGCAAATTCTTCCTAAGTACGACGAGAATTCTACACTAAATCAGAAGGTTTTCGCAGAATTTCTAAGAATTCCCTCATCCAGTCTCAGAACAATAATAAAAAATAAGAATGGAATTACCAATGCAGCGAAGGATGGTTGCAAACGTAAAAAAGTAAAGTGTGGAAAATGTGAAGATGCCGAGGAAATTCTAATTGAATGGATTCATCAGTCCCGTGATGCATCAGTGGCATTAAGTGACCCAATCATTCAAGGAAAGGCGAGTGAAATAGCGGGCAGTGCACTAAAACTGCTCCGAAAATATATTTGTATTGCTCCTAGTGGAGTATCAATTGATGTTAATAGTTTCTTGAACCATTGAAAATGTCATAATTTATAACAGTAGCATACACACACGGCAAACCACAATCAAAGATTTTTTTAATAGGAAATAAGCTCACATTTGCACTATATCTATTTCAGAATCAAGTATCTTTCCTGTAAAATGGTGTCTAAATGTTTCCCCATCACATAAATCATTTCCCCGTTTATAGCGCTATCCCGCTTATTACGCTTGTAGGTCACGGTCCCTTGACGAGCGTAATAACGGGGGTTTACTGTATATAAATATCTGTTAATATTCCTCTGTTGATTTTGTGTTTGAGAAATAGATTATTTCTTTATTTATTGTTAAATATTTAACGTTATTTTGTGCAACATGAATCAATCAAAAAAACCTAGCAATGAATCACAAAAAAAGAGGCGAGCAATTGATCTTGAAACGAAGTTGCAAGTTATAAAGCAACACAAAGCAGATATACCCGACAATGTGATCGCACATGACTTCGGATGGTATCATTCTACAGTGACGACCATTTTGAAAAATAAGGATAAAATCGTAGAGGCTGTGAAAGAATCTGCATACATTAAATCGACGATACTGACGAAGCAACGACAAGGTCATTTTCTAATCTAAAGCTATTAAGTTCAGCAACAGTCTTGGTGAATATTATGGTGTCCTCTTTTCTCTTTCATCATTACTAATACGTTTGTTTTTTTAGTTTTTTTTATCAATAATAATTCTTAATAATCCAATATCAGTGAAATATACAATGTTTGAGACAGTATACTAATTACGGTCCCTAACTCCTATAACTCTATTGATTTTAATGTATCGACTTATGTCCGTTGTGCCGGATGGAACGGAAGTCGATGGATAACTGTATTATTTTTTTATAGCAGGTTTTATTTCATTAATATCATCTACCAGTTATTTTTTTTATTTTATATCATAATCTTTAGTAAGAGGTATATTATTTGTGATTGCTTGCAAGGCGACTGTTGTAAGTCACCGGTCCTGTTGTAAGTCTTATAAAGTTTGATTGTACATTTTCCATTTTTTTATTTTAAAAATCACTTAATGCAGTCAGGAGTGCTTCTCTATATAATAAATTTGGTTAAAAAGTTTTATACGCTTTATTTAACACATCCACAATTCATTCCCATTTGGTCCAGACTTTCTTACTTAAAGCAGAATAACCATGTGTTTTATTCTAATAAAGACCCTCATTAGGGTCGAAAGAAGCTAAATGCTATTTAAGTAAATTTTTAAGAATGTGTGTGTGATTTAAATGTTTATACACTCTTTATTTCGATATTATTACTTTCCAGTATATTTTTGCAGAATACTAATAGTATCAGTAAACGTCTGCTGTGTATTCTTATAATATTTATAATATTCTCTATTCTTAGCTGATATCTATAAAACAACATCAGCAAATAATTTTATATTAGAGATTTATTTTATTTTACGATATAAATCATTTAATAAATATTAAAAAGAGTTGGAATAGACAATTAAACCTTAGGGCATTCTAGCCCTGGCTTGATGCCACTTGGAAAGAGCATTTATTCCAGCGAAAGGAGTTCCATCTTTGTGAAAAAAACGTACCGTATTTACTTGAATTTAACTCGCACTTTTTTCCTCAAAATTGAAGTTAAAAAAATCGTTGTGCGGGGATTTTCGAAAACTAAAAGTTTTTCAGGAAAAACTTAAATTAACGTTTATAATTAAAACCTCAGTATTCATTATTATTTATATTTGCTCACATTGTTTATAGAATGAATACATTTAAATTTTAATTATCAACGTTATTTACGCGATTGGCCTTTCATCTTCAACACGCGATTTGAGGCTTTAGCAACAATGCTTCTGTAATTAAATTAAACAGTTTCATTATTGTTTGTCCTTTCATCATTTCGGAATCATAAGATCATCATAATATAAAAAAAAAAACAAGGTAGGGAAAGCGATTAGTAAACCAATTACAATGCTTCGCAACGTCTTCTGATAAGAAAATATAATTGATATTGCATTAATTTCCTTATTGTTATAAATGTGATTGGTGTGAATGCAAAAGGCGCAATTGTTGCGTTTGTTGTGATTATTGTAGAGCTGTATTATAAATGTGATTGTTGCGCATGCAAAAGACGCAATTGTTGCGATTGTTGTGATTGTTGTACTTAATGATAATTTAATGAGATTTTAATGATACTTGTCTACCGGACAGACAAACATATTAGTCTTACCAGAAGACTAAAAAGGGTATGATTCATCAAGAATCTCATTTTCGCTATTGCTACTTCCGGTCTCCAGAGCGGTTTCCTCGTATGTATTGTAATGTCATTTATTCAAATAGTCTCATCAACAAAGGCAAGCCGACGATTGTTGAGCTGAAACGCTGATTCTCCTGAACCGAATTCCAAACTATCTGAAACTGCTATAGTAACATTCACTAACTATTTCTTGAACTTTTATTCGTGTACGAGATGTATGCGATACTTTTTAATTTCTTGTTAAGTAAAGTCAGGGGTGCGAGATATACGCGAGGGAGATTTATATTTGAGTTAATACGGAATATCACAAGACATATTATGCGGATTTGTTGATAACGCATTTAGTTAATAACAATTTTCTATCGATGGCTGTTGAGTGGTGAGCTGTTTGGGAAGACCGAAGGGTTCATGATCGCGATACATGACCAAGTCGTGCCCACGCGCAACTACAAGAAACACATTCTACACGACGCAAACACACAAGACGGAATGCAGGAAATTTTAGACTCGTGTCACATTGTAAAAAGATTCCTTAGTTTGGAATAACTTAGGGGCACTTGACAACTGTCCGTGCATTCATTGATATCCATTAGATTAAAACGAGAAAAGAGAATAATAATAATAATAATATTTTTTTTATAATTATTGCTGAAATAGATGCAACAAAGTTTACAACTTCCAAAATTAATGCTTGGTATCTTTCGGAAATACAAGGAGCAAAGGGAAACGACTTGATTTACCACTTCCGGTAGTTACTTTTACGAAAGAACGATTGATGACGAGATTGATCGTAGATTTTGATAAAGAATGTAGGAAGGTGTCAATATTATCGTCAGGCAGATGAGTCGCTTACGTGACTCCATATTCTTTGGCTTGATGCGATGAGTGATGAGATGCTTATGATTGACAATCACTTTAGGTGCTTTCAGTCGTCTTTCTTAAACTGATGATTGACAATAAATTTTAGAAAATATAGCTGAAATAAGCTTAAGAAAGGAAGAATTAGCGAAACCAAATTAAGTATTAAGACAAAAACATTATAATACAAGAATTAACTCAAAAATGCATAAAATGCAACAATGGAGATTGCTATTCAATATATATATTTAACTGTAATTGAATATTTTTAAGCTTGTAAATGGAGACAAGCCTCACTAAACATTTCAAATCGGTGTCGAGTTCTGGATGCTACTCACTCATCGGAGTGAGTTCTGGAAACTCACTCAGCCTTAGACGAGAATTGCTAGGAGGAATATTGATGGAGATTCAGCTTTAGACTGTTTTACAGTTTAAAGTTTTACATTTGTCTACAGTTCTCCTTCTGTTTATCAGACAATATTCGTATTCCTGCCTAGAGATGAAAAATACAGAAGTAATCAATCCCACAGATGTTAAATAACTGTTCCACAGGTATTGTATCGATCATAACTCTATACAAGTGATGATATGTAGAGAATACTTTGAATGCCGGACATAGTTCAACTAAGTGTTATGGAATATTAAGCTACCGTGAAGGTTTAGTATTTTTAATACATACTTTTCCACTAAGGAAATCAATTTACAAATTTGGTAACATCTTATTCGGAAGTTTCCTTTCCGGTTATGTCTTCAAAATCTTCGTTAAAATAAAGCCTGTAGCGACAACCTGTAGTGTAGCATCAACTTATAGTAAATACATCTTCTCTAAGGGATAGATGTAAGAAGTGTAATGAATCTTCTAAAGAGGCTTTTAGTGGAGACTATATTTAGAGATAGAAAGATAACAAGTAGAGGTAAACGAAAATATATAGTTTTTTAAGCCTTTTGATATACAACATTTTCTCAACCTTCAGTCCACTGCTTCTGCGATAGTAATTCCATTATTAGAGAATGTAGATTAAAATTTTCACTTTTCTTCAAAAATGTCTGAAATACGGGAAACTGTTGAATTTTTTACTTTTTTTTTCCCTAACATCAAATTTCCTTAACAGTGAAACGAGAGGTAGTTGGACTCCTTTTTCATATGTAATTTCCTTTTGAGACACCTGAAGGCACACCTCAGAACTCATGTTCCAGCTCGCGAATAAATTTAAACTTAATGGGAATCGTAAAAGGTAATGAGTTTTGGAGGAATCCCTTTATAGTTGGCGGCAACATAATGAGAAACTTTCAAATGTAATAGAAAATGAATCGCAATCTGTCATATTAAAAATTCTCTCTAACTTATAATGTTGTTCAGTAAAATAAAACTTCCAAGAGTAAAACTCAATTCCAAATGAAATTTCAACAAAAGAAGAAATTTACAATAAATTTTTAGAGCAACATAACATATGAATTCGCATTTATTGTTTACAGTGCTATTGCTTACTTACATTTTGTTTTTAGCAGAGAAATTATTTTCAATGTTTCCAGAGAAAAATCTTGAAATTCAACGAAATTTCACTTTGTTTTTCTTTTTTTTTGTATAGAAAGATTATTTTTTTTAAAAATTAAGTGTTAGTTCTTAAATGAATTTTATTTCTGAAAAGTTCCGCATTCTGCAGAGACATGTTCTCACTAAAATGAAAGAACGCACTATTGTTTTACAAAATAGTCCACTGCTGTTGCTTCATGTTGAAACACTGAAATTATATACTGTACAATACATATAATGTATGTAATTGCAGTATTAACAATGTCATTAGCTTTAAAGATAAAGAAAGGCTGGACCTAAATTAGATTCATTGGTTGTAAACAGTAGAGTTAGTATTTCATTGTAAAGTTTTGGTAACTTTGGGTTTTCCTTTAGTGTTAGATTTCTTTCTTATTTTTGAGTCGTCATTCAAAGAAAGAAGATTTCAGCATAAATTTATTCAAAGAAATGGGTAACAAATGAAGGAATTCGCACCCTGAGCTGTCACAGGGAAGAGATTGGGAGGGACCGTTTCGTCCTTTTTAGGACAAGTCAGCCAGCCAAACTCCACTGATGACAGACTCAGAAGGTGCGAGAGGTTAACATCCCGAGTCTCGCTGCCGAGAGCGGGACCTCCCCCTCGGGAGTGAGACCCGGGATCTCTCGCACCTTCTGAGTCTGTCATCGGTGGCTGGCTAATGAGTCCTAAAAAGGACGAAACGGTCCGATACAGTCTCTTCCAGGAGACAGCTCAAGGTGCGAATTCCTTCATTTAGCGTTGTGCATTCGTTTGTTACCCATTTCTTTAAGTTTTCAGGCACGTTAAATCTCCTTCCATCATAAATTCATTTACTTACTGTAATTAATAAATATCTAAAAGCGTTATAGTATTGTTACGTACAGAATTACAATTTCTTCTTTAAGATCAGGAGGTTAATAATTACGTAAATCCTTTGGTCTTTCCAATGTAGTTAGTCTTGATGAATTTTACTCAAGATTGTTTGGGAAGCAATTTCGTCTGACCTATTCCAAATTCGAAATGAATTCAAGGACAGTTCAGCACCAAAGATTCAATGAAAAAGTGTTTCAGATAACTTTTGAGCTTTGTTGTTGGTAAATAAAGTAGAACACTTAAAATTCGATAAAACAAACTCATTTATTTTGAATTAATTAGTTATCTTCAAAAAGATCTTTGATCACATTAGGTTAGAATATTTGATTAGCGTGTCTGTTTCCCTCGCAATCCATTGTAACGACCTCTTAAACTTCTTAATTGACTTTTTATCAATGAACACTTATTTTGACATAATGTAGTTATCAATCTCCCTTCAATGTAGTAAAATTGTAGTAAATGTTCAATATCGAATATTTATCCTATGCTTTTTTTTATTCGATTATCCAAAAATTTCGTTCGGTTTGTTATGTAACGTGGCTCTAGGAGCGCAAGAAGTGTATTTAACGTCATTCCTCACCATTTTGTTAGATTGTCTTGTGACAGCTGTCATATCAACGTGCAGTTAAAACAAAAACTGAACAAAATTGGTGAATTTTCTATCGCCAATTTAATATTGAAGATGGAAGACAACAAGCGCGCAACACAGCTTTTTCATTTCATGACCAGGAGAAGACTGTTACAGCTTGGCTGAAGTTCTGATTCATCCGCCGAATTCACTAGATGTTGCACCTTCGGATTTCCAATTATTTCGGTCTTTCCAAAATTATCTTAACGGAAAAAAATTCAATTCCCTGAAGACACCAAAGGCACCATGAAAATTTTTTTGCTCATAAAAGATAAAAAAGTTTTGGAAAGATGGAAATATGAAGTTGCCTGAAAGATGGCAGAAGGAAGTTGAACAAACCGTTGAAGACTTGTTCAATAAATTATTGGTGACAATGAAAAATGTTTCTTATTTTTACTTAAAAACCGAAAGAACTTTTTGGCCAACTCAATTCATTCCAGAAGTGTTCAATGAAGTTCGTAAACTTTATAAAGTATGGATTTTAAAAAAGATGATTTTTTTATGATCATATATGCTTCTTTCTACAGACTGAAATACAGTATACTCTCGATATCTCGAAGTTGAAGGGACGCTAAAAAAAATTCGAGATAGCGAGTTTTCGAGATAACAAGGTCATAACCAAAACATAAAAATTCACGTAAAAACACAAGATACGGAATAATCTAAAAATTAAGAGTCTTCACTGATGAGAATAAGTATAAATATGTAATGATAGTTGACAATAAGTCTAAATACAACAATGATAATTTTAATTTTCTAAAGTAGTCGAAAATAATTACATTTAATTGAAAAGAATTAGTAAAATACAACGAACTTACATTGCTAGAATTTCTTAAAAAAGTGAGAGATTCTTGAAAAAAAAATACATTTATTTGCTTTGACATAACTGAACGGCGATTTTTCCGAAAAAAAAACATTTTTTACTTCGAAAAATATTCGACATAACAAGGTTTTGAGTGAAAACTCTTCGACATAAGAATTAAAATTAAAATTAACATTAGATGAATATGTAATATTAAGGGGAAAAATAATTTTTCGACATATCAAGGTTTTTCGAGATATCGAAGTTCGAGATATCGAGAGTATACTGTACATATATGTATTTATATTTGTAGCTGGAAAATTCACTTGTTATCAAAGAAGATAAAGATATTTTTATAAGAGTCTTCTAGATGGAAAGTTTTGAAATGTAAGTAAATATTCCCATAAATTACATATCCATTTTCAGAATTGAATAAGCCTTAGAATTGAATAGCCTTAAATTTGGACGAATCGATATTTTTCATTTGAATATTATTCTAATCTCTTTTTCATACTCTTCTTCTTTTATTGGAAAACACTAAAATACATGACAGAACGCATTTGTCGAGAATTCGTTTCTGCATTTATGTAATGGACAAGATCTGATAAAACTCAATTACTAAAAGAGACCACGACCTTTAGATGGAAAGTGAAAACCGCGCAGCTATTTCCTGATGCCTACACGGATGTAAGCAGCAAATAAACATCTAGTTTCATTAGCTTGTGATCCAAATATAAAATAGATTTTTGATTCGACTGCAATCGGATCCAGATTCAGAAAAAGCATATAAAAATTAAAATAACTAAATCCTATTTCAACTTCAATAATTTTTGATTCAGCGAAGAATTAATGAGGTACTTTCCCATTTTTTTTTATATTATTCGATTCCATATATCATTAAAACTGAATGTCTCCATCTCCAATATATGTAAATGCGTTTATGCTACAGACTGTCTTTAGCTGCATGCAGATGACAGAATGATCTATACATTTACACATCCCTATACGTTTAATTTATACTTCTAAAATTCTTTGTTTCTTTTCCACTTCCCCACTGCAGACCATTTGTCCAAAATGCACTTCGGTTCAACCGGAAAAAGATCGGATGATTATTTACGTCTGGACTACATCAAATAAAACGTACATTCAGCGAGAAAGGTGACAGGAAAGACTAGGTACAGTAACTTTATACAAAGTTACTATTGTAATTATTAAGTCTGCAAAGTAATTATTACAGCTATTCAAAAATAGTAATGAATATACAGCCATAGTTATACAAGTTGCTTTTACGTTTCAATAGTTATACAAATAATATAAATAACATATTTACTGTTCTATTCACATCTACTGTTGATGGCGCTTTGAGGATTCGCCTAGAAGTGATTAACAGCTCTTCTTTCATGCTCACGAGAACAGAATTCAGGATTCATTGATCTTCAGGAGAGGTTTTGTAAATAAGAAAAGAAAAAGAAATTTTAATATTTTTTTTTAATCCGTAAATGGCGTCGTCATATTGTAAAAGTTTATATGTGAATATTTTTAGAAATCATTTATTCATATTTTTGTAGAAATTATTTAACTGAATTTATCTGTATTTTATTACAGATAACCGTTATTTATTTTAAAACATATGTTTTCTATTTCCTAATTACTGATGTTCTGTTTAGTTTTAAATTCTTTTCCGTTGCAGCCGTTTAATTAGTTAAGTAATTTAAGTTCGTTATATTTTTATCCAATCATTCTGTATATTTTAATTAATCTTCCAATCAAATCATACTATGTAAATATTATAAAAACCAATATTTCTCATTTAATTAATTCAGTTCAGTTCCAGAACTTGACTCGTTGTCTTTAGATCCCAAAGACTCTCCCTCAAACACCATTACAATATTACATATATTAAATCTAGAAACGTACATGAAAATAGTTCAGAGATACTTCTAAGTAATTGTTTGGTAATTTTAACTAAACATTTGTTAATAAAACAACTAATTCCTATCTTAAGTGAAACATTATTTCATCTATTCGAATTTTTTTTTGTAATAAAATTGAAACATGCAGTAATTACAATAAATTGTTTTTTGGCAATTACAGAAATCTAATTCCGACCGCAAGTCCACATCTAAGTGGTAGGTAGACCATTCTTTTGGTTCACCAGAATACCTAAAGGAAATAACGAAAATCACAAAGAAAAAATAACAAAAAAATAACGAACCCAGGTTAGTTCTTTTTCCAAAGACATATTTTTCTAATCTGCCTCAACTAATACTTGTGTAGGATCAAGACCTCATCCATCAATACCACGCATTCAGTCAGTCGCAGGTAATAAATCGTTGGTTTCTGTTGCAATTCTGAGGTTGCAGCTCAGCCACATACTCCATCATATTTGACAGACAGATGGGTCCAACAGCAGAAATTGGCACCAGCAAAAGAAGAAATGAAATATTACAAGGATCCTATTGAATTTTTTCTCTCTATTAAATCTAGCAGGAGGGGCTCACTCTGGAGGAAGTTGATTCTTTTAATTTTTACAACAACTTTCTTTTCGATCTATTTCTACCTTTGTATTATGGAAAGAGATTCAGGCCTCTTTAGAGATGTCAGTTTATAGCCTACTTTTTTAGGATAGTGAAGCCCATCAAAGCACAAGTCTTAAACATATCTGTAGGGGTAGGGGGTTATATATATGTGTGTGTGTGTGTGTGTGTGTGTGTGTGTGTGTGTCTTGAACAAAAAATTACCAAAAACAGGGTTTTCATTATTACAAAAATATAAAACATACAAACACTATTTAAAGAAATATTGTGTAAGTACATTGAAGAAAGTATGTTACATGCATACAAAACTAAAAATATTTTGATTTTTATAAAATAAAATGGTGGGGTTTCATACTTTATACTTTCATTTTATGTGTTTTGTAACATGACATTGTGTATCTTTACTCTGAAAGTGTTCGGCTTTAGAAAGTATATTTGTTCAAAATTGGATTAAATTTTAATGGCACATTCTTTCTTTTCTGAACGGTAGCATGCTATTCACTTTCTTTTCAGTGAAAATGTAGGAGTTTTATCAAGACATATTTAATTTATGACGTGAAGGTTTACTTATTCTCAAGTGTAATACATTTTTTTTGGAAAGTTTCAAAGTTTAGAATATAGTTTTAGAATGTTTTATTTGCATACTGTAAAATAGTTTTGCTAATTTCACCATCGAATTCACAGTTGAAAAAAAACTGTACTAAACCTATATTGACTGTTTTGCTTATATAACAATACAATACTTAAAAAAGAGCTGACATCATTCAAAGTTGACTTGTTATATGTTATGTAAAGCATTTTGTTATTAAATACCTTCAGTACGCAATCAATACTGTCTATTTTAATGTCAATTGAGTGCCTTGATAACATCTTCACCTTCGACTTTGCAAAGGATCAGAATCTGCATGTCAAGACCTAAACATCACATCCTCAGCTCATATCCACATCTATCAAGAAATCAACAAAAGGTCCTGGCCCTTCACATGGAATTTAATAAAGAGTGGCTTTTAAATCTCGCTGGCAGAATGCCACAAGAATTCCTGGATAACACCATCTCTTGACAAGTATTTATTACAGTGTTTTCGAATGCTTGTTTTTTTTTTTCTCTTTAGATATGTAAGTTAAATGTTGTAGATATATTAAAGAAGAATTGCTTTGCTCTGAAAATAGCAATACAAGGCAATACTTGTAAAGAGCAGTACAAAAAGATCGTTAACAGGAAATTGCAAAAGTCAAATCTGTAAATATACTATATTAGTAACAAATAAATACTAGAAAAAGCAAAAATTCGGAATTTTAATTTATTATTAAAATTTATCAAATTAGTATTTTTAATAAATAATATTTACCATCCAAATGCTCCAAATTTGGAACAACAAAATGTGATCTAAATTTTTTTTCTTGACTCAACATAAATATTACTTCTTAATTACAAGTTGTTGATATTTAAATATTTGTTCCATATATTGAAACACTCTTTATTTGTCAGAATATGTTTAATTCTTTGGTAGTGGAAAAAAAAAACTTTGCTGGTGTTTCCTTGCTATTATTCACAAGTTTCAAGTTATGAAAAAAAAAAACATTAGACAAGACTTAATTATGAAGAGTCTATATTCATAAATCTACGTATACATTTAGGCTCATCATAGTAAATCAAAATTTATCAGGTATCATAAAATTTAATAACATTCTTTAACCAACAAAATGTATGTATTTCATGGCTTAGAAATGTGGAACAAGTGATTCTGTATAACCTGCAAATACAGGATTATTTCAAATTGTTTAATTTAAAAAACAGCAAAAAATTGGGAGGTGCATTGAAAGGAACTTGACATTAGCTATAACTTTAAAATCTACAAAAAACTATTTCCTAGAAATTGTTGAATAAGTTTCTTCAACTGACAGTTTTTATATTCCTTAATTAATTATGTAGGTCATTTCTAAGTGTGCTTAGTCCCTTGCTTTATATCTATTATCAGACTTCTGTCATGAAATGGAAATGTACATTTCATTTTCTTTATGTAATACATTTACACATGTTTATTTATTCCCCAAATATATACGTAAGTAAACTAAGTGAAAAGTACATAAAAATCAAGTTTACATGTACTTTATGAACTAATTTGTAAGATGTTATCTATACAATGTTTATTCTATTTTTTTTTTAATTCTAAATGACATAATTTTTTTATAATAAAGTTGTAAAACAAAAAAGTGTAAGAAAACGGTTTCTATTAAACAACTTTGTAAGAAATTAATATTTTTCCAAAAAACATATTGTGACAATATTAAATGCGGTTTGGAAAAAAAAATTAATGTTGTACACTTTTTTTTATCAATTAAATCATGGATGAGGAATTTTTTACAAATTAAAAATCCACAGCAGTTACCACCTCTATCCGCGTAATTCAGAGTTAAGGACCGTCTCTATCTCGAACTAACAAGATTTTCCAATAAATAAAGTACAAACTTGCAAAGAGAGCCCAGGATGGTAAACCTCCATTAATATCCACTGACTTGAGAGGCCTGCAGTGAATGTCACATCAATTGCAGAGTCACTGGCTTACAAATGTCGAGTCCATACACGGGCCATGACCTAATTTATGAATGGAGTCCCGATGTAATTTACAAACGCTTGGATGGCATATTTTATGGTCTCAGCCAACAGAAAAATATGACCACTGAACCATCAAGGAAAGTGGAACAAGTTTCGAAAATGAAACCGGTGTCAGAAAATTTATAGTTTCTGTGATAGGCTGTTTTAGTTGCAACTTTGATTGAAGTTTACGAGTGAGATGAAAAAGGGAGACAATATTGTTAGAGATCTTCTTTTTAACTATGATTTTGATTATTACTATACTAATAACTACTAGTCATCTGTTTATGACAATGTTTGGTTTCAAATTTGAATAATTTTATACAGATCGTGGTATGTACTCTTCTTACATATCTTCATTAAATACATACCTAGTTTCAAGATGAGCCGTCCACGGTTCAAAAATTATTAAGAGAGGACATAGATCCACACATACAAATACACACAAACGCACGCGCGCAGAGATTGATTTGACAAACATCAGTTTTCCACGACAAAAAAGGTAACGGCGTTTTAGTTCAGGTCACGCAGGGTTGTGGGTGCACGGAGACTTAGGCTCCCAACGATTCTCGACCAACAAGTGAAAAGCATAGGTGAACCCTGGGATCCTGGAGAAGTAAAAACAGTGGAAAAATACCTGATCGCTGGGGATTGAATCTAACGCCCGCATTCTGCAGTCCACTGGACTACTGGGTCCACAGTTTCCCAAGGAACTAGGCTAAAAAATGATATGCTTTTGACTATTTAATATTTTATCGTTAGTGAAGCAGGTTAAAAAATAAAACTATTTTACTTAGAATGAGGATATAAAGGTCTTTAGGGTTGTTTGTTTTTCTTTTTCTTTCTTTTTGCTTGTATAAGAAAACGTATAATTGGAGCCTTGAAGTTGATGTAGCATTAGTCATACAAGCTTTGATTGGAAACTGATAGTTTGGCTTTATTTCTTAAAATTTTCAATACTTTAAGGGCGAAAAATAGTCATTCATAAACATTGACGTAACAGAAAAACTGAATAACCTGTCTAGTAACGTATAGATCGATCGGATTACCGCAGTAGTATGACAGGGCATGGACTCTTTGAGCTCTCTAAAGTACGGTATGCACCAAAACGAATGACAATGAGCCTATATTGCTCACGCACACGACGTGATGGACTTATCGAACGTCGTCATGGAAATGTAACAGTATGCTTATGTTGGTTGAAGCTTGATAAAAAAGGTTGGTTCAAAAGATGCTAAAAATGTAGGAAAAAAAATTATTATGGAGCATTATTTTCGGTCAAACGGGGTTCAGTTTTCAAATGGACCAATTTGCTATACGTTGGAAATGCATTTCGAGAACGTTTTCATAAATCAACGCCCACAATCATAGTTATTAAAAAATTTCATTCGACGGGTAGTTTTCTGACACAGCACAAAGGCTGCACCGGACGTCCAGTTACAATGAAAACAATGCGAATCGAGGAAGGTTCCTCCAGCAGGTGTTACAGTCGCCAAAACGAAGTATCTGGCGAACATCCTTAAAAATGAATCTTAAGTCAACGAATCTTCAAGCAAATTAGTAAGATACAGACCGGGCAATGTTTGAGCAATGCTGACGAGGATGCGAGAATCACTTACGTGCGACAATGTAAGCGATGGCGTACGACGATGAAGTGTTCCTGTCAAATGTCTGGTTTTCTGAATGAAGCCATATTCATTTGAATGGATTTATCAATCGACAGACAACCCGCTTTCTGGGATTTGAACGACCAGACATCATTGTGGAGAAACCCCTCCGTAGTGAGCAGTGGCGGCTCTTAGCTAAAATTAGTGGGGGTGCTGCTCCAAAAATTTTTTTGCCGTTGTTTTAAAATGGTAAAAAAGGAAACAAACATGTATAAAAAGAACCACCAGCACGCCAGGATCGGCACTGTGGAAAAGACAGTGATCTCTCTCTCTTGCAGCCTTGCGTGTAACTTCCTATGTGCGCATGCGCGCAACAGTCAAACCCTACGCCGCTGTAACTGTGAAGTTTCACAGTTCCATGTATCTGTGTTCCACATATATTTGTATCTTTTTAATAAACTGGAGGATGATTACTGACGTTTAGCTTAAGGATTATATATTGTACAAGTATAAAGAAAGAATTAAAGAAAAAAGGACTCATTATAAAAAATGTTATCGATAATATCAATGAAAATAGGGGGTGCTGCAGTTCCACAGTGCCTTTACGCGAGCCGCCACTGGTAGTGAGAGTTTAACAATATAGTGTTCGGTATCTGCAAATGGCATCTTAGGTTCTTATTTTGTTGCGGATTTTTTTCTTATTTTGATCACGGCAATCGTGTGAGTGTGAACCAGATGCGGTACAGAGAAAACATTCTCACACCATTTCTGGGGATCTCATCAGATTCTGCCGTGCACTTAACCTGTCACTTGCAATGGTTTGAGCAGGATGGGACCGCTTGCCGTACTGCGCTTGCCATACTTCAGTTGCTTCATGCGAATTTCGGTACTCGCGTTATTTCCCGTGGAACAACCTTCCCATATCCGTCTCATTCACCTGTTCTTACACCCCCGGACGCTTACATTTGTCATTTTCCGAGAGAATCCACAGCAACCATAGGTGATTTACATCAAAAGATTGTGACATGCGTCAGAGGAATGAAGCAACCTCTCTTCAGGGACAATGTTTGAGAACCATGTGGGCGTTACGCATATTATTTACTATGCCTCAGAAAACGTGGAAATTGACTTCCATGTAACACAAGCTACTACTCTACTACTTGTATTTTGCCATCTAAGCCTTTTTTTGTACACAAATATTTCAGTATCGTGTTGGAGTATACTGAACTACATAGATACTGTTCACTATGCCTCTTCAATAGAATTTTCTGCTGTTATCTGATGTAATGTAGGATGTTACAATGCATATCAAACGATGCTGTTCACGATCGTCAACTTATTTGGTTGGTCTCAAGAGTTATCCACGCTAGAAGTCTTCGATGTAGTCGCGGTACATTTGAAGTTATTATACGTAAAAAATCCAAATTTCATTTTGATTTCGGAGATAGAGTGACCCATCTCTCTGGCACCAACTATCCTGTCTTGTTCAAAATCTCTTAAATCGTGATACGCTGCCATCGTCACTGAGAATTATACGACAATCCACCTTTATAGTTCCGCCTTTATATGAACTTCAATTGCGAAAGATACCATGCACTGGAAATGGAAGCAACTGGTATTTCAGTGATATCAGCAATAAGTAGCGATATTAGCAATAAAATTTACTTACATTATTTTTTTATCAATTAAAATCTTACTTGTAATTGTGATTATGTATATATTTGTCGCAAAATGGAATAACAAAATTATTCAAGGGGGAGAAATTTGTAATATCATTCAACTTCTTAAGAATCTGTAAAAATAATCTTTATGATCATACAAAAGCCAAGATTTTTTCTCTAGTAGTTATTCAGAATGAAAGAGAAAAATCACTACTGAGTTTTTAGCTGGAAAGGAACGTATTAGGATACCCCTGTGTGTGTGTGTTATGTAACGCCCTCTACGGTCCAAATCGGGAGTCAGAGCCCCATGAGTCACATCTTGTCCAGGGCACTTCCGGAGTCAATCTACACTGACGACTACGCTGAGAATGTGATATCCTTGACCAAATCTTCCGGTTCCGGTTGTTGGTCCTTGGGAATGCTTAACAGCAACATCTCTCCTGCAAGCCCACAATAAAAATTGTACTTGTGCCTTGAATTAGAACGGCTTCAATAAATGAGTTTTACAATCGTTAGTTAAGTCCCTTTAAACAATTCAAGTGTATGATAGATTACAAATTGTATAGATTGGGTTGGTTTTTGTATCTCTACAAAGATCAGACATTAATATGAAACTTTGCACTACTTGTTTCTAGGTTTCCATGCTTGGTGAAGAAGTTGGTTGTCATGCAGTCTTCAAAATAAATTATTCTAAATAAGTTATCCATGCATCCAAATAGAACCGGAAAAATAAAAACCATGCAGCATATCTTTTAGATAGACTGAAAACTGTTGAAACTTTAATGTCTTCATCTTTTCAGAATTATTTATTTAGATCTGATCTACAGTACACCCAATTAATTTCACTAAATATATTAATAATAATTGTTTATCGTGAATTGTAGACGAGATCTTGCAAAAGAGATTTTTTTAAATTTTGAAATAAATCTCCTTACTTTTTAATATTGCGAGATTGATCGTTGTACAATTAATTTATAGTAATTATTTCTGTACACGTTAAAGATAAAAATACTAAATTCTTGGATTATTAGTTTCACAATAAACATATTCAACTATTTACCCGAGACTTACTTGATATTTCCCGCTTAATACCAACAGCATGACAATCAATCATTATTCTAATTAAATATAAATATAAAATATTGTTAATCCATTCATTTGTAATTCTTTGTTCCTTCTAATTTTATGCGAATCCTCAAGGATTCATAATTTCTATGATTCGAACAACTTATAAAATGAGTATAAAAACTAACTATTTTTTATTTTTATTTAATTGTAATGATATTCCCAATGATTAGAAGACTTATTGTTCGTTTTGGTTTAGGAGAGCCTTCAGCGCTTTTGAGCATGCGTCAGGTCTCCTTCGATTTCTTTCAAATAGGGGCGAGGAAGATGGGACGTTTACTTTTTATAGTTTTAGTTTACTAGTAATTGCGTTCTATTTACGCTTTTCGGGAAAGAATTATGGAAAGAATAAATACTATTGCAAAAATAACAGGTACTAAAAGAAAAACAGGTTTTAAGAAAGTGCCCATCTCAGCGTATCACCCATTTGCGAGGAGAATCGTCTGTGTTGTCGTGGTTCTCGGATATCGAAACGGACTATATGTCGTTGTATTTGAATTTATTGCTATTCTGTTTTGTCAGCGTTTCTGCGTATCGCAACGTCACAAAAGACTACAAAAGGAGCAAAGCAATTACTATTGGATTAATCATTCCAGGTATCTCACTGGCATATATTATTGTAAAACTGAACTGTTGCTCGTGAATGAATGTAAAAAAACAAAACAATATCGACGATCATTGTATCTTAAATGTGTCCATAAATTCAAACATTAGCTTTTTTTTTTTAATTATCAAGCTAACATATCAATTGATCCGTTTTTATTCAAATTTTAAATGTCTTCTGTCACGTGAACTTCCAGACATGATTAAGAGCTGTAGCGTTTCCTTATAGGCCAAACTATCTTTGGTGAAAGCAATTTAGCCATAGTATTGAAATTCTTCCTACATTCCATTATTCCAAGACTTACATATTATATTATCCAAATCCTGTATTATCCTATATATTAACTCCTTTTTATGCCGCGCGGTTGGCGTTGTCGCTATGACATCGCCCTCTCACCACTGAGTACAGGGGGACGGTTCTCATGTGGGTTTCGTGATGGTGGACGATCCGCGCTGGGCAGGTTTACTCGAGGTTCTCCCGTTTCCTCTGCACTTCTCCCACCATACTTTCTCAGTCTTTCTCTGCATCTGTCCTTATTTCCGTGGGATAGTACAATAGACCTCCGGTCGCAGTGCTTGGCTTCCCTGCCACCCACATTCACTACATACATACATACATATAACTCCTGTTTATTAAATTAAATTAACAGAAAGGCTATGTAACATTATTTTCAGCATTTTTTTAAAATCCAATCTTGTATATCTTAATAGATATTTGGTTAATTTATTAATTACATGCGCGCCATTCCATGACAAAAACAACTGGAGCACATTCATGTTTCGAAAGATATTGTTTCGTTAGACTGTGCTTATTATTGCTTCAATGGAATAAATTTAAAGTAGCTTAATGTATCTCTTAGAATTATTCACTGTAATACAAAATATAAAAAACAAACAAGCAACGAAAAATGCACGATATTAATTTATTTTTAAGCTTTCTGATTTCATATTACAAATTTCGTTAAAAATAATGATTTTTTTGTTTGTTTCACGGATACGTATGAAGCACACATGAAAATGACGACTTAAACAATAAATATTATTAGAATTAATTAATATTAATCAATTAATATAGAAAATGTTAAAATAAATGTTAATGTAATCTAACAAGTAAAAATTAAGTATAAATAAAGCTCAAGCCTGCGAAAGTAAATTTTAATATTTAATATTATTGTTTTAGTTGTATTAAAGCTGTTTTGTTTATACTATAGTTATGATGCTAATATTATGTAAATAAATAAATAAATAAATAAATAGAGAGCTTACAGGATTTTTAAAAATTTCTGTTTGTATTATCCGCAGGTTCTTCAGATACGGTGGCACGCTTAGCATCAAGAAAAGTTTTTATTATCTAAATGTTGTGTTCATTGTATAATAAGCTGTCTAAATGTGGTCTGCCCTAAATGATGATTAGGGCCACCTTCATTAAGTTTTTCCTGCGTCTCTGATTTTATTTATGTTGGAATGTAAAGGATAGAAGAACGATCTGTTTCTATGGTGATGATCAGCGGAATGCTTGTCTTTTCAAGAGGGGGGTTTTCTGTATGTGTGTGTGAGTCACGCTTTTCATTAAAACTGATGGAATGCATTTTGATGTCCCTGCAATGGAATGGGCTTCTTAGCGTTCATAGATGGCGCTATCCTCTCTCTCTCCCTCCCCTATTTCTCTCTCTCTTTTTTTTAAATGGATTATTCCAGCTTGTCAAGTCGTCATTCTGCCAAAAGTGATCATGTGTGGAATACTCATCATATAACAAAAACAATACAATTTAGAAAAAAAAAATATTATTAAAAAGAAATCTGAAAATTTAAATTACGTTTAAATCTTTCATCATCATATTGACAATTAATGTGATATTAATATTTTGTATTACTAGTTTCGAGATCAATTTTAAAGAATATTACAAAATAATATTTTTTATAATACTTAATGTATTTTGTAGGTATTTCTCATAACAAAATAAACTAAAAACAGATAAAATTAAAGTTATTTATTAATTAATAGAATTAATATAAATACATTTCAGCTTTTCTAAATTTAATATAATAGCTATAAAATATCAATATTAAAATAATATTGATGTTAATTATTGCAATATCTTGATCTACCTCTACTGTTACCGTGGAATTTTGCAAAAAATATAACCCAAAAACCTTTTTAAAAAATCGAATCTTTCAATTTTGATATATGATTAGTATTTACATGTAGAAGAATTTTTAACCTAAATTTTCTATCCTAAATTTTATAAATTTAGCAGTGGTAGTTTATCTGCTCTTTGTATGACTATAATAAATAAAATATTACGGAGAAAAATAAAAAATAAAAAATTATATTGTCCTATTATAAAATTTCATTTTATTTCATTTTCCCATTATTTTATTTATCAATAATTTCTTAATATCAATATTTATTAATAATGTAAATTATAGAATAGCTACAAAAACAATTAAGAAATAATGTAAGATATTTAAATTCTAGGAAAAATACTAAATTATTTAAAAAGAAATGTATCTAAACAGTAATAATACAGCATTAAAGGCTGTAAGGCTCTAACCCCCCTAAGGCTGAAAGTGGTTCAACCCCCCCAGCGAGGAGCTTGATTCTCTAAACCCAAACTGCAACAGTTGCTCTTTCTACCATGATATCACTTCGACAAAAAATTATTAGAAATCACGATTAATTCATTTTTATTATTATTTCATAAAAAACTAATCAGAAAAATAACTAATCGAAGAATTCTCACAATTTATATTTTTAAGAAATTATCAAATTAAGAAATGCATTTTTACTTTCCATCACTCTCATAAAACCATGATTGCACCTTTAATTAATACAAATAACTATTTCTCAATCATTAGAATTCTAAATTTATAACTAAGTAAATCTGCTTTATTATTATTTGAATTAGGAAATACCTTAATTTGATAGAAGCTATTTATGAAAAATATTGCTGTGTTTGTTGGTATAATTTGCTATTTTTTGGTTTAATTCACGTAGTTTAGATTTAATTTTTCTAGAAAAATGAATTAATAATTTCGAAAATTTATTACGAATAAAATATAAAATATCAAGCGAGTCTAGACGGTTTCGGTTGGAAGATACCTGCCGTTATCAGTAGGATTCAATTTTTAAGGTCTAAACGCACTTCTCCGTCTTCCGTTATGTTTCCGTAACGTAATTGCTTTAGTGACGTAGTTA
>JAFIDM010000001.1:20887891-20920862 GCA_023159025.1 Thereuonema tuberculata
AGAACCCTGAAGAATGAGATGTCGTCATGACTGATGCGTTGTAATGCTTCACTCTAATTGGTTGTCACCTGCGACGGTTGGATGGCAAAAGAACACGCTTGAGCAACGGATATCGGGCAGGAAAAATAAAATCAAACAAATATCGTTGACAACCAATAACGGCGCAAATGTGTTTTGTCGCACGGTAGGAAGGATAAGAAGTTATAGAAGCTAGCTTGAGATCGAAATAAGTCACTACTTGTTATGCTCCGAAAGATGTAATTTCAATTTTAGAAACGTTAAGATGACCGTAAAATGCACAGTTTTCAAAAAACAAACACGAAAAGAGTAAATAAACAGTTTGGACATGTTGCGAAAACTCATATTACGATTTCCTTCTTCAGGTGTAATGGAGACAAATTATTTCTTTTCGAATTTTATAACTTTCAACTCTACTTCCTTGCTTATGATTTCCATTGCACCAAATTATTAGGGAGCTTAGATTATCACAATAATTATCAAGAAATTATTCTAAAAGGCGTAAGGGTCTAACTAGAGTTCCCAATTCAATGTTTCCTAGAAATTATTCCGATAGGTAAGAAGGCTTTGATGATAAAAATTAAATAAAAAGTGCCATGTAATTCAGATATTCGCAAACTAATCTCAGTTTAATTTCCTTAATAGATTTACTAGATCACTAATAATTTTTAATCTACATGTTATTGACTGTATGAAATAAATTAACGCCAACGGTTCTTTTCTCCAGTGAAACTGGTCGGAATGTTTTTAATTGTATATATTATTTACTTTTAATTACGCTTGTAGCCATTACTTTATTTCATACATATTAACAGGTGTTCGCTTAGCTATCCATAGGGAAAGGGTGACTGAGTATGAATCCATTTTGAGAAGAGGGTTGGGGAGAGGAGGATTGTAGAGAATTGTGGACTTAGCTCATATTTTTAAGTTAAATCACTTGTACGATATGTAGTACCAAATGTTTAAGAATTCAGCCACTTTAGTGAGAGATTTTGGAGGTCATATTTGAGAGATAGGATGGATGGAGACCAAATTAATAGTTGCAGGTTTTAAGTTGGACCACGTTACTTTGTTACTTTAAATTTTATGAAAATCCATTTAGCAGTTTGTATGGGCGTCTTTTTTTACTAAAAAGACAATTGGCTAAATTTAAGGAAAAGGTTCAAGTGGAGTAGTGAGATCTTGCAAGGTCAATCAAGTAGTAATCTATAATAATATCAATTAATCAAGCATTTCGAGATTGATTTCAATATTTTTATTTCATTTCTATTACCTAATAAAAATTTGAGATAATGATTACCAGAAAAATTCTGGAATAAAGTAAGTGAAGAACGAATTTAATAACTGAAATAACTTTAATTGCAATCGAAGATTAAAACTTAATTCCAAATCGCAGGATAGTCTGTTTTTCTTTTAAGATTTAGAATCGACAAAGTCGCTTTTTTTTTTTTCGAAAAGTAATAAACTTTTCAATGATTTCCCTGAAGTTCCAAAGCTTAAGTAAAATCTTTATAGATTTTCTTTAAGCATTGTAGGGATGAATAACTGCTGTAACCTAGTATTTTATAAAAAAAATAACTTTGAAAAAATTAACCTTCTCTTATCTCTTTAAGGTTGATCCTTTGTTTCATTAAATCTAAATCCATTAAGATGAAAAGTGAAGAAAGAAAAGAAACTCAACAATAATATTGCTTAGATTAGAAACGTTTTACGTGTACTGGATTTTTTGAAACGCATTAATGAAGCCGTATATCTGATTAGCTTAAACATGTAATTAATTTATATAAAAAAAACACAAGATATACAAAGGAATCGACTAGTTTCACCGCCGTGAGACGGTTTTTTTCAAGAAAATGAATACTGTTGCTTTCTTATCATTTTTTTTGTTTTGCAGATAAGGTTTTGCCTTCACCTCAACGAAGGGAAATTTCAATAGACTATTTCACAGGATAATCTGAATATAATAACATAGAATACAAATAAGGTGGCAAATATTAGGTATAGTATTCAGGATGCTCCAAATTTTCATTTTTTTTTCTATGTCGGTAGACATCCCAGATCTCCGAGACAGTCTCTGAGATTCTCATATTTTCATTGTTATCTATGTGAGGTAAACCGAAAATCACGTGACTTACAATCAAACTTGGTCTCCGAAATGCGATCGCGGTCACGGGTGGTGAAAAAAATTATCTCAGAATATGTGATCACAGGTTTGCTAGTATTGTTTTATATTATTTTTTATAGTTTCTAAATAATACTGCGAAATACATCACAATGTGTGATATTTTGGTAAGAAGGTAGGACTCGTTTTATCTCCAACCCAAGCTTAGAGGCTGTTCTCTTTGCCTTGGATACCTCTTGTGTCTCATCGTATCCAACTTGATGACACTGCGACACACTTGATATACTGTAGTGTTCGTTATGTTAGTGCTGTAGTTATATATTTAGAATAGTGCCCTATCTTTTTACATATAATTAACTTTAAAATTAATTGGACAAATGTACGATGTGTACTGTATGTGTGATATTCCTGACATACTATGTACTATGCGACTCTCGTCTTGCGACCAAATCGACTTACGACACTTTTATTGGAACGTAACTCCATCGCAAACCGAGGACTTTAGTATTTCTTTCCACTAAAAACAATGACAATATAATTCTGTCTTTGCCTAATTCTCTAGTCCACAACAAAATTAATGTCTTCTGTGCTTTTAGTTTATTTCCGAGAAAGTCATAAATGTCATTGTAATTTATTCTCTGATAGGTCATCTCTCCTAATTTGCCCTCAGACAAACGTGATATCAGACATCCAAGCAAATGATTAACCTCTTTTACACTCAATTGCTTCCTGATCTCCTTCTCTCCAAAGCCAAAGCTCTCACAATCGATTTTTTTTTTGTGGTTGCAACTCATCTGACTTATTAGGATGGATGCTCTGCTGTTGGACAAAGCCTTCCTAAAACCCTTGCGGTTTCTTAGAGACAGAAAGAAAGAAAAAAAAATTGATCCTCATCCTTAATCTCTGCTCATTATTTATAGCCAGCTGCAACTTTGCTGACTCAGGTAGAATTACAACGTGATCTAAGTTCTATCATCCAATCAGGTTATGACTAATGATCCATGGTCTGTCCACTAACAATAAAATGTTAGTTGGATATTTGTTATTATATTTCGGAAATAATGTCGTTATACAGTTCCAGAAAATGATGATTTGTTATGCAAGATTTATATGTAACTAGTATTATATATAATACTAGTTATATATAAATCTTGCATAACAAAATCATATATATATATATAATACATAGTAAATATGTAACTGTAGTAAGTATGTAGTACATATATACATAGTAAAACCCCGGTTAACCGAACTAAAGGGGGGGAAGCCGTTTCGGATAACAATTTTTTCGGTTAAGCCATGAACATCTAATACAGCTACAGTATTTTGTATTGTAATTACAGTACGTGTTTTTGAAAGGTTTTGAAGGTCAAACGCATTTAAAAATCTCTTTGTATGCTGTACTTATGTTCTTTATTAAAGTTAAAAGTACATTTTTAGGATTACAGTATGCTACATCAATATACAGTATTCTGTACTTAATAGTTTGTAGCAATACGAATTAATCAGTAATTTTTGTTTGTTTCTTGCATCCCTTCCAACGTTTTCGAGCAGTAATGTCCCGCCATATTTCCATGCAGTACAATATTTTTGTTTGGATTTGCGATTTTCGGAGGCGTTTCAGATAACCCAGATTTCGGTTGACCCGAGTTAGGTTAACCGGGATTTTACTGTATATATATATGTATAAAAATAAAATGAGATACAAGAAAATGAGAGTTTTTCTTTATATTAAAACGAAATAAAATCTACAAACATAATTTTTGCAGATTTGATTTCGTATTGCTATTAGCAAAAAAAAAAGTTGCCAAGAAGATACGAGCTACATAGATTAGAATAACAACGTTAAATTTCAAACATTTCTTAAAATTGCATAGTCGTAAACTGTGGGTCCAGGCCAAAATGTTTTCAGATCCCTTTATGAAGTAAACGTAATTTTGTTATCAGTATATAAATTTTATGTGTAATTTTATCCGTATGTATATCAGTTTGTAAACTTCTAACCGTGTCCTTTTTGAGCCCAGATGCAAATCCTATCTGTTTGTCCCTCCCATTGTTACGCCTTTAACATTCATGTATGAATTCTACGTATCAAAAAAAGCAATTGATTCAGGCAAAAATCCTAAGAACACAAATGGTTATCAAAGCTCACACCTTTCTTAAAATAGAAGAAAGCAAATAGATTAAAAACTTGCCTGAATGTAACAAAAGACCACATCAATTCTAGCACCAATTCCAAACCAGATGGATTACAGAGAACCAAAAACAGAAATAAGTTTTAGCTGCCTTACAGACAAACTCGGTTGAAAGAGAAATCCATATTCTACAGTTCACACATCACAGAATAAGGTTTTTCTATGTATATTTACTTAACTCTTAGTCTGTTGTCCTTTCAAAGACAGTGGGATATCAGGTAAACTATTAACAAGAATTATAAGGAACAAATGCAGATCAGGCAAATTTTGTTTTAAAAATTACAATCAATTCATTTTTGTTAAGATTTTAGCGCTGAAAAGAATAAGATGAAATGGGGAAGAAGACCGAAATAAAAAAATAATAAAAAGTAAATAAAACGCAGATGAAGTAAAAAAAAAAAACAGACATTAACTGTTGATAATGCTTAAGTATCTGGTTTCGTAATTCATTAAAAAAGAAAAGAAAAAGAAACATTGGGTTTACTGAGCTTATACAAAGTTTCGTTGATAAAAGGTTACATCATAAAGCTCAATTTTAGAGATAATTAATTAACGTTGTCACGTGTTATTTTTCTAATCAGACTTAATATAATAGATCTTTCTAGAAGTCCAGTTTGTAATAAAGTTAGCGTAATTTTATCATAAAGATTCCAGTTCTCCAAGCCTCCCCCAGATGTCATGCCGGTTACCCAGAAACCATCACTCCACTTAATATTATATAATCTCACCTCACTGTTGTATTCAATTGCTTGAGAATACCACCTCTCGGTGGAGAAACTAGTTGTAATTTAATTTTTGTATAAATGTGCTTTTGTTTAATCAGGTGTATGGCTTTATTCTTGCAAGTAAGATTCCAGTTTTAGATCAAACTAATATTTATTCCCTGTGGACTAGATAAAAAAATTAAAATTTTTGCAAGGAATGCAAAACAATTCCTGATAGTGACGTCATCGTTAGATTTCACTAACAGGTCAAAATGTCCGCAACCAAACGTTATTTTATTTTTAAACATTTTATTTGCATTTCTATTATTTATTTGCTTTTGAGATTAACTGTAGTATTCTGTAATTAAAAACAGACACATAAATAAGCAGGTCATTATTTAACTTTGGATGAAGGGAATACATTTAATTGGCAATGGAACTGAACCCAGATTGTAGTTAATTGATAAACTATTTTGGCAATTCAAAATAACATTATTTTTCTAACTAAGAATAGAAATTCAGCAAAGAAATAACTATTAAGTTAACGCAAAAAATAATTAACAATCCAAAAATTATTTTCAAAGAAAACAAAAATGAAAAAAGGTTTTTCAATCCAACCTTTTTTGTAAGATTAAAAAAAAAAAAAAAAAAAAAAAAAAAAAACTTAAATTGTTTTCCATTTTGATTTTTAGCGATCCATTTGGGAGCTATTGTGATAACAACGAAAATCCGTCCGTCCGTGTCCTCCACAGCAACTCCCGAACAGACGGTCGGATCGGGAAACGGACTTCAACATTGTGTTCAGATCATCCCAAAAACCGTAGGAATGAGGTATTTTCAGGGGCCAACGCGCCGCCATTTTCGAGATGTTTGGCATTGTTGGCATTGTACCCCAGTAACAACACCCGAACGGAACGTCGTATCGACAAACGGACTTCAACATCGTGTTCAGAGGCGCAAACAACGTAGGAATAATGTATTTTCTGGGGCCAAAGCCCCGCACTCCCGCCATGTTCGAGATAATTGGCATTATTTTCATTGGATTTTCGCTCTTAGTTTAAATATTAGAAATGCAACTATTTCATTTCAGCTATAGCTTAATGGGCAAGGTCTCGGACTCATATGCTGGAGGTGCTCGATTCGAATTCGTATATCTACCGCTTTATTTTTCTCTTAATCTTATTTTCTCAATGTTTGCTTTTTTTTCCCTTAACTTTTTTTTTTTATTTTCTCTTACATTAATATACTTCTTTTACTTTTATTATTATTTTTAAATTTTGTTACTATTATGGGTCGCCCTTAAATTTATACTTTAGCACAAAATTATATTCACATGTTATCTATCCTTGATTGTTTGTCTGGTTGTTGTTGTTGTTTTTTTTACAAAACCTAACAATCAGATTTTCCTTTTTCTTTCATTACTTATTTATTTTTTCTACTTATCTCAGCACAATTACTGTATTTTGACAATCATCTCATGGGTGTTACCGATTCACATTTTAAGTAAATTGAGATTATCCGCAAAATAAAAATTTGTATTCTGAAAGCGAATAGGTAGACTGTACATTCCATTAGTCTATGTTTGCAGGAAACTGAGATCATCAAATCTGTTAGTGTTTATCACGCATCGTTCCTCTCTTTAATAACCAGGAGTTCAATACTTAGAAAAGGGTATGCCCATTTAAGGACTTGGAGGCGATGTTTGCAATCTTATGTATTTTTCATATTTCTTCTTGAGAAATTAGCGCGATTTCCGTAGAACACATCGTTATCTAATAATGATTATCAATCCCTTTATTTTGTAAATGGATTTGCGCGCTATTTAATACAACTGAAATTAACAGGATTTAAAGCGACTGAAATAAATAACACGGATTTCATTTCTTTGTTCAGATTCTGCTGTTTGGTTTCAGCAGTTAAAAAAAAAAGTAGAGTTTGTGATTTCAAATCTTTAAAACACAAAATACTAAAAAAGAAATGTTTAGCGAAACAACACTTTCTGTTATTTAAGGAACTTAGTTAGGTAAATTGTTAAACACGATGTACTTCACTGTCGGTCGTAAAAAAAGGAAACTATTCATATATCATTGGGAGACAGATAAGATAAAGTTATCAGAAGGATACCTTTTAAGAATGGTTAAAATGGAACAAGGACAGAGACGAATATTGTTTCAAGATACAAGAGGAATTGATTTCACCACCCCAAAAGGATTTTCCTCACTAAAGCATTTCCTAGAAACTTGCAACAGCTTCGCAATCGAGAATACATCACGTGACAATGATTAAAGACGATAATACAAGTTACTCTCAGTATTAAATAAATTTAAAAACAATGAAACACACTTTTTCTGTTAACTGCAAGAGAGCTTGAATAATATTATAGTTTTAATATTATTAAATTTGCAAAAATTCAGCTGGAATAAAGTTCAACTTGCTTATCTAGTAGCTAATACTAGTAGCTAAGAGTTAGGTACAGTATTCCATTATAAGCTATGAGGCCCTTGGGATCGCGGTAAGTAAGGCTGCCAGGATTCCTGATCAACAGGTGAAAGTTGAGGTCTGAAGATCAACCCGACGGCCGCCCACCTTTTAGTTTCGGGAAAGTAGTTTAGCCATTCTACCGAAGGCTAAATGAACCCTAGGATCCGCCTGGAACAGAATTCAACGTGGAAAATCACGACCTTTGCTGGAGATTGAACCCTGCTTCTTCAGCCTGCAGCCCATTGTGTAACTACTTAATCGCCTATTGATTTTAATAAATGTTAAACCTGTGAGAAGCTAGAAAACAGTCTTTATAGGAATTGTACTTACAATAACTTAAAAAAATACAAAGAAACGTATAATTTCAATATAGATCGATATCAGCCATTATAAGCTTCCTATAAACAATGAACATCGAACAATACATGTACATCTTAAAATCAAAACTCAAACGTTAAAATGCTAGTAACGATAAATGACTAACTACAATCCGCTTTTAATACTCTTAATATCTGTGCGATCTTTAATATAACTAATATCAATACAATTTAAACCAGTAAATAATATAAATTTAACTCATTTTCCAGAAAATGAATAACTTCATTGTTTGTACAAGCAGTTATTATAACTTTGAAATAACAGAGACTTTTCGTTTATAATATTTTCATCATTTAAAAAAAAATTAAAAGAAAAAAAAAACACCTAACATTTAAAAAAAAGGAAAGTATATTTCAAATTCTTTAACGCACTTTCTTGTTAAGTTGGCAATCTAGCAATTCCTGTTTTAAAATAGCTTTGTTAAACTTTACTTTTACTAAACTGCTGTTTCTAATTTAAATATATTTTTCTGGTTAGACGAACGGCGTATTCCTTTTCATTTCGAATTCAACACCGAAGTTTCAATCAAATTGTTGTTCCTGGTTCGTTCAAAGAAGTTGAAGAATTAAACCTGCAATGAGAATAAGCAGATGGTAGCAGCACGACAGAGACTGCGGCTGCTGTGTGGAAACCGGCTATCGCAATTAAAAATTGAACGATCATCGCTGCAAGATGTAGAGACCAAATTAACAGCACGAACATTAATCTTATTAGCAATAACTATTAAAAAGGAACAACAACAATAGTGTAATTGAAATTTATCGAAAATCTAAACACGACCAACAAAGGTAAATATTAATCAAAAGAATCAAGTTATTATTAATAACCACCCCGATTTTTATTTTGAAAACCAACACATTGCTATAACGAATTTACAAATTAAGTTTAACGTAGGGGAAGATTATTTAACATTTATAGCCATTTGAAAGATTGTGAATCCTAAGGTTGGTCTCGAAAAGTAACAACAAGAAATTGAGCCCAGAACAGACAAGTAAACCTTTCTAAAGCCTTTCTGCACACGAACTTTAATTAATAATTTTTTTCTTAAACTTTCATAATGTTTTTGGCCAGTGTGTGTGTATGTAGCCCAACGATCTATAGCACTTCGAAATGTTGAAGTTTGACTATTTAGAAGCACATGACAATTTTTAATTTTGTGTCTTCGTAATTATTATCATTTTAAAAATAAATTGAATTTTTTTTAATAAATTTATCGAAAACCTAAAGAAGACCAATGAAAACTTATTAGAGATTAATAAATTGATTCAAATATATAACATTGTCTCTACCAATTATAATAGATAGAATAATATTTCCTGTATATACCTCTTTATTTGCAAATTTATTATCTTATTTGTAAAAACAAAACAACTTAGCCTTAAGTAATAGAAAAATGCAATTTGGAATTTATTTTCATTAAATTTATTAATCTTCCATTAAAAATATCGATTGACTACACCTGCACCATATAAGTATGAGTTCAGTTCGTAAAATGAAATATTTAAGTTCTTTACACTTAGTTTAGGGAAAAATTATAAAGTATTCTGTGAGTTAAGCACCTGTGGCACAACGTCTCTCAAAATTTTAGAATCCATAAATAGCACATTAAACTGAGAATTCACCATTCACGAAATATCTGTATATCTAAAATCTCTTATATCAGGGTATTTAAATATTTTCCGAATTCCTATTCGCTCGCTATCATGTTTGGTATTTAAATTCTTTTATCGTAAGTCCTTCAGTTAAGGAGACATTACGTTATTCCAAACACAATTAAATATATATTGATTTTTTTTTCACGATATACTACTGAAAATTCACTGAATAATCCATTGAATAAAAAGAGATGAAGTTGATATTTGCGAAATTGGACATTAATGATAGGAATTCCTTACTTGGAGTAACTAAATAACAATGATACATACTTATCTGTCTAGATATATATAAATAAATCTATCGAAATAGTGTCATAGAGTAAAGAAGTTTTTCCACAAAGGATGATTTGTTGATGGATTTATTTATATAAATAACAATGAATTGTTATTCAAAGCAAAACGTCGGTTGTGTAATTTAAAAGAAGATGTTTTATAAGTTTGTTTTGCCTGTCTACAAAGGAATAGGGATTTTACTCTTTTATTTCTTTATTTTTTTACACGTTCTTAATTTGTACGTAACAGATTAACTCGAAATAAAAATATAGTTTTCAGGATTAGAATTTTATGAAAGGTTATATGTTTTGAAGACATTTAAGGCTATTTCTACGATATTTTTTACTCAAGGGAAGCAAAAGCAAAAACGAAATCGAATTTTCATTTTAATAAAACGTTGGCTGTTCCTGATAATAACCCTGTGGAAAACATTAGCCGAAATTCTGCTGGGTTTTTTTTAGACCGGCTGTAAGTTCATTACTGAATAATGCAATTAATCAGGAAACAGAAGAAAGGTCAAGACTTCCCAGCTACTGATGACAAAAGAGCTCAGAATCCCGAAGCAAAGGAATATAAATATTACAACACCTAAACTAACATAAGTTCCAGCGACGGCATAAAAATTACACTTACCCTTTACGTTTCAGCATCTTAATGCCTAATATCCAAGGTTTGAAATATAATACAATGCTCAAAGAAAAAACATGAAATGAAGATATGCCAAGAAGATATACGTTATGTGCTTCCGACTACACATGTTCGGGCGAAAATAAGATCGGGGATCTGATCAATCTTCCTTTTCTGGAAGACTAATTAAGAGGAAAAATTCCGCGGTGAAATAAACACATGTGAATGATCATCGGAAGCGCAGCGGTGACTCAAAAGAAAAAATGAACAATAAACACACGTTAAATTCCCGACTTTAATTCTCCTTCAGCTAAGGAAGTTTAAAGTTGTAAAATAGCGTATAAATTTAGATATATATAGTAGCAAAAAATATCCGTGCTTCGCTCGGGATACAAAAAAAAAAGTTGTTGTGATGTGGATGACGAAGAAATTATAATTGTGAAATCACTTTGAAGGTTTTTCCAGTTGGTAAAAAAGATCCTAGTTGTTAAAATTAATGTTGTATTCCTATTTAGTAACTCTATAAACCCTAGATATGAAATTAATATCGAGATCGGAAAATATAAGACTTCTCACCCATTCTGTCCTTTACCACACACCTATCATTCAAACCTAACCCAGTTGTTAAAAACATCACGTGATGATTACAAAGTAATGTTATATTCTGATTTTGTAACCTGAAAAGCCAGTAAAGTACCCTTCAGTAATTTTCCTCCGTCCCCTCCCCCAATAAAAAAAAAGAAAATTCATTAAGAATCGCAAACCTTCAAGAAAGCTTGCGCCCCCCCACACACACCATTTACGACCCGAAAATCGAAAATTCGTTGAATACATATCTTTTCGATATTGATAAAGAATACTCATGTGAAGTTTCGTGTTTCCAACTAAAGCGGTTTCAGAGATGTGTGTGCTCTACAAGAAAGTTTGCCTCTGTTTACACCCCCTTACTCTGGATCCAGGTTTTCTTAAATTAGGGGGAGGGGAAGATGAGTCCAGGTTTCAATTGTAGCCTGTTATTTCCGTAGGGTTCTAAAGAGTAATTCTCCAAAGTTTGGTCCAGATCGGTCAAAGGGCCTAAGAGCGTATAACAAACAAACCCACAAACATCCATTCTATATACAGTATTATTATATACAGATAATACCACATGTATTAAGAACGTATTGTGCTACAGTACAGTCTTATTGTGGTAGAATACAGGCCTATTCTTCTGAAATATTCATTGTATTAAGGCTATCAAGGATTTTAAATACATTTTAAAGATTAATAAAAATTTTGTTAAAAAAACAGAACTATACCTCATTATAATATATTACTTAGACAAATCTGAAGTATTACAGTTTGACATTAAATGGTAATATATTTTCCAAAAATTAAATTACACTACAGCTGCATCTACTCTAACTAAAAAAGTACTTTGATAAAAATAAAAAAAGAAACAGATTCCTTAAGCAGTTGTAAGATTTGAAAAACATGCACCAGAGTGCGCTTTTTCCTACTTTTCGTTAATATCGTAAAATGTACATTAGTCAAAATTTAACATAGCCATTCACTGTCAGGGGGAGACACTGAGGAAAAACATTCGTTCAAGTGCAATAAAAAACAGTTCAATACTATTTTTTTTTCCCTAGCAAGCATCGTTCCTTCCTCTTTAATCCATTTCCGTGCTGTTCTGTGAATGGTGGTTTGTATCAGCCATCTCCGTTGGGGTTCTTGATCTGTGATCCCCGGCTGAGTCCGTGCGCTCCATTAGCCGATCAAATGTGGCTGAGCAATTCACGGACCCTCCTCCCCCAACAACATCAGCCAAAGACTGATAGCTTCCAGAGTGCGAAGCTCACTGCCATCCACTTTTCTCATGTAAAAGAAGAAAAGAAAATCCCTGATAACCATCGTCAAAGTGAGTCGGACGTAAGAGAATGGTAAGTTAAAGTACCTGGCGTCGAGCGAATTTTACACACAATCAGGAGCCCAAGTTGCGAAGGATGTTTTTATCTACAGACTCACAAGAAGATTTGATGATGTAGCAATGACTATCAGGAGAAGAGTCACAAGCGAAAGAAGAAAAACTGGTTTTCAATAAAAGAAGCAACTTTTCGACCTGCAAGAACAGCAAGGTAATTTATTTTGCAAAAAAAAAGGCTGTAAAATATAATAAATTTACAAATTCATCTCTGAATAAATGTAAAGTGAATATAAAATTTAAAATGAATTAGTCGGAAAGTAAATATTTCTTTAAAAAGAAAACAATCACAAATAGCAAAATAATAATAACAATAATAATTACTAAGTTTATGTGCTGGCGCTAGAAAAGTGTAGATAATGCTTAAATATCCAATAATATATATAAATACTGTATATTAAGTATGTTTGAATTCTTATTTCTTTAAGAATAAGAGTACTAGATTTCCATGGATTGAAGTTTATACCTTTCATAGACTTTATCCTCGCAAATCAACTTGTAAATTTATTTTCATTACTTTCTTTTAGTGCAATCTTTCGATATTTGTAATGAATGAATTTGGAACTCGCTGGCAACGTCATCCTGGAAAACATACCATATTTAAGTATTGTTTGACAAGTCATCACTACTAAAATACTACATACCATTGTCTGTGCTTATTAACAGTTGTTAAACGTATCCTTTCTTATCTGAATTAGCAAAAAACATTAGCGGATCTTATAAATATTTCCTTGTCAGACACACACTAAAATATAGAAAATAATAAACTTTACTCCTTATAAATCATAGAAGTAATTAAAGGCAAATTTTCGAAGTTGATATCTTAACTTCGTTTTAAATTGAAAAAGATGTTAACGGGAAGATAAATGGAAAATCCAGAAACCTAAACTAAAAACAATAATACACATTAAAAAATAAAGAAAAAGAAAATTCGTAGGCTGGGTTCTGCCAGGCTCAATTCACCTCCGTTATGAGACCTGCTTGTTTATTCTGACTACTCTCAACTGATGATCGCCAAGTTAGCGTGAAAGTCATTAGTCTCAAATTTTAAAAAGATGTTAAAGTATCAGCTTTGAAAATAAGCCTTTATCCGCTTTTATGATTAGCTCATATTGTTAGTAAACTTGATAGATCATCTTCTTTAATACAGCAATCCCACAGAAGATGTTTGATATTTTCCAAGTATTAATATTTATATTTATGAAATCATTATACGTGGATTACAGGAATAACATTACGCCACAATAACATGTTCTATTTTCTTACATTGAAAAACATATTTGTTCGGCTATTTCTACAGGGTGACTGAAAGAAGGTAAAGTTTAGAAACAGTAACTTCTCAGAAACATTGGTCGGTAACGGCCTTAATCCTTTTCCGATATTCAGCCTCTGAACTTTGACTGGAACAAAGAAAATGTCAGAGCAGTAAGAACCATCTTAGAAATTCATTCAAGAAAATATAAACATCTATTAAGAATTATTAGAATCGTATGGAGTCAATGCAACTCCTTCCAGAATACTTTCCCAATACATTGCAATCCAATATTATTTGAGTCTGCATTCGTTTTCAAAATGGAAAAGGAATTAAGTACCTCTTTAATAAAGGCTCTGAACTCATTTGTTTTGTGTTAGAATCGGAATGATTCCAGAACTTTCAGATATGTGAGACCCTTTCAGATATGTGAGATATATGGTACATATAGAAACCCAAATTGTAGAGCAGTTACAAATCGGAAGATTGCAATATCTTGTCTAGTGAATTCTCATAAACTCATGTAAATACTGATGTTATTTTAACATTTTCGAGGCTAGAGTTAACTTAGCGGTGCATAGATTTACAGAAATGGAATATAGAAGAGCTGCCGATGATAAAAATGGGAACGACTGATCAATTCTGGACCTACTAGTAGGAACCTCCCTCGATCTACATCAGTGGCAGTCTTCCGCAGTATAACCGGCCATGATTATCTAGCGTCTCACCTACATAAAATAGGCGTCCTTCCAACTGAAGAATGTATGGTCAACCCCCTATGAATATGGAACATCTGTATAGCCGTAAAGAATTGGAGGAAATTCGAAACTCGACAACAGAGACTGGATTTTATCTTTTGGCTCATGTCTACTGGTCAGCGCGGTGCTTGATGGCAGAAATGCTAAGAGCTGGCGTTGGCTAATCAATCAAGTTTTAACAGATAGAAACCAATAATTTTTACCAATTGGATTTGCAGCAGTAAGTTATTTAACATCAGTCCATTTATTTTTTTTAAAGAATTACGCACTTTTGAATACAAATGAATTTACCGATTTCCTTGAGAAAAAAAACTTGGCAGAAGGAAATCCTTAGTTATTTTAGAAAGTGGTATTCCTTTCAATGTTTAGGCAAGTGAATCTTCAATATCTTGGATGTTTGAAGAAATTCTTCTTAGGGATCCTCAAAATAAATACTGACTTTAGTTGAATTTGAAGTTTGGCAAATCAGACAAACGAATTGCGAGAATTGCATTAGTTGTAAGAACCTCTTAATTTTCGTCTCGATTTATTTATTAATTATTTATTCTTGAAATAAGCATATCTTTAATGTAACTTATTTTTAAGTGCCTACCGTACATGGAACTTCGGTGAAGTTGAAGCAGTAGATCGTATTAGTTCAGTTACTCAAAATATGATTCTATTCCATTTTGAAGTGAATCTGAACTCAATGTTCATGGTATTTGTTGGCTTTGTCAAAAATATATATTTACACAGGAACTTATGTAATTTATACATAATTCTTCCAATATTTAACAACGGTTGAAGTTTAGTGACAGTCAAAATATAGTACAGTACACAGGTGTATGTGACAGGTGCTGACAAATTTAAAGGTTGCATTCAATCATGCAAAACAACGAATAAACGTCATTTAAACATGGGTCTTGAAATGCGTTATTTCCAAGATATGAACGATGAAACGATACAGAGGTGTTGCCTTTTATGTCGTATCGTAGAGTCATTAAATTGCTCCTCAGTAATCATGACATGGCCTACTCGTTCCCCTGATTTAAACCCTCTGGACTTTTTCGTGTGGGGGTTATCTTAAAGCATTAGTACACAACCACACCGGTTCCTGACGCCCATGCACTGCATAATCGCATAGTGGATGAGTGCAACACAATTCATGTGCACCTGGCATCTTCGACCGTGTTCGGCAGTCGACGGAACGACGTTGTGTTGCGGCCAACACCTCTATATTGTTGCATCGTTCATATCTTGGAAATATGAACGATGAAATATGAACGATTTCCAGACCCATGTTTATATAACATTTATAGTTGTTTTGCATGATTGAATACAACCTTTAAGTTTGGCAGCACATTTCAGGTACACCCTGTCTGGATAATTTTATATTTAAAATTATAGAAATTATTTTAAGTATGCTTCAAACATAATTTAAATAGTAAGTTTTTAAAAGTGAAATAATTAATTAATATTTTAATATTACGTCAGATGACGAAATGCATTTAAGAACGAGCAAACGCCTCGTTTTGGAGTATCAGTAAAACTTTAGTGAAAGCATGAGTTCAAGAGTATCAGTAAAGCTTTTGTAGAGCATGAGTTCGAGAGTATCGGAATGACAGTGGGAATTAGTTGAAGTGGATGTGTTCCAGAGTAGAAGATGAATTATGACGCAAGTCATGCACGGCGGTTGATGACTACGAGACACAACGAGAATGCGTGCGAAGACCGGGAAATTCAAGATGGTTCATCGAACCAAGATTGAATTGGGTGAGACAGTAAATGGTTAAGAGAAGTAAGCTTCAAAGAATAGATTTAAATTATACTGAAGTTAGAAATTATCAAGACGAAGCAAGAAAGAAGTAATAAAGTGAAAAGTCATAGTTTCCCCGAAGAGACGAAAAACGGAATGTCAATTCACAACGTTTACAAGAAGAATCCAGAGGCGGAACCATTGCATGAGAGGGAAGTTCGAATTAGCGTCGAATACAAGTAAAGCTTCATTATCGGATAAAAAGTCACCCATAGAAAACGAACAACGAACTGTGAGTAAACTATTTATATTTATTAATTCATTTAGAAGAATTAGAAGACAACGGAAAAGGAATATTGTCAGTTAAAGTAAAGTTTATCAAGAAACAGAATTTACTTGAGAAGAGGGTTAAATGTAACTATGATAGATTAATTTCTAAAGAGAAGAAATTAAATTTAATTATTGCTACAGGAATAAATTTCTTACGTAAAGTAATTTGAAAGTTTATTAGTGAATATTATTATTTTCGATTCAAAGAGTGAATCAAGTTACAAAATAACTTTATTATTTATTGAAGTGAACTTTAGTGCATCGATTAAAATATAATGTAGGTGTGATACTTTAAAGTAACAATTATTATTTTATTGTGCTTCGAAATTATAAGTGCAAATTCAGATTAAGGAATTATTTAACTATTGTGAATATTCTATTCATAGCAGTGTAAATTATTATTGTGGAATCACAAGGAACTAAAAGAGTGAATTCAGTGCGTCTAAGGATAAATGATTATAGAACTGAGTTCATATTATGTTTTCTAAAGAAGAACATTGAACAGTCATTATCATTCATTTCATTAATGCCAAGATGGAGGAGTTCAATCTGTAATATTTTTATCCTCATAATAAAAAAAAAAATAGCTCTGCATCATTATTACCCCCACACCCTGTATATAAGAAAACATATTTATTTCGCTACTCTTCCGAAACCATAAGACACAGAAATACAAATAATGTGTCAAATGTTAGGTATGCTATTGAGGATGCCTACATTTCATTTTTCATCGACGTGGGTGAACCCGGAAGTCACGTGAGTTAAGATCAAAGATTTAACCTTTCATGGGTTTTACCTTTTCATGGATCAAAGGTTAAAACATTCTTAATTTATGTTCCTTTATTATAATAACAGTGTTGTATTCACATTATGAGTGCGCATTAAATAGTTGTTATTATTACAATTTAATTCTGAGGAAACATGAATTCCATTTTCCTTCCAATGTTTCTAAACGGTTTGTTGCGATTAGAAGCAAATTTGGTAATGTACATATTGATCACAACGAATTTAACAGGATTAATTTTTAACCATCAAACCAAGATATTTTTAAGATACTATATTTTCTGAAAGGTCAGAATACATAAGTTAATATGGTTCCAAAAATAATATGAGCTAAAAAGGTTTTTATAATTCGAGTTGTGGCTGAGCTCAAGCCTTGACGAAACGATGCTGAGCCGATCCCAAGGTTGCAGTGTCTCGCACTGGGCAATAGTGACTAGTATATGGGGATATAGTAACGTGCTGAAGGGAGGAAGTAAAAGATGATATAGTTACGGATAGTTAATCAGGATGATGTAGTTATGCAATCCGAAACTTAGCAACAATTATTTTTTAAACATAATATTATTGGTCGTAATAAATGTTAAGTTTAGATAGAAAAAATATGTAGACCATAAATCTAAAAACATTTCTTTTAAATCAAGAAATTAAAAAAACTTAATTCACTAAAAAAATATTTTATATTCAAAAATACTTTTTTTATTTAAAAATAATATACTTCTCACGATGTTAAAAATAAAGATTATCGATGTATTTCAGAGTACACAGCCATATCATCCTTATGTCTTTTCTCTCGTTTTTCGGTAAGTGAATATATCCCCTACCACGGTTGGAGATGTTTGTCGGCCAAATACATAAATAATTGGCCAAAATTGACCAAATACAAAGCTTCCTTTAGATAATTCGTAAATTTTACTAAATTCAACCATTCAGCCAAAAAAAAAAGCATCGTATTTCCGTACAATTCTCAAAGTCACTTCCCGTTTTCAGGCAATTATCGTATCAATCTAATATGAAAAACCTCTGAATACGACCTGAAAACCTTCTCAATCACAAAGTTCGCCATTAAACACAAGAGCTTTTGAATTGCCATATCCATTGATATTGTATTTCCTTAAAGTCGTATTTCCTTAAAAAGGCCCAAAAATTAGTGAAAATTATAAATATGCCAAAACAGAAAACTCGTTGCCAAACATATATTCAAAAAGACCCAAATTGTTAAAATTAGCTGTAAAAAGGCCAAAATGGCAGTTCTGTCTCCTACATGGTAGCCACCCCTGCAAAATACGACGCAAAATCACTGACATCTTCAAATCACGTCATCATTTTAATAAAAATCTCGTTTTATCCTCGAAGAGTCATTTGTATTTATACTACATATTTTACCTCCATTCTTTAGGTTCTTTTAGAAAATAAATAAATAAATATAAAATATTTTTCAGGTTAAAAAGTGTTCGTGTTCAATTAAGAATCACTGATATTCTGGTAGAAAAACCTTTGCAAAGAAAACAAAGCCTTCGATTTGTTTATTAATAAAGAATAACAATCGATTACGTACGTTATATTCGTTTAATCTAGAACTCGTTTATGAAAAATTTATTATTGCAATGCCATAAATTTTATTTTCGGGGCAATTTTTATTACAATAATAAATCTAAACTTACGTCATCCAGCGAAAGCAAATCAATAATTTATTAAAATAAGGAATCCTAAAATAAGAATAAAACCATGTTAAAATAAATTGAATGTTAGTTCTGACACAGTTAATTAAAGTGTAGGTTGAATTCCTTTAAGATATTAAATTGAAACAGGGTGTTTCATTCAATTCTCTTGTGGGATTAAAGACTCGGGAATTGTCTAAAGGCGTCTCAGTCAAGTTTTTCTTCCTCGAGTTCTAATCTCTTGTTCAGTTCTCTTGTCAGGCTTGAAAAGATAAGCAACTACGTTATTCTCTCTTATACAACTACGACCACAGAGTGTAAATCAACATACAGTAGAGTCCCGATTATCCGAGTTAATGTGGAACAAGACTAACTCGGATAACCGAGAAACTCGGTTAAACCGAAAATTATAAATAAAATAAATCGCCTAGGCTTAAATGTATATTTTAACAAATACAAAAGTTATATAGATACACCACATGCAATTCATATTGAAAGAGTTCTTTTACTTAAAAAAGTCCTTAATTGTTTTTTGTTTTACGTTACTTTGGCGTTTTTCTGCAGCAATGTTCCGCCATTTTTTTAAGGATAACCCAGGATTGTTGGTGTCGAAACCATTCCCCGATTCCAGGTATGGGGTCATATGACTAGACAAACAAAGATTAATTTGCGAAAAAAAATCCTAGAAATATTTGATAGCTCGGTTAAAGCGGAAACTCGAATAATAGGGGCTCGGATAATCGGGGTTTTACTGTATATAGTAGCAACTGTAACTATTCTCATTACAAATAATTCAGCATTCTGGAATTAAATAATGTATTCGTTTCCTCTTTATTTGAAAAATGTGGAGGTTTTTTTTTTCCGCTTCGAAAAAGATTTTTTTATACATGCATGCATATAGGGTGTTTCCGAACTTATATTAAGTAGAATATGGTAGATAGAGAGTACGAAAACAAACATTTTTCAAAAAGTAACGTATTTTGCAGCTATATGGCAATACAGTCATTTTAGTGTTGTGGCTGTCCCGTCCCATGGCCTCCACGATCGCCGGATCTTAATCCGATGGATTTCTTCTGTTAGGGCCATGTAAAGAGCCTCGTTTACGCCCCACATGTTAATTAAATCAATGAAATGCATCAACGAATTTTTGAAGCCTGCATCACCATCCGTACTACACCTGGCATTTTTGAACGAGCGCAGTAGATACAGCTCTGGTGCCACTATTGTGTAGAACAAGAGGCCATCACTTTGAACATCTTCTCTAATGCACCACACTGCAAATAAGCAGATGGCAATGGCCCTTTCATGAATGATTGTTAGCCATAACACTAAAACTACTTTAGCGCTGTATCGCATTATTTAATGAAAATTGTTTTTTTTTTTTCGTACCCAAGTTCGAAAACACCCGATATTATCTAAATATACATCTATTTTTTTCTGAATATTTAGGTAAAACAAATATATATGTATTATGTATTCATTACTTTTTTGTTATTTTTCTTTTATCTGTCCTTCAACCCAATAAAAAATGTATTAAGATCAGTAGATATAAAATCAATCCTTACATTTTATAGGCTGGTTCAATAATACAATTTCTAGATCATGAAATTTCGTATACTTTATATACGCCATCTTAAATTTTTAACAAGAAAAAAAAATCAATAAATTCATAGTAAGTGATGATTCATTCATTTAAAAATTCATTTAAAACACGAGCGTATTAATTAGTTTCATTCGAAAATTGCATATCTTCATTTCAGAAGATCCCAATATATGTTATTGTTCCTGAATTTAAAATGTCAGCACAAACATCGACACAAAAAGCTACTATGAAAAGAAAAAAAATTACTTGGCACAAAGCCATTTTGTTAAAGAGAATCGAAAATAATTATCGTTTGCAGGATATTACTCCAGAGGAAAAAAACAAACTAAAATAAACAACATGAAATTCAGTTAAAAACGTGTACAAGCCACTTAAGTGAAAACGCGAGGAAACAAAAAAGAAAAAAAATAGTAAATAGGAAAAAGGAATGAAGTAAAAAAAAAGACCAAATTCTAATGCTCCAATGGTACGAAAAAGAAGATGTAGACATTGCCAAATTTCGAGCACCTTTAAGGACGACTTAATAGAGGAACTTAATAGATTTCTGTATATTGATACGAATTTCTACTCTGAATGTTTGGTCTACAAAGATATAATTTATATAAAACAAAATAAGAAGTTATGTTTCTTTTGCTCATCTTCACATTGCAGATTATATTCTTGAACAATATAAAGAAATAAAGCGTTTAAGGATAGAAATACACATAGTTATACAGAATTCTACATTTTAAGGATTACTTGGAGTAGAAAAAAGAAACAGAAAATGGCTTTTCATTACTTCTACTTAATTGGAGCATTTAGAATTGCATAGAATTGTGGTCAGTTTTTATATCTTGGATTGCTAGAAGCAACAAACTGGTGTGGACATCTACCAATATTGTCATAGCATTGTTATAGCAAAACCATCCACCATTGTTATAGTAAATGATTACAAATGCATTAATTTTCACTTCCGAGATATGAAATGTAGTAAATTAGGATTTTTTTTCACATTGAAGCATCAGAAGTCTCAGATCCTTATGAAATATCTATTTCAAGGTATCGCTTATCATCTCTGATTGCTCAAGAGATCTAAAACTTCCTCCTTTCATCAGTTGTGGCTTCACTGTCAATCTCCTTGGAGCTTACGTAACGATACATTAGAAAATTAGTCATAAAATGAGGAAATGATCTTTCTTGTAGCTTTGAGATACAAGATTCTTGGAACTGAGAGATATTAAGAAAATATCAATAGGTTAGGAAAAATGGGAGCAAAACTTAAATTAATACTGTCAAGTAGTTGGTTACATTTAGCTAATATTAAAATCAGATCTGGAATCAAATGTAAAACAAATGAATATAATTTTATTCCAAAGCATAAATTTAAGGGCGACCCATAATAACAAAATTTAAAAATAATAATAAATTAATGAAGTACATTGACGAAAGGAAAAAAATAAAAAGAACGTTAAGAAAACGAGAATAGCAAACAAAAAAAATATCTAAGCGGACATTGAAAAAAAAAAAGATTAAGAGAAGAAAAACAAAATACACGATTCGAACCGTCAATGTTCAGCATATGAGAACGAGAACTTACCCATCAAGCTAAATTGACTGTTAAAATGAGATGGTTGCATTTTTAACATTTAAGCCAATAGCGGAAATCCAATGAAAACAATGCCAAATATCTCGAATGTGTATGGAGAAGAGGGGGCTTTGGCCCCTAAAAATAGCCTATTCCTACGTTGTTTGGGCTTCTGAACATGATGGTGAAATCCGTTTGCCGATCCGACCTTCCGTTCGGGAGTTGTTAGGTCAGGACAGACACTGACGGACGGACAGGACAAACGCAAGAGCTATCACAATAACTCCCAAATGGGTCGCTAAAACTATATATGTCATAAATATTGCCGTTGTCTCAGAGTTTTGTACTATCCTGAGAGGACCAATTGTTATAAATTTCCGTCATTCTCTCACTTTTACGGGATGCAGTGTCTATAAGGGAGAATCATGATCTGGCAGGTAATATATTAACAGATAAGTTATTACAGATCACGAAAGTTGTTGGATATCCACTTTTATCCAGAACGGTTTCAGTTCCGAATAAAACATTAAAAAGTTGTATTAATGCTCATGAATATTTACAATGTAATAGATCTCTTAGAATAATAATTTTAAATACAAGTTTCCAATTTGGTGTAGTTTTTTTTAAAAAAAAGACCAGACACAATAATTAAAATACATAAAAACACATTAAAATCTCGACCAGGTTTCGATCGGACCTGTCGATCTTTTTCAGTTTCTAATTTACTGAAAAAAGTAAAATCATAAATGAAAAAAGAAAGATATTAAAAAAAAAATAAACAGCGCAATGGATAGTAGCACAGACATTAGCTTAAAAGAAAACATGAAAACATAAATCTTTCTGCATACAAAACGCAAAACTATTTGTTTCCTTAAAAAAAAAGTACTAAACCATTTTAAATGCTGTTTCACCATTCGGTAGGAGACGTAGCAGGGATTGTTATGACAACATAGAATCATAAGTACTGAAAACAGTTAAGAAAAGCTTCACAGGAATTGCACGAATTATACAAAAAGCATTTGAAAACCGAAAACAAAATATAATTTCGCTACAACTTTTCATTCCGCATTACAATTAACCAAAATATCAATTACTTTTAAGTTTTGAATCATTCAGTTAATTTCGATGCGGTTTCTGAGTTTTGTAGAATTTTAAAGAGACATAATTAATTCTCTTCTTGAAAGATATAAATCATCTGAATCCCTGAGAGTATAGAGATAATAAGACATTTTTCCTCAAGCCAACGGACACTACGAAAGGGTTTTTTTGAAGTTGTATGTCTTAGGCGACATTTCTTGGAATATATAAAGTTTTTTCTTTGCTTTATGTAATTTAATACTTTCTAAAGAAATAATTGTTAGTTATATGTAAATATCTGTTTTATCTATCTATCGACATACATATGAAGCTCAAAAACGATGTTTCTATGTTTACATGTTTGTATGTTTACCAACAATCATTTCTTTTTCTCCTAAGCATCAAGAAAAAAGACGGGTGCTTCCGCTAGTAAATTAATATATTCCGCTAGAAAATAAATGGGAAATGGCCCGTAACAACTTCAATCTCCACAACTATTGGTTAAAATCTCAGATAGGCAGTATTTTACAAACTTACTCCTCTTTAGATATCAATCAAATACTGAAATCAAATACTGGAGCGGTGAAATTTACTTAAACTCTAATTATTACTATTTCTCACAAAGCTATTGCGTTTCCAAAATAATCCGATCTATTGAAAATTCTTGGTCATTACAAAGAGATATCGACTTAACTGTCATTGATTCTGAAATCATATTTCATCGGAATCTGAAACTATTCGCAAACAATCTAAAATTAGTTTTATATGTTATGTGGAAGTTCAATTTTCCAATAGAGAGAAGGAAAAATGTTTTTTATCATTCTCACCATGTTCAATAGTTTCAATGAAAACATCTTGGGGTTCACACGAAACTAAAAAGACGCCGATAATGGAAAAAGAACACCTGATGGGATTGTTGAGACGCTGAAAAGAACAGCTCTCAGGATTCTTGTCAGCCGGAAAACTAGATTTCGAGAACTTAAAGGAAAGCTTATCTTTTAGAAGTTAAGCAACTGTTTTTAATTTCCTCAATTCCACAACCATTTGCTGTAAATGACAGATTAATTACACAGTATTTTTTGGGGACAATAATATAATTTTAATTGACTTGAGTAATTTTTATAAAATTCCTTTTTTATTATTCTGTATAAAGTTTCTTCTATATTAAAAAAAAAGTTGAACTAATCAAGAAACACAATGAACACGCACACATTACGCAAAGGATTCGCACCCCCGAGCGGTCATCGTGAAGAGACTGGGACGGACCGTTTCGTCCCTATTATAGGACTCATCAACCAGCCAAACTCCACCGATAACAAGCTCAGAAGGTGAGAGGTTAACCATCCCGGTTTTTATTTTAATAAAAAAAGCTGAACTAAATTTACAGGAAACTGGATATTTAAATAAAATTAGATAAATTTCATATTCTTTGTGGTATATTATGTTTTGTTTATTGGTGACGATCTGCCATTCGACTGATATGCGTGAATCTGATATCAAGAAACCTATCCAGATGTTCCAAGATTTAAAATGGGATATTTGTCCCGATTGTAATTCGAACATCTAGTAAATCGAAAATGCTTTTAATACACCTAACATACCTTAGCCTAGCGGCTTGCTGATGCTACACAACATCACGAGAGAGTACCGCATATTGCTTGCTTTAGGTAAATAACCACCATAGGATGGTAAGTAAGTCCCACCATAAGCAGATCCATCTCTGTTCTTTCAACTTTTAACACGAGTTATAAATAAAATTACATTAGATAGCTGCAAATTTTAAGTGTGGTTTTGTTTTGTTTTTCCAATGGTCGGACTCTTGGTGCTTTTGGTATTGACCTCGACAAGGGACAAGAATTGTGAGCTTTTGGTTGAATAATCGTTGTTCAGGGTACGCCGTAGGAGGCAGTTCACGTTGTTGCCACAGAAACGAACGAAATACAGAAGGAGAAAGTTACATCCATGGGGTCGCCGGGATTCGAACCCATGTTCCAACACATCTGCGTCACGGTAGGTCGTCGCTTATACTAGGTTATGCCTGAAAGGCATTGAATGAAATAAAAAGTATTTTACTGATATTTATTAAAGAGAAGTAAAAAAAAAGGAACACAAGTCGAAATGAAATGTGATATTACAAAATAAACAAAACAAAAATAAAAAATACACAATAACAATAATATTAATAGTCACACTTCATGTGCTTGCTTTAAATGGAGGCCAGAAATGATGAAAAAAGATTATTTCACTTGTGGCAAGTACTCTATCTGTACACTGTTCAGTACATGGGGTGATCCGAATTAAAAAGAGACCTCTATAAGGAAATTTACTGGGCGCATCGCAACCAAATTCCGTACAATACTGTCCTGAGTATGCGGTTTCTGAAGAAGAAAAAAATAGTTGAAATTTCGGCCGTAAAGGGTGAATTGTGGCACTGCTATCCCTTAATTTGCATATTGCCTAACTACATAACAAATATCGGCCAAAAAAAAAAAAAAGAGTTAATGAGCAATAACTTTATTACAATCACTTGTGAAATCACACTAACATCAAAGATATGGCTCCACGTGCCCTCCAACGCCTTGCTTTGCAAATTGCATTCACTGCACAAAGCAAATGACCTGCGATGAGTTGTGTCCCATGTTTCGAAATTTGGGTCTTTGAACACAGCTAAGTTCGGAACATTGCCTTGATAACGAGGCTCTTGGAGTAGTCCTACAACCAAACATCACAGGGGTGATCGGAGCGGCCATACCGTGAGAAATGATCTAATTACTCTGTCGTTCGAAAATGTTCGCCGTAGTAAGGCTTTCACAGGTAAAGTTGTGTGAGAGGATGCAACGTCCTGCAAGAACATTGTGGTGTCAGCACAATTCCTCTGTTGAAGTGATGGAATTATAAAGATCTGGAGCATATCCGTATATCTGGAGCCATTCGCAGAAGATGTCACTGGCGCCGATGCTGTTTTCTTTAAAGAAGTAAGGACCAATGATGAAGGATCCGTGAAGCCACACTAAACCGTTACCTTTGGTGAATGCAATGGAATTTGATGATAAACGTGTGGATTACTGTCAGACCAAATACAGCAGGTATGAGTGTTTACAGCGTCATTCCAATGGAAATGAGCCTCATCACTCCACAGTATTCGCCAGGACCATGCATCATCCACCACAACCGAGCAACGAATGTCAAGGCAAATGCTTTCCGCGTATCATAATCACCAGAAACCAATAGATGACTGTGGGATATTTTATAAGGGTAAAACCTCAAGACATTTCGCAGAAGCCTCCCCACTATCGTATATGGCATGTCCAATTCCATAATATTGCACGTGCACTACTGCAACCATGTGGCTTTGTGATTCCCTGCTCCACTACTGCAGTTGCAACTTCGTTTGTTCTCTGCAGTGTACTTGGCTTGTGACCTCGTCCTGATTTTACAGCAAAAGTTCCTATCTCATCAAACGAAAAGTCATTTATAGTGGACCTCTATGTAAAGCTTTTAACTAACGAAATGCCTTAATGCAGCAGAAGCATTGCTGTTTTGTTGATAGATGATCCGGTAAGGTGAGTTTCATGACTCTGCGCTAGTCATGGATTTGTGAAAAATGCTTTGTAACAATTTTTTTATAGGCAAAGGTTGTTCGATGTCGCAATATGCAAATTACGGAGACAGTAGCGCCACAATTCACCCTTAGCGGCCGAACTTTTAACTATTTTTTTTTTCTTCAGATATCGAAATCGCATACTCAGGACAGTATGTATACGAAATTTGATCTAAACATCACCTCTTTAACTTGGATCACACGGTATTTTATTTTTGCTTGTTAATTCTGGAAGGCATCTAAACAGTATATCTGGCAGATATATATGGAGTATATATGGCAGAATAGAATATTTTCATTTATCATTTAAATTTATGATTATAGAAGTAAAGTTTATTGTGATTAAAAAATAAACCCACTTATCTTATCTTCATCATTTATTTATTTATTTATTTATTTATTTATTTATTTATTTATTTATTTTATTTTTAAACAAATCTATTTTTTTAATATTGAATGAAAAAGAAATAAGTTAATGATGTCAAGTCCTTCTATCAGAAAATTTAAACTTGTTTTTCAATTATTACTGCAATAACTATTATTTATGAATAAAACATTTTTTAATCTAAAACTATATAGAAAAATATCACACGTTATATCGTTATTGTTAGTAAGATTCGCCTTTTACATTTACTATGATAAAGAATAAAAAGAATATTGAGACTATGCACAATTTAAAAATTTACTGTATATTTAAAAACTACACGATAAAGAATAAATAACAGAATGTAGAAATATCCTTAATGTAGCTCTTCATATATTAGCTTAAACATATTAAAAAACTTATCTAAAAGAAACAAAGAACAAAACTTTTAAAAATAATAATTATTTTATTAATAATGAATCATTAATAATGATTATTATTATTAATAATCTTTTGTCAAACCATTAGCTAGAAAATACTCTGGTTACTTCTGTCAGTATTTTTTTATCAATAGCTTGAAAATGAATAAGGAAATTTTCCGAAAATTTGCATTGTATATTATTTATTATTTTAATAAATAATTTGGAGAAGTTTATTGTGATGGATTTTAATACATTAAAATTAAGAGGAGTTAACTAAGAAGGAGGTAGGATATTAGTAGCTGTGTATAACAAATATTAAGAAGAATATCAGAAGATATCTTAAAGACAAGATTACGTGTAATTTTAAGGAAGTACCATCAATTATATTAAACAGTTTCAAGTATTTTAAATTATTTTTTTTTCTTGCACTCAAGTGTGGTAGTCTATTTTATTAATTTATTTAATACATGGATTGTAAGTTTAATTCTTTACCAAAAGTACTGCTAATCATCAAGGACTATTTCATTGAAGTTAAGAAAAAATAACTTTTGAAAAATGAATTCATTAATCTTCAAGTTTATTTATGAGCCAATATCAAATCTGAATTTAAGCTTCAAACATTAGAACAATTTTATTTCATCCAGTTCAACTCCAACACAGTTGCTATTGGTCAATTTCATGAAAAAATATCAAAGGTTAAGAATATATTTTCAAGATTAATAAAAAAAAAAAATCAGAAGTTTTTATCCATGTTTTTAATGGATAAAAAGTTTATTCCATTAAGTATATTTATATAGAAGTTTTTACCAAAGTATTTCGAAAAAACTGAACAGAGAGTCATTAACAATCTTAGACAAACAATTATAACTGCTTCGCTGTTTCACCAATCATCACAGAGCTCAAACCTTTAGCTTTTCAAAATTAACAAACAAATAGAAACTTGATAAAAAGATTCATTTTTAAATGAAGAAATTTCAGATTGAAGAATTCCAATGTAATTTCATCGTAGTAGAAATTGTTAGAAAAACACGACATTTTTTGTTTATCTACAAAATAATAAAACTTATTCTTTTAGAGATTTTCGAATGAAATTAAGTTCGATAACGATTTTCGGTAACTGAAAATAAATTATAAAGTTCTACAATTCGAAATGTCAATGACAGGCCTTTCGTTTATTTGTGAATAAATCAACAAATCAATCTTAAAATTCTTATTTTTAATTTGCTTTAATTATCCTTTAGTAATATTGTTTCATTCGTAAAGAAATATTGATAAAATTTAGGCCCTGTCGACTTGATTTAAGTTTTCAATCCTTCCTGGGTAATATTTTTTAGATTCATAAAAACCTGTCATTTCGTTTGTCCCACTTATGACCCGAGTGAAAAACGATTTGAAAGCCCTGATATATGGGACGACATAAAACTGTCATGTACAGTCGTATCGTTACGAAAAATAAAATGCAATAAAAACCAAATTCAATGACGAAATCGGCCGACAAACATATCTCGAGATTCCTCCCTTCTCAAGTCATAAAAGCTCTTTTATACTCAAGCCCCCTTTTTTTTTCTTTTTTCCTTTCTTCAAACTAAGATTTTCTTTTTTCTTCTTATCATGCGTAGGAGTATAAAAACCAAAGAAGTGAAAAAGAAAACTGAGTTAATTTGAATTTTTCTTTTTGTCTTTTTTTTTATGTAATTTTCTTTCTGTGCAACTAAAAAATTTTAAAGTATTCCTAGTGTTTCCCCTAATGATTCGTACCTTATTAATTCACTTCTTCATGTTAATTCCTTAATACATTTCGTTAAGAAAACAAAAAAGATTTTTTTTTTTATTATTCGTCGATCTTTTACATATTGAGGATTAGAATTCTTATAATATATTTGTTGTAAATCCTTGATGATACATTGCATAACAAATCAGTGGAAGCTGTAAGAATGAAACTTCATCTTTGATATATTGTTATATTATTATTTAGAATGCGTTAATGACTTCTGTACAGAGGTTAGGAGAGACTTATCTTCTCCACCTCTGGCACCTCAAGAAGATGGGTAATTTACCAATTGAAATATTGTACGTAATAAAGTAGGAGAGGGAATTGTGAAATATTATGAATGTAAGACTTACATGTTTTATCAAAATTATTTGTAATTTTATCATAATTACATATAGTATAGTGATGTTGTTGAAATTTTTGTCTTCGTCTTAATATTATAATCTACTTTCCTAGGACAGTTCGGCTTATCAATTAGTCAGTCTATATATGTATGTATGTATGTATGTATGTGTGTGGTATCTTCCTAATAACTTCTGAACCGCTGCATGGATCTTCTTGAAACGTTGTATTATTTGCAGACGATTTTTCGCGAAATCATTTCTGGAACCTATTTTTAAAGTTTCTAAAGGGAATTTTGAATCATATATATATTATGTGTAAATACATATATAATAAATTTCGGAAGACATTCCTGGCTTCGTTTTTGAAGTTTCAAAAATGGAACGAAAGACAAAACAAATAGAAATTACATGAAAGATATGTGTCAGTTTACATTGACAAAGTTTGTTTATAAGGAAGCTTACATATCTTTCATGTAATTTCTAATTGTTTCATTGTCTTTTGTTACATTTTTAAAACTTGGAAAAGAAGCGAAGATTGTCTTCCGAAAACTTATTAAATATGTATTTATACATAACGTGTATATATGTTTATTAAAAGAATTAAGTTGCATTATCCAGATCTTGTTTGGAAATTTAAGTTGAACTTAAAAGTGATATCAACGGGTTAAAGTCTAAGGGTTAGATTAGCTTTTCTTTGCGACTTTAATATTGATTGTATTTAAAGTTTTCAGTTGACAAAGTTCATTAAATCAAAATTAAAATAGTTTAGAAAAAGGAATTGAAGACTACTGATAGTCCAACTTGATAACTTCAAATTTCTAATGTGGGTAGTAGTAAGTACATCAAAATTAAAGACTTTTGCCTACGATTTAGTTTTCTAGCAGAGATATTTTGTGCTATTCCTCTCTAAATATACGAAAACCTGAAAAACATTTATGTAAATAGGAAAATTATCATTTTTATTGCACTGAAGCTAGTTTGAAGATTTTATGCTAGGTAGCTATTGAACTTCACCTTCCTTAGCTGCATAGAACGCTTCAGTCTGGCCTTTGTCAGCTGTTAGCATTTTAATCTTTCGAAATAGAGGAACTGAGAGCAATGAAGAAGCAGATCTTTTGACAAGGAAAGGTTTGCAAAGTTTTCTTTTGGGTCAGGATTAAATGCTCCTGCAGATACTTGGGACTTTGAAGGGGCGATATTATTTCAATAGTGTGTAGAATTTAGACAATAATGAAATAGATTAAGCTTCTAAACGGCCAAGTCCTCGTCTTAATTGACCCCAAGTTACTTCGAAATGAAATAAACGATAGTGAAAGTTGGATGCTGGATCTTTTTAATGAATTTCTGCTGCAAATAATGTTGAAGAGAAATAGAGAGAGAAAATATGTTCGCAGATATCAGAGAGGTGCAGTTAGACAAGAGTTATTGATAGTTCAGCTCATTAAGATGGTAGTCCTACTTTCTACTGAGTGATCTAGCAATTCCTACAGAGAAATAGTGAGAAATACAATTGTCTCAGTTATGACAAAATAGATGAAATATGTCTGCCAAGTCTACAGATTAAAAGCATCTACATATTCAAATAAGAGAATGATTCATTCTGACTGATACAGTTATATGTTAGATACTCAAGTTTTAGATTTAATCGTTAGATAATAGTTTTGCTAGATTTAGACGTCTAGATAAAGTTACGATAAAGTGGTTTCATCCAGAAGCCAGAAGACATAAAATTGCTGTGTCCGACTTTGAAAATAAGGGGTTCATTACAATAAGGATTAATTATGTTGATCGATGAGGATGGAGAAAAGCCAATACCAATATATATTGGTCCTATATATCTTGTTCATAAACATGGCACCATCAGACTATCTTCATTTACGTTCAGAAAATACGAGAGAATAGAATGACAGGCTATTTTAAAACATGCTCTAACTGTATGCTGTGCAATCAATCTAAATTATTTTAAGGTTTAACTTTTTTAGCAGATCAAGTACGTTACAATTGGCTTGCAAAACATCAAATGAATTTTTAAATCAACTACTAAGATTGTATCAACTACTAAGAGTATTAACCATTTAGTTTTTGATAATACCAAACTTTTTCAAGTAACCTTCATTTTTCCGGTTTTTAGGATTGACTGTCTAATGTTCATCTAGTGGAGTCTCACTGACATCAAAAGTAGTAACAATGTATTCTTAACAATAACATTATCTTACTATACACTTAACAGTTGAAAGATACTTTCTCACAAAACGTACTGTATCGAAACCATTAAGGAGCACTACAGAAAATCAGAAAGTAAACTTGATCTAAAAAAAACAACAACAACTTTATTTTGATTTAAGTGAAAAACAAATTGAACTTTTGACAAAAGGCGAACAGAATCCATTAACATTTGGTTCGATGCCAATTCCGATGCTTTCCTTCTTTCACTTGTTTATCTATTCATGTTTCAGTTTGTTTGCTTTTAGGAATCTAACTTGCTTTCCAGCTCAAATAATGTTTATCAGTCCTATCCTAATTTCGTTTAATAGAAAACCTCAATAATTACAGATTGTTACTTTTTTTAAAATGATCCTTTTCTGCTGTTTTGAATTTCCTCAACAACATCATCAAATCAGTCATTAAACTGTGTGTGTTCCCGTAATGGCGAACATCTGCAGGGATCTTCTTGAAACTTGATATGCAAATTTAAATACTAAAGACGATGTAACTTTTATGTTTGATATCTGTTCTAAGTAGGAGAAATTAGCGCGAGAAGACGACATAAATGTCCATAAGAACCTAAATAATGAATTCTTATCGATATCTTGAACAATGAATAATAATTCTTTTAATTATCCATTAATTGCGCTTATTTGAAATGATTAAAATTAATCGGATTTAAGCAACGTAGATAAGTTTATACGAATAAAATAAAATAAAATAAATAAAATAAGCATTTTTTTTCAGATTTAACGGAAAATTTGTAGTTTTCTTTTTTTGTAGACAGAAAATATATACTTTTTATTTAGCAAAAAACAAAACTGTATTGTTTATTTAGAAAACAAAAAAATTATACAGTTTATTTACCAAACAAAAAATGTGTACTGTTTGTTTTGTAGCAGACTGAAAATTTGTAGTTTTTATTTAACAAACAGAAATTGTAATGTTTATTTAACAAACCAAATATCTGTACTGCTTATTTAGGAAACGAAACATCTCCACTGTTTATTTAGGAAACGAAAAATCTGTACTGTTTATTTAGCAAATATTTATTAAAATTCAAGTTGAAATAAAATTCAAGAAACACA